>JAMJFZ010003161.1:2522500-2935000 GCA_026225945.1 Cricetomys ansorgei
CCGAGAGTTTGACTTCAGCGGCTCTGAGAATTTCTCTTGGTTGGGGTGTGGGGTCATGGCTCCCTCCCTTGCTTGGATAACTCTACCCCTCTAGACCACAGACTTTAGTTCAGCTCTGGCCTGCAAAAAAAAAAAGAGTTCTGGAGCAAGTGTGTACTGAGCAAGGCAGTGTGGAGAGAGGCCAGACCCGGGGCTGGGGTCTGCGCAGACAAGGAAGGCTCACTCTCTGTGGCCCAAGTCTTAGGTTGCCTCTTCAACTTGGTTCACACGTTTACATGTGACGTTTGTGGGAAACATGGTGTGTGTGTGTGTGTGTGTCTCTCTCTGTGTGTGTGTCTCTGTGTGTATGTGTGTGTATGTGTGTCTGTGTGTGCATGTATGTCTGTGTGTGTTGTGTGTGCGTGTCTGTGTGTGTGTGTGAGTTTCTGTGTGTCTCTGTGTGTATGTGCATGTGTGTGCATGTGTGTATGTCTGTGTGTGAATGTGTGTGTGTGTGTGTGTGTGTGTGTGTGCATGTGTATGCATGCACATTTGTATTTTTTATGGTGCTGGGAACCAAACCCAGGACTGTGCACGCTCTTGGTAGACAAGCAGTCGCCACTGAACTACATCCCCACACAACATGGCTTTTAACCTTTTATTGTCTAAATAAAATAGCTTATGACAAATTCTGTGGGGATTCATTCTCCAGCTCCAGCTAGAGGTAATCATCATCCTGATTCTCTTGTGTCATAAAAGCATGTGTTGGGTCTCTACAGCTGTCCTTTGCTCATCTGGAAGAGTCATAAACAGCATCCTGTTCTTGATGCTATCTACCTTGCAACTTGCTTTTGCCCTGTGGTGACTTTGGATTTACACTTCTTAGACTCACCATAGTGTGGGCGACAGCCGGGGGTCATTCCTTTTCCTCTCTACAGAACATTTGGTTGAAGCCTACTGAGGGACAATCAGGCTGCTTCCACTTCCTGTTCTTCTCCAGATTAAGGAACATTACTGAACCTCAATTTTACCATCCATGCCCGCTCATCTTCCCCCACTCCTCTTCCTCTCTTCTCCCCTCCTCCTCTCCTCCTCCTTCCCTCTCTCCCCTCTCCTCCCCTCCTCTTCTTCCTCCCTTCCTCCTCCCCTCTCCTACACTCCTCCTTTTCCTCTTCCTCCCCTCCACCTCCCCTCCTCCTCTCCTTCTCCTCCTCTCCGTTTCTTCCTCCCCCTCCTCCTCATCTCCCTCCTCTTTCTCCCCTCCTCCTCCTCCATACTCTCCCCCTCCCATCCTCCCTCCCTCCCTCTCCTATAGGGAATGTGTCTAGTGAACATCTGTCTGGCTTGTAGTCTCTGCACATTGTCAACACTGCTGGATCATGTCACTCTCTTCTAGATGGTGATTTACAGCCTTGCTGTACTGCAGTTCTGTGTGCCTTCCCGTGATGGCTTCTAGACCATTAGACTTTGCCCATCTGCTAATATAAAGTTGTATTTCAACATAGTTTAAATTTATATTTCCACGATTAATAGTAAGGATGAGAAGCTGATACAAGTGTCGATCATTTCTCTTTCCTTTTCTGAAAGTGACTGTTTATGCATTTTGCTCATTTTTTTCTACAAACCCGTCTGTTTTTTTAAAGTAATAAACAAAATTACTTTAACTGAAATGCTAGGACTTGAACCCAGGGTCTGGTGCTCGTTAGACACGTGCTCCGCCAGGGCGCCTCCTTTGTGTTTTTCTTACGACTTTGTAGAATATTGGGCATTGTTGGTTCTAACGTCTTCATTTGCTGTCTTACCCTTTTCAATCCTTTTGTGGTCCCTTTTGATAAGAATAGTTCTTCCTGGCTGTAGAGATGGCTCAGAAATTGTGAGTTCTTGCTGTTCTTCCGCAGGACCTGAGTTCAAATCCCAGGGCCCACACTAGACAGCTCATGACTACCTGTAACTCCATTTCCAGGGGATCCAACACCCTCCTCTGGCCTCTGTGGGCACACACACACACACACACACACACACACACACACACAAATGAAAATAAGACAAATTTTTAAAAAGAGAATAGTTCTTTATTTTAATTCATTCCCAAACTTCAGTCTTCTGCCTTTGGTTTGGGATTTTAGCAAATTATTCTTTAAAGAATTCTTCTCCAAACTGAAGCCATTAAATATTATTCATACTCTATATACTCAAAAAGGAGAGTTGTGCCTTTCATAATAAAATCCCCAGTCTTCCTGGATTGACCTTTGTGTACAGGGTGTGAGATCGATCGGATCAGGACTAACTTCGCTTCCCCACATGAGCAGCCACGTGAGCAGCCACGTGAGCAGCCACGTGAGTGGTCACTGCTCATCTCTCCTCTATCAGTCTGAAAAGCTATTTCTGTCAGCAGACACACTTTCATAATGAAGGCTCTGCCAGTCTATTCCCCCATTTTCTGCCTTTATTAATTTCCTCTCTCGCCTGCTTCCCAAGACTAGAATATAATTGGCCTTGAACAAACACAACCACTGTATGACCTTCTGTAAAAACCGCCTTAATGTATAACATAAAAACGTAATTGGAAAAATATTTGTTTGTGTTCTTGTGTTTGCAGCAGCTGTTTTGAGGGACATGTCCGTGTGCTCTGGTGTCAGTGTTGAGTCTTGTTTTAAACACAAAATCCCTGCATCAAAGCCACGCAGTGCTTTGGGCTCTCGTGTTACAGGCTGTTGTGGTTTGTCATTGTGGTTCAAGCTCCCCAAGAATTTTGTGGATTTGCTTTTCTTTTTATATTGCTATTCAGGAAAATCACACGGAGACAGGAAGAGATGTTGCTTTTGCTAGTGAGAATTCAGCAGAGCCCCACGACAGGGTTAGGGACGCTCTGTTCCAGGAGGGCGTGCTGAAGGGCCGAGGCTGCCGCACGTGTTTGGGACACTTGGTGCTGTGTGATGTCTCAGAACCGGGACATGCGTTATGAGTTCTCATAACAGACGGAAAATTGCAGGAAACAAAATTCAAATTTAGATTTTGAAGTGGGGGAGTGAATAGGTTTCCCCAAAACTAGAATCTTTGATTCAAGGACTAACATGGCTTGGATTTTTAATAAAAGGCATACTTTAAATTTCAATTCTGTAGTAACTTGTATATATTTGCGTAGCTAACAAACCACACGAAGGAAGACACGGAGGCCTCCGTCCACCTCAAGGGTCTGACGTAACCATGACCTGCTCAGTCTTGGTTCTCCAGATAAGATCACATAACTGGGACTTCATGAGTGGGAGTGTGAGGCACTTGCTCTTCCTTCATTTCATTGCCGAGACAGACGCCCTGACCTGAAGCCACTTATGGGAGAAAGGGTTTATTTTATCTTACAATTCCAGGTAACAGTTTATCACTGAGAGATACTGAGGCAGGAGCTCAAGACAGGAGCTTAAAGGCCGGCTTCCTATTATGGAAATAGCATTATTTCCAGCCCAGGAACTCACTTCGCAACCAAAGATGGAAGGCAAGAATCCTGCAGGATGCTGCTTGTTGGCCAGAAGGCAGTGTGGTGGTTTCAATGAGAATGACCCCAGGCTCATGTTTGAATGCTTGGTCCCCAGTTGTTTGGGAAGGATTAGGAGGTGTGGCCTTGTTGGAGGAGGTGTGGCCTTGTTGAAGGAGGTGTGGCCTTGTTGGAGGAGGTGTATCGCTGGGGGTGAGCTTTGAGATTTCAAAAGAAAATACTGTTGCCAGTTAGCACTTACTTGCATGCCCCCTGGTGGTTCTTTCAATATGTAAGCTCTTAGCTTCTGCTCCAGAGCCCTGCCATGAGGGTCAGGGACTGGCCCTCTAAGTTGTAAGCAAGTTCTTTTTTAAGTAGTCTTAGTCTTGGTACTCTGTCATGGCAACTGAAAAGTAACTAAGACAGGAACGGTAGCTTCCGTCTGCAGTTCAGGACTGCCTGCCTAGGGAATGGTACTGCCCGCAGTGGCCTGGTCCCTCCTTCAACAGTTAACAACCGAGCTGGTGCCCATGAGCATCACCACAGGTTAATGGCCTAGGCAGATTCTCAGCTGAGATTCTCTTGCTGGGTAATTCTAGGCTGTGTCAAGTTGGTGGTTAGAGCTAACCAGGATGGCATTATTCTCTGAAGTCACACTGTGTGGGCAGGGATACACCGACTCGTATTTGTATAGATGATGTTCTCTGTGCACAAGTCACACTCTGGAAACTCACACGTCAGCTTGCTCTGCCCCCTTCTCCTTCCTTCTTTGTCCCCCTCCATCTTTTCTTTCTCCTGCCTTCCACTGTGACTTCTTTCTTCCCGTCTTAAATTGCTGTACGATGTTCCCTATCTCAGCACCAGGACTTACAGCTTGGTGTGGCCACAACCCCACAGCATTAGGTGAAGACTCCCCTCATTTTGTGGTGACTTTTAAGAATGACAAAACTCATTAAGCAATGTGGCCACTCTCTCAGTAATCTGAGAGTCTAGACCGTAGACCGTTTGCTTTCCTGTGCGGTCAGTCCTAACTCCTAAGCCTGAGGGTAGACAGAGACCAGTTCTCCCTCGGAGGGCCGTAACTGTCAGTGGGGCTGAGCACGGCGAGAACCACTGTTGAGTCCAACCACTCAAGTGCCCACCTTGCCACCTTGCCAGGGAGGATGTGAACCCTTGAGAAAAGAACCCCAAGATCTTGAGAGAACAGCTCCCATAATTCCCTTAAATCTTCCCTGATTTCACTTTCCCCAATACCTCTCCCTGAAGAAGTGTTTGCTTACACTGTCACTGTTGAGTGCCTCCCGCACACTGAATACTCATTGCCACCCAGTAAATAGGGCACCGAGGTAATTGGGGCCAGATAATTGAAATACAGAACAACGGGTATTCCTGCTGAGCCAGTTCTGGGCAAATAAACTGGCTGTTGTTTTTTTCAGTGGTCCTGTTTTGGCTAAAACTGCGACTAAGACTTGACTCTTTGATTAAAAACACAATTAAAATGTAATTACATTATTTTCCCTGTTCCTTTTTTGCCCTCTAACTATTCTCAAGTCCCTTCCCATCAACCATACACAAATATACACATGTACACACACACGCACACACACACACATACATGCACATATAAATGCACACACACACATGCACACATGCACATATACATGCACACACATGCACACATGCACACTCACACATATATGCACATACACATGCACATACACACATGCATACACACATGCACACACATGCACACACACACACTCACATACACATACATACATACACACACATACACACACATATATGTGTGTGTATGTCTGTGTATCTGTGTGATTTAGGGTAAATATAAAATATAAAAATATGTATATAAAATAAATATAAATATAAAATAAAAATATGAATATAAAATATAAAATAAGCTTGTCTGTCTACTCTGTGTGGTTTCTTTACAGTGTCTTTGAAAAAGGTCATGATGACATACATAGCGGATCTCCAAGTATTCACCCGATTGAAGGAGCTCGGAACAGACGTTTCTCACGTCACTTGGACACACGGCAAGTCAGGAGGTCTGCTTCACTGTGGTGGGGTTTTCGAAGCTTGTTCCTCCTTCCTTTATGAGCAAAGCAGGAGGTTGCTCAGACCGACAAACACTCCCAAGTAGGTCAGCGCTACCGCTGTGGAGTAGAACACCTTTCTGGAGAGAGGGCAGAGGCTCTGGCCATCAGATGGTGGTCGGTTCTCAACATGTCTCTGTCCCTACTGGCTGTGTTGTAGGAGTGGAAAATTCTGGACCTGTAGTAAGGCTCTCCGGGGAGAGTGGTTGAGGGACTCTGCTTTCTCTGGTCGGCGCGTCTGAGTCTTGTCACATTTACTCCCGTTCTGAATTTGTGACACCAAATCCACTGAAGATCGACTGTGGTCACCCTGGCAAGCTGTCATAGATTTCCAACAGAGAACAGAGAGAACTTACAGCTTGGGACATAATTCTTTTCACTGGTTTATAAAATGTTTAGGACGAGAAGATTCCGATGGAAAACGCAAGAGATTGGCGGGGTGTTTGGACAAGAAAAATCCAAATAAGTGAAAATGGTATTTTGAGTTTGTTTTGTGGCCAGTGATTATGGGGTACACTTTCCCAACTTCCTGTCGTATTGTGCATTAAATATTTCACTTTATCCCCTCCTTTGGACGACTGTCAGTGCTGAACACTCTGAGCTGTGACTTTCCCCTAAAGATTATGCTGTCTAAAGTTACCCTGCATGCAGCCAGCTGCAGACGATGCTCTTAAGTACACTGCTGCAGCCCGCGCATGCCCTGACCCCCAGGAACCTGTCCCCCAGCATCTGCTGCTGCCACCTAAGCATTTCAGTGAGCCGTCCCTCTTAGCAAACACCATCAGAGAAAAAAGAGAGAGCAGCCGTCAGCCATTCATGCCGTGACACAGATCACTACCTGGGTCCCAGCTGAGGAGTGAGGACATGGGGCTTCATCTGGAACTAGAGAAGCATGTCTTGGAACAGAAGTTCCCTGTACAGGAGGTGAGATCTAAGTGGGGTGAGAAGAGGCTGTTCTTGGGTAGCCTTTGGGGGTGCAGAAAGGGAAAGAAGACAGAGTCTGATGATTTCACAGTTTAACCTTACTGACCTACTGTGTTAAAATCCTTTTTTGTTGTATTTGGTTTTCTTTTTCTTTCTTTTTTTTCTGAGATAAGGTCTTGCTAAATGGTCAGATCGGTCTCAAACACACTCTGGCCTAGAACGTGTCATCCTTCTGTGTCGGCCTCCTGAGTGCTGGGATTCCGGGCTGGCTCGCGCCACCCAGCCTGGCTCATGCGGACATTCTTGTGTGATGAACTAACTTCCCACTGAGACGTAAGCTCTACAAAGAAGTGTGTTCACTTACAACTTTGGTTAAGTAATAATGCCATGCCCAGCACATAGTAGGGGATCATTAAACGCATGAATGAATAACCCACTACACAAAATCCGCTGGAACAAATGTGTAGCTCTGGGACGATAGACTGCTCCGTGGTTAAGAGCCGCGTTATGGTTACAGAGGACTCGAGTTCGGTTCCCAGCACCTACATCAGGCAACTCACGACTGCCTATAACCCCAGCTCGGGGATCCCACCTCCTCTTCCAGCTCTCTGGGCATCACACGCATGTGCGCAAATCCACTCAGACATACATGCAAACACAAGGTTAAAGATAAAAATAAGTCGTGAGAAAAATGTGTAGCTGTGCCTATTATAGCTATGTGTTCAGTTGACTTCTAAAATGCTTGGAAATATTTTTAAATCTTATTTGCTATTAACAAACAAAAGTGTGTCTACCCTGCTGCCACCTCCCATGGCTTAAAACAGTAAGTGTCAGTTCCAGCGGCTAACCAGCTTACTACAGGAGTCCATCAAGGACAGGTTTATTGACCACAAGGTCTGTGCTCGGGAATTTTCCTCCTGGAAGACAGAAAGGCCAATCTGTTAATCCATATTTTGCTTTATACGTATAAGAACCTAAGGCAAGCAATTAGGATTCTTACTATTCGAGGATGCAAATGTACATGGTGAATGTTAGCCATTATTTTAATCTTTCCCGTGTCATTTTATGGTTACATTATGACCACTTGTCTGATGTATTTAATTTCCTAAATTTCTGTTCCATGAAAAATGGAAACTCTATTGATTTAACATCAGGAAAATGTACAGCAGTTAATAGAAAAAAAGCTGCATCTAATTTTGTTAATAAACTATAAATGGCAAAATGACATACAGTTTAGATTTCCGAAGCTCTTGGAACCCACGTTTTTCTGTAACGTTAATTATGTAGTTCCAGTTTTTGGCAGGAGAATAACTCTGCGGTGTGATATCTCTCCTTTACTGTCCGTCCAGGTAGGTCTAAATGTTGGGGCAAATGCAGCAGGTTCCCTGGTGAGTTGTGCAGCGAGCTTGGGAAGCTGCGGAGCTTGCTTTGGAGGTGACCTCTGTAGCGGTCTGTAGAGCAGACCCTCACTGTGAATACCCTCAGCCCTGACACACAGCTTTTATGTCAACTGACACATATTTGTCGTTATCTGTCACAAATTCAAACACGATTTGTTCAGATTACGTTTGGAACCACGGTGGTGTTTAGCGGTCAATCCTGGGTGCGTGGCTGCAATCCTGTTTATTAGTCTATGTCTCATTTTCTTTATCTGTAAAATGGGACTATAGTTATAGCAACTCATAGGTTTATTTAAGTCAGTTCAAGTAAATATTTAGAGAAGTTACGGGAACACAATGGATACTCAACAACTATTAATTAAAACCTTTGTTGGTGGGTTATGACTATTCTTGTGTAGAGATTGTAGCTCAGATGAATTGTGGCCTTAGAGTGCTTGGAATGAGTTTAGTGCAGAAGACAGCACGCTGAGCTGTGTACTGGTCTGGCCTGACAGGTGCTGTAGAATGAGGTCAGCTAAGAGTTCAAGAGAGAAAACCTGAGCATTGAAGGGCCTAGGAGTTCAGAGGGAGAGACGAGACTGGGTCGGAAATCCCAGGATGGACCCAGAATGTGTGATGGAGAGCCTGACTGGGCTCCAGGGCGTAGACAGCAACAGTGGAGCCCGAGCTGGACAGCGCTCCACTGAGAAGCATTCTGAGCAATGCTACAGTGACCGAGTTCAGGAGCTATGTTGGCAGAGCCTGGGTAAGTCGAGGAGATGAGTGAAGAGCAAGAGGGTTGGTGGCCCAACTGAATGCAGAGAGGACAGGCCAGCAGACCGCACAGCTGCGGGAGAGGCAGTGTCAGTGACGGCTGCTCAGGTGGGGAGGGGGGTTGGGGAGGATGTAGTGTTGAGCCAACCAGGATGCTGCTCTTTTCCCTGGAGGAGCCTGGTGCTGGGTAGGAACATGGTGCTGCCTGGGAGTGAGTGTAGACAGGCCTGAAGGGCTCAGAGCTGCTGCCTGGGATGATGCCAGGCCTGAAGATGGCTTCTTCATCTGAGGATCCAAGTCACCATCTTCTGTTCTGTACAGTCCAGGGAACAATTTTCCGCAGCTGGATTTTCAGCTTTGAATGAGTGAGTTTATTATATCTAGAGCAAGCCAAAGTAAAAGAATCAATAGCAAGCAACAGACAGGGAGGGAGATGGCTAGAGAGATAGCAAGACATTAGCCAATCAGTGCTTAAAACATTTAACAGGAATTGGCTGAGTGCTTTTAAGACAGTTAGTTGGAGTTCTCAACAGGGAGAGTCTCAGATCAGCAAAGAGATCCCTTGGATGACACTTGCCTTAGTTAGGGTTTCTATTGCTCTGATAAAATACCACGACCAAAAGCAACTTGGGGAGGAAAGGGTTTATTTCACCTTACACTTCCACATTCCAGTCTGCCATCAAAGAAATCAGGGCAGAAACTCAAGGCAGGAACCTAGGCAGGGACTCAAGGCAGGAACCTAGGCAGGAACCTAGGCAGGAACTCAAGGCAGGAACCCAAGGCAGGAACTCAAGGCAGGAACCTGAGGCAGGAACTCAAGGCAGAGACCTAGGCAAGAACTCAAGGCAGGAACCTAGGCAGGAACTCAAGACAGGAACCTAGGCAGGAACTCAAGGCAGGAACTCAAGGCAGGGACTCAAGGCAGGAACTCAAGGCAGGAACCTGAGGCAGGAACTTAAGGCAGGAACCTAGGCAGGAACTCAAGGCAGGAACCTGGAGGCAGGAGCTGAAGTAGAAGTGGAGGAGTGCATCTTGCTGGCTTAGTCCCCACACTATCTTTACCCTGCTTTCTTACCTACTCCATTACCACCTACCTAAGGGGTGGTACCACCCACAGTAGGCTGGGCTCTCACACTTCAACTATTAATCAATAAAATGCCCCACATTGTGGCCTACAGCCTGATCTTGTGGACACATTTTCTTAACTGAGGTTTCTTCTTTTCGGATGACTCTAGTGTGGGTGAGTTGACATTGTACTAGCCAGCACAGCACCCTGTGTGCTGTCCCAGCATGCGGTAGATCACCTCTGGCTATTCTCAAGGGTTGTTTGCTGTAGTCTCCTTCCCAGTGTAGAGCTGGGTAGTGGTAGCTCATCCCCAGACAAGGGGTCTTGGAGGCCACCTGAGATACAGATGTGCTTGGTGTCAGAAGTAGGGGAGCAGCAACCCCACTTCCAGAGCCAGCTTCTCAGTGAGCTCATACATGGCAATTTACCAAGAGAATGTATATTACATGGTCAAAAACACTTGGAAAGAAAAACGGCACCTGCGCTGAACTTGTGTGATCTGCTTTCTTGGTATTATGTCCTAAACAACACAGGCTAGCTCCTCATTAGAGACCCTTCCCAGCACAGGAAGGTGTGATGACCTGTAAACAAACACTATGCTGCTTATACGAGGGACTTGAGGATCTGTCTATTTTGGTATCTGGGGTCCAGGAATGAATCTCCTGTAGATACCAAGGGATGACTGAAACTGGCCACAGGCCGAAGGGCACAAAATACTTAGAGGTAATGGGGATACGCGGTTAGAAATGCAATGTGGGGGACGTCTCTGGCCAGTGTCTATAGGAGGCCGTGTCAGCGCCGCTTCCCAGTTCTTACTGGCTGACAAGGTCCATGATAGTCTTTTTATCCTTTTATACAATTGATTTTAGTGTTTCAAACATTTACTTAACTGCGTGCGGGCATACGTGTGCGTGTGTCTGTGTGTGTGTGTGTGTGTGTGTTTCCATATGTACAAGGAAATTAGAGGACAGCTTGCAGGGCAGGAGTTGGCTCTCTCCTTCCACTATGAGGGTCCTAGGGATTGAACTCAGGGTATCAGGCTTGGTGGCAAACACCTTTAACCCTGAGCAGTCTCCCTGGACCCATCTTTTAATTTCTAATATATGCATATTATATACATATATATTATACAATATATATAAATATATTAGATATATATAAATATATAAATTTATAAATATAAATATATTTATAAATATATAAATATATACATAAGTATATAAATATTAAATATAAATATATATCTAGCATATATATAAATACATATATTTATATATAAATATATATAAATATGTATACTAGGTATATCTAATATATTATATATATGTTAGATACATATCTAATATATGTATATATATATTATGTTGTTTTGTGACTCTTTCTACGACTATATATAAAATACAATGTGACCAGGGAGTACTTCGCCCAGAACAGTCCTCCAGTACCCTGGGCAATTCCAAGCTCTGTTGACGTTCCCCTCATCTGCCTCGGAGCCTAAAGCCTATGGCTCCATCCCTGAGGCCAGCTGAAGGTCAGCCTGGAATCTGAGATTTTTCTTAGGCTGACATCTTTAGATTGTTCATCAGCATCTTTTCTGAGCCACTGGGCCATGAAAAACTAAAGTGGGGAGGATGTTTTTTCTTCTTTTAAAATCTGAGACTAGGTCTCAAGTGTCTTGGGCTGGCCTTGCAGTAGTGGAGGGTGACCTTGAACTTCTGACCTCCTGCCTCCACCTCCTAGAGCAGTAGCATTACAAGCCACCTCTGTCACATCTAGTTTATGTGGTGCTGGTCTCAGACCTGGGCGCCATGCACTCTTAGCAGACTCTCTGGCAGCTGACTTACATCTGCACCCGTGTAAAATTTCAGACAAGGTAGAATGTCTCGGTGAAGCCCGGCTTGGCCCAGAACTCCCAATTCTCCCGCCTCTGCCTCGTGTCCTATTTGCTCACAGCTACTGGTGACTTGCCCTGTCCTTACTACTTGAAGGAGTCTTTAAACCGTTTGGGAGAAACCTGAAGTGGGTGTATTTTAACTGGTTCTTCTAGAAGCTGGTTCTAGAGATGACTTTGGTTCACTGAGAAGTTCACTCCCTGTTTCCACAAAGTTAGGTTGTACACGTGACCCTCTAGACTACAGTAAAAACACACCTGAATAGAGGAGACCTGCAGCTGGGTGGGAATTTAAAAATTAATGCCACTCAGAAGCTCAAGAGCCTGAAAAGAATGGGAAAATAGTTCATTTCTAGGAACAAGGCGTGAACCTTTTCTACCCCCGTCTCCACGCCATTTGCTTAATCTTAGAAATTAAAGAAGACTTGGAGCATCTCAGAATGTTGGAAACCTTAAGACAGTCATTACGGCGAGCTTTGCAGAAAGCAAACAGATCTTCATCGGTACTAGTGAGAATGGAATTATCAGAGAAAGTATTAAAATATTGATAGCAATCATTCTATGTCCAGGCTTTGGCAATTAATAATTAATTTTACCTTGAAGGTAACCGTTCGAGTGAGACTCGGCTCCCCCTCAGCTTTTACTAGGCAGGAGTGTTTGACTCTCTGCTTCGTTCTCTTATAAGTCTCCAACAAACCACCCACGTTCCCATGTGGCCAGTGGCTGGGAGTGTTGTGTGGCTTCTTAGGGTGAAAGCAACAATCACGACCAGCAGGTTTGCCGGGAATGGCTTCCAGAAGGCTTGAGCCGATGTCTTCCTGCCTCAGATGGATTTTTACTGTGTTGATTCATTTGTGTATGCTGCATGTGTGTGTATGTGTTCATGTATATGTATGTATGTGCATGTGGAGGTGTACACGCACATACATGCACATCTTGGACATCTTCTCATTTTCTACCTTATTTATTTTATTTTATTTTTAGTTAAAATATGTTTTTTATCATTCACTCCTCTCTCCCCTCCCATCTCTCACATCCGCCCTCCCTCTTAAATGCATGGCTCTCTTTTCATTATTACTGTTTTACACGAGTGTGCAAGTGTGCTCACATGCACACACACACACACACACACACACACACACACAAATATACATAAAAAGCTCCTGCTGAGTACATTTAGTGCTACTAGGATCATGTTTTTAGGGCTGACCACTTAATATTGGGTTTAACTGGTTAGTTAGGGGGCTCTTCCCTGGGGAAGACTAATTCTTCTTTGTCAGTAGTTAATTGCCTGAGCTTTTCATTTGGAGGTGAGGCCCCATGAGTCCTCCCTCACCCATGTTGGCATGTCAGCTGGTGTTGCTGTTGTTTGGGTCTGGTTTAGGAAGCCAGATTTCCGGTATTTCATGGGTGCATCTTCACTGTCATGTCTAGAAGACAGTCTCACAGCAGACGTGCTGGTCCCCTGGCGTCACAATCGGGAGTCTGTGGCCTGCGCTTGTAACCTGGCCCTAGGGAGGTAGAGACAGGCATACCCTGAGGCTCTCTAGCCAGTCAGGCTGGCCTAGCTGGCAAGCCCCAGGGTCCCCAGTGAGGGACCCTGTCTTGGAAAACCAAGGTGAGTGGTCCTGAGGAACACGAGAAGTTTGCCTCTGTCTCCTACATTCAGGTGTACACGCATGCTCCCATACCCTCTCCCCAGTACACACATGTGCAAGCCCCTCAACCAATACACACAACACATAAAGTCCAGGCATAGTTGTTTTGAGTATGACAGTCTTAGAGTCATCCGTGTGTCTGCTAATGTACGACAAGACAAAGCCAGTGTTCGGTTTGTTTGCCTTTCCAAGACAGGGTTTCTCTGTGTAGTCCTGGTTATCCTGGAACTTGCTCCATAGACCAGGCTGTCTCAGACTGGGGGATCCCAGACTCAGAGATCTGCCTGACTCTGCCTCCCAAGTGCTAGGATTAACGGTGAGCGCCACCATGCCTGGTTTAAACCCAGTGCTCTTAAGTGACTCCGTTCTGCCTGGTGTCCGCACTGTGGCATTCTGAGTGCACAGTAATCCCAGGCTCCTGCATCTAGCCCAACCCCAGTGCAGCTGTCTGTCTTCCTGACTTGTTTCCACATGTTGCTTCAGTCCCAGTTTGACCCAGGCTGTCAAAGTGCCCGTTACCTCCCGCCCGCAGCAAGCAGCTTTCATGGTAGTATCACAACATTAATGGAAGAGTTTAAACCAGCAACTGTTTGAGGCAAGAGTCATTTATTCATATGGCGACTTTTGTGAGCAAGCATGAGCCTGCTGACGGGATGTCACAGCCACCAAGCGCATTAGTAGGGTTCGCGGGCCTTGTAGGGTTTCTAGCTCAGCAGATGCAAAGGAATCCGCGGTAAGAGACCTTTGAGTTAGACGGTAATGCGATGTCTATGGCTCTGTCCTTAGTTTAATTTTTATAATTTTAGGGTCTACAGACATCCATACTTGTGAAATGTAGGCAAGCCAGGCTTTCTAACGGTTTTGCGAAGGCTTCTGTCTTCCATTATAGAGTTACTCGTGGGGTAGGGTTGGCAGAGCGTGAGGATGAGCAGGAGGGAGCACACACGTGTGAGAACCAAGACGCTCTGCTGGAGTCCAGCCTTCGGCATTCTTCCAGACGAGGCGGAGAGCGGCCTCGTAGGCTATGTGCGTTGGTCCCCGTAGACGTCTCTTTGTAAACTGACAAGAAACGGTGTCATGTTTTATACCCAACCTTTCCAACCTTGTTGACTGTGCACGGGATGAAATGCTACAGGAGCGTCAAGAGCGTCTGTCATGGCGATGCGTGAGAGCCCCCCCCCCCCCCGCCACGCCTCCCAACTGCTTCCCATGTGTGATAATGCGGTTGCATAAACTGTTCATATTGCATGTGAACAGTATCACGGAGTGGATAAAATTATATGGAAGGGCCTTCACTTTGAGGGTGACAGACCTGGTTCACAGACGCGGAAGGAATGGAGCCGGTTGCTGGCCGATGTTCAAGGTTCCCTCACTCAGATCTGCTGCCAGGACAGCCGGAATGAAGACAGGGGGTCTGCCGGGCGGTGCCAGCGAGGAAAGTGAGATTTCGGTGGAGAAAGGTGTGGTGACAGCCAGGAGTGTCTGCGTCGACCTTTGAGTTCTGGAGAATCGCTCTGAGAGGGGAGAAGACGTGCACTGCACACGTTTAAAACGACTTAGTCAAGTGATGTGATTCGCCAAAATGCACATCACTGTAATTTCGCCAAGCTAGGTGGCCAATTGAATGGCTAGAGATGTAATCACCTACATGCTATTTGCAAGGCCCTTTCCAACAGAGCTTGCGAAATGCACTTCTTTTCCTTCAGCATACATTTGGTTAGAAATACATCCATTACTTATAAATGATGACTTTGGGGGGGTCACTATAAATACAGGTAAAAGGTAATTTTCCCTTAATGGGAGGGTTTTCCCCCTAGTTTTGTGGTTGTGGAAATTGTTTTAAAATATGCCGTGTGTTATGGTAGCGATGTATTGGCTGAAGGAGGAAGGGGCATATAATCTGGGAAAGACAGCTGGGCCCAGACGGAGTCTAGCGCGGTGTTGTATGTAACGGGCTGAATTCGGAACGCATTCCGGGCTCGTCTCTACAGCCGGCAGGAACGCCTGTGCTTTGGTTTCAGTGTCCCGGAGTGTGGTCGAAGGCTGCCTAAGGACGTCTTGGGCCGTGACGGTGGTCACGCGGTCTCACAAGGTCGGAAAAGAGCGGAAACATTCCCACTGCCTACTGTGTCTGTGTGTCAAGCCAAATCTCTGTACATAAGAATGAGCCAAGAGTTAGAGAGTTTATAAAGAATTACACTAGTTAAGATCAATTTATTACTGAAGAAGGAAAAAAAATGTTAGATGATTTTAGTACGGCAGAGGGCACAGCACCCGTCCTCAGTGGCGTGTGGTCACGGGAAGGCTCCTCGGAGGCGTCACTCCTCAGCGGAGCGGCCCGGGCACGGGCGCTGCGGCTCCCAGTGTCGCGTGTGGCCGTCACCGCGGGAGGGTAAGCTCTCTACTGTTTGCATGACAGCCATAAGGAATACAAGTCTCCTCCCCTAGAAGCTGTCTGCTGCCGACACTCTTCAGCCAGGGATGAGGGTCCTTGAGCGCCTCGATCCATGCTGGAATGTTGATTCATGCCCACTCTTTAAACGTGGTGCAGAGGCTTGAACCCAGGACTTCATGTAAGCTAGGAACACAGTCTACCTGCTGCTTTTATTAGGAGGTAATTGTACGAATATCAGAGTAATTGTCGTACGTGATATCAGAGTTGTGCTGCCCACGTTTGATATCTTCAGTTATCTAACGGTGATGTTCCCCACGTAGCCCGTACGCCCTGGCTTCTCAGCCCGACCGCAGTTATTTATACCACTTACACTATTTTAATCTCCGTTCCCCACTCTCCTCAAAAACCAGCACAAAATACAAAAGTTTTTTTCGTTGTTTAAATGTCACAAGGACTCAGTGTTTTAACAGAATTAACAAAACTAGTATAGACGTTCAAAAGGTATGTGCCAGTGATAATTTTAACCCAGACTACATTAATGCAGTCCTCGGTGATAAAAAGTAAAATTTGATTAAAAAAATTTTGAAATTGGAAAGATGTAAAAGAACATATTAAAACTTATTCAGTTGGCTCCTACAGAGTTACTATTATTTGTTTGTGTTTAGTTGTAAGTCGTTCACAGTCAGCGTCTTTACTTCCTTGTAGTACATGTGTAGTACATGTGTAGTACATGTGTAGTACATGTGTCTCCCCGTTGCTTTATCTCCAGAGTTCAGTGTTGTTCTGTGATGTCCATGTCTCTGATGAACAATATAAAATGATATTTCAATTTTATTTAACCAATAATCCATGACTCTTAAAAACATAATTTAAATAATTTGCATTTATTGTGGTAATAGGTAATAAAGACTTTCCAGTACCTATGTATTCTTTTCTCCCCTTTAAGGGCGTGTCTTTTCCTTTTCTACATACCATGTATTTCTTACCTCTCCTATTATTCCCTAAATTATTTATTTCTCTTGTATATTTTCTGTCTTTTACTGAATTTGAAGTCTGTATTCTGTATCAGTTTTTTCTGTATTTACCTTAAATTTTGTAACATAGATAATTTTAGATCTTCCTAACAAAATATCAAATCAATGAAATTTTTGGCTAGTGCTTACATAAATCAAGAAGCCAAGATCCTAAATACCAAGCCCTAGTGTCTCATAATATTACAAAAAATTGTTTCATAATTTAAAAGCTCAAATTATTTTTTACTTTGATTTGCCAACATTTTTACTGATTCGTGTTTTATCTGTTCTTTTTCTTTTTCTTTTCTTTCCTTCTTCTGTTTTTTGTTTTTCCAAGACAGGGTTTCTCTGTTGTAACTCTGGCTGTCCTGGAACTCACTCTGTAGTAAACCAGGGTGGCGTTGAGCTCACAAAGATCCCCCTGCCTCTGCCTCCGGAGTGCTGGGATTAAAGGTGTGCCACCACTACCTGACTTCTCTGTTATTTTTGAAGTCTCATCTTTTCCAACAGGTACTTCAGCGGTTCTTTCAGAGTGGATCTGTACTTTGTAAATTGTTTGTCCTGAAGTTTGGATAGTTGGTTAGCTCTGTGTAGAATTCTAGGGTATGCTGTTTTTCCTCACGACTTTGAAATTACTGTTGTCTTCTGGGACCTTTTGTTGAGAAGACTCCTGTTGGTATGGCGACAGTCTTCTCTCTGTTGTAACATTCAGCTCCCTGTTGGGTTTTGTGGCCTCTCGGTGGAGTTTTCCTTGTGTTTACTTAGGATGAGGCAGATGAGATCTTTCCTTCTGATGATTCTCTTCAGTTCTGGGGAAATTTGACATCTGGACCCCTTCCTTCATTCTCTGCCCTCACCTCTCAGAATGAAGGTTCTTTTTAGGTTGATTTACTGCCCAGAATGAGCTGGGAATGACCTCGTATTGCAGCCACAAAGTCCTGTGACTTTTTGGTATTTTGCCTGCTTTGTGATCTTGTCATTTGAGCTCATCAGTAGTAATTGCGTATTTACAGGTTGCGAGCTGAGTTGTGAAGTATTCATATGCAACGGTTTGTGCTTTACCCTGACACAGATACATCCGAGTTCTTCAGCTTTAGGACAATTTTTAACAGTACTTTCTAGATTTTAGAGCTTAAGGGTCAAATAATTTTGCCTTGTTGCTTGCAAGTCCTACATGGTAAGGGGTTAAAATGGTCATGGTTGGCTCTGCTTCTTGCCTGTACCTCGAAGCAAGCCCCATCTTTAGGGTGATGGAAAGAGATGTTTAAGTTCTATCTATCTATCTATCTATCTATCTATCTATCTATCTATCTATCTATCTATCTACCTACCTACCATAGATAGATAGGCAGTATTTCTCTGTTTAGCCCTGGCTGTCCTGGAACTCACTCTTTAGACCAGGCTGGCCTCGAATGCAGAGATCTGCCTGCCTCTGTCTCCTGAGTGCTGGGATTAAAGGTGTGTGCCCCACATGGGCAAGTATGCGCACTCTTACCTGCTGCTTCTCCCTGGCTTCAGTGTGACTTGGCCACATCTTGTCACTCATTCTGAAACTGTGGTTAAGCATCGGGACTACCTTGTTCTTACATCCTAGTGGTCTCCAGACCCATCCCTCCTGCCGAAAAGTCATAATACATTAGATTAGGTCAATTCTAGATGGGCATATTTGTAACTGGAGATTGGAGGTGCTAGTGGCAGTTTGAGGTAAGCTGCCAGGCATGATGGATGCCTCTGGTTTGTTGTAGATTCCCTGATAAGGAGTAAAGAATTTTGTGGTTTGCTTAAACAGCTTGCTTTGCAATCTCTAGATTAACTTTAAATAACAAGGACTGCACCAATAGACCTGTCAACATGGGGGAAAAGCCCAGGAGGCCTCAACCCCAGACAAAGAACTACGGCAACCAAGGAGTGCTGAGAGCGGGACACGCAGTCTTCCCAGGGATGCGCACACCAGCTGGTCATCCAGTACCAGATGGTCAGCCCTGAAAACATGTACACACCAGTAACATGATATGGATTGAGCAGGCTGTGTTTATATATTTAGGATCACACACACACACACACACACACACACACACACACACAAACACACTACAACAATTAAGGAAAAGAGGCCGTGAGTTTGGGGGATAGTGCAGGTATGGGTTACATTGGAGGGCTTGGAGGAAGGGAAGGGAGGGATGATATTATAATCTCAAAAACTGTAAAAAAAAAAAAAAAAAAAAGCCAAGTGGTGATTCAGAGACAGGGGGATCTCCGTGAGCGCCGTGCCAGACTGGTCTACATAGCAAGTTCCAAAACAACCAGAACTATGCTGAGAGGCCTTGTCTCAGAACAAAGGACCAGAGCAGTCAGTGATGGGCAGAGAGCCTACTGCGAGTGCAGGGACTTCCTGGCTGGGTCCCTATCACTGTGATAAAATACGGGACCACTAGCAAGCTGGGGAGGAAGGGGCTGACTTTATCTTACAGCTCAGAGTCCATCATCCAGGGCACGGCGTAGCAGGATGGACCAGGACCAGGCACCCATCCCTACATCAAGGGTGGGCCAGGCAGCCTGGCAGGAGAAGGGATCTCAAACCCCACTCCAGACTGTAGGAGTTTTTCAGCAACCAATCCAGACATCCATGTGATGTATGTAGGCGATCCTACAGGATCCGTGTCTACGGCTTCAGTCTCTGTGAGTTCCTAAGCGTGCTGGTCAGTTGACACTGTGGGGCTTGTTCTCCTGGTGTCCTCGACCCCTCCGGTCTCTGCCATCCCTTCTCCCCCTCTTCTGTGGAGTTCCCCGATCTTTGCACAATGTTATTGGTTCTGGGCCTCTCCATATGCTCCCATCAGCTGCTGGAAGAGGCCTCTCTGGTGAGGATGGGGTTAGGTACCCATCTATGAGCAGAGTATGACATCAGAAATCATCTCCTGGTTATCCAGTCTCTAGTTCCTGGGCTGCTCTGCAGTGTCAGGCAGGGTTCCCTCCTTTGGCATGGGGTTCTGCCTTTCCATTGTCAATGAGGATCTTGCAGGGAGGATAGGCCGTAGGTCAGAGATTTTGTGGCTGGGATAGTGTCCAGTCTTATCTTTGGAAGCCTTGCCTGGCTGCAGGAGATGGCCTGTTCAGGCTCCCTATCCCCGATTACTAGGGATCCTTGCTAGAGTCTCCCTCATAGATCCCTGTGAGTTACCACTCTACTAGGTCACAATTAGATCATCCCCTAATTGTCTCAGTTCTTACCTTCTCTCCATACATGTTCTCCCTCTGTTCCTCTCTTCTTCCTGGTCCCCTCTGCTCCCATTCCCATCCTTGCCCAGCCCACCTGCACCCTCTGTTCAATTTCCACCCTACCAGGGAGATCCCTGTGTTCCAGCTAGGACCCTTCTTGTTGGGTAGTTTCTCTATGTCTGTGGATACTGGTACCTTTCTCCAGTGCTTAGAATTTAGTATCCTCATATAAGTGAGCACATACCATGTCTGTCTTTCTGCAACTGGGCTACCTCACTCTGGATGATTTTTTTCTAGTTCCATCCACTTGCCTGCAAAGTTCATGTAGGCATTTTTTAAATAGCTCTGTAATACTCCCTTGTGTGGATGTACCACGATTTCTTTATCCATTCTTCAGTTGAGGGGCATCTAGGTTGTATCCAACTTCTGGCTATTATGAATAAAGCTGCTGTGAACATAGTTGAGCAAGTGTCCTTCTGGTAGGGTGGAGTGTTTTTTGATTCTATGCCCAGGAGTGGTAGAGCTGGGTCTTGAGGTAGGTTGATTTCCAATTTCCTAAGGAACCGCCATATTGATTTCCACAGTGGCTGTACAAGTTTGCACTCCCACCAGCAGTGAAGGAGTGTCCCCTCGCTCCACAGCCTCTCCAGCGTGAGCTGTCTTTTGTGTTATTGATCTTAGCCATTCTGACAGGTGTAAGATGGACTCTCAAAGTGGTTTTGATTTGCATCTTCCTAATGGCTGAGAATGTTGAACATTTCTTCTTTAGGTGTTTCTCAGCCATTTGAGATTCCTCTTTTGGGAATTCCTAGTTTAGATCTATACACCATTTTAAAATTGGATTGGCTTTTTTTTATGTCTAGTTTCTTGAGTTCCTTATGTATTTTGGGTATTAGCCCTCTATCAGAAGTGGAGCTGGTGAGATCTTTCCCGTTCTGTAGGCTGCTGTTTTGTCTTATTGACAGTGTCCTTTGCCTGACTATTGGTGTTCTGTTGAGAAAGTTGTCTCCTGCGCCAATGAGTTCAAGGCTCTTCCCCACTTTCTCTTCTGTCATGTTCAGTGTGTCTGGTTTTATGTTGAGATCTTTGATCCACTTGGACTTGAGTTTTGTGCTTGGTGATAAATATGGATCAATTTGGATTTTCCTACACATAGAGATTCAGTTAGACCAGAACCATCTATTAAAGATGCTTTCTTTGTTCCATTACATATTTCTGACACCTTTATCAAAGATCAGTTGTCCATAGTGTATGGATTTATATCTGGATCTTTGATTTGGTTCCACTGATCAACATGTCTGTTTTTATGCCAACACCATGCGGTTTTGATTGCTGTGGCTCTGTAGTCCAGCTTGAGATCAGGAATAGCGAGACCTCCAGAAGTTCTGTTATTCTTCAAGTTATTTTTGGCTATCATGTTTTTTGTTTTCTGTTTTTTCCACTTGAAGTTGAATAGTGTCCTTTCAAGGTCTGTAAAGAATTGTGTTGGGATTTTGACAGGGACGGTGTTGAATCTGTGGATTGCTTTTGATAAGATGGCCATTTTTACTGTGTTGATCCTACCAATCCAGGAGCGTGGGAAATCTTTTCATGTTTTGAGATCTTCAGTTTATCTCTTCAAAGACTTGAAGTGTTTCGCTTGCTTGGTTAGAGTCATCCCGAGAAGTTTTATGCTATTGGCGGCTGTTGTGAAGAGAGCTGCTCCTTGAGGTCTTCCTCCGTCCATTTGTCGTTTGATTACAGGAGGAATGCCTCTTCACTGAGGTCATTTATCATCTGTAGACGTTCCCTGGTAGAATTTTTGGGGTCGCTTATGTAAACTATCATATCATCTGCAAATACGGACTTCTCCTTTCCAATTTGTATCCCCTTGATCTCCTTCAGTTGTCTTATTGCTCTAGCTAGGATTCAAGTGCTGTATTGAATAGGCATGGGGAGAGGGGGCAGCCTTGTCTTGCTCCGGATTCTAGTGGAATTGCTTTGAGCTTCTCCCCATTTAGTTTGATGTTGGCTGTAAGCTTCAGCAGACTCTATTGCTCAACCATCTGCTCGGTCCCTGAAGTTTTTCAGTTCTGTGGCTTAACCCAGGGCTCTGCACGTGACAGTCAACATTGTACCACGCAGCCACATCCCTGTCAAGCACTGGACCACCCACGTCTGTACTACCCACCCATCTCGTCCCTGGCCCTTTTCAGAACAGTTTCAGCAAGTTGGATTACTTACTTAAATGACCTCCAAACCTTGCTTTTTTAACTTTTTTGTATTTCTCCATGCCGTTAATTTTTTTTCATTACTTTAATTTTGTTTTGTTAACTACTTCATTTTTAAATGTTTGTTTACTTATTTATTTATTTATTGTACGAGTGCTCTGTCTGCATGTACGCCTGTGTGCCAGAAGAGGGCATCAGACCCCATTACAGATGGTTGTGAGCCACCATATGGTTGCTGGGAATTGAACTCAGAACCTCTGGAAGAACAGGCAGTGCTCTTAAACCACTGAGCCATCTCTCCAGCCCCAACTACTTCATGTTATGAAAGTACTGTGAGTTTTAAAATCCACTGTGTGTTGTTCAAGATTCAATATCCAATCTGCTCTTTTGAGTGTTGTGTTTGCATGTGCTAGGATGTTTCTGCTTATGTCAACCATGCAAAGATTTACCTGTGGAAGGTAAATTCTTCAAGCAAACAAAAAAATACTAGGTCAAAGGTACAAGCATTTTCAAGGTTCTTTTTGTTTTAGATAAATTTAAAAAATGTACCCATGCTATTGGAGAAGTAATATCTGTCTGGTTATAGTCAAGTAATTGTTCTACCACAAAAAGCCAAACTCTGTTAAGATTTTTAGAATGCAAAAGATGGCAAAAGCAACAGTTAAGTTGCTTACCAAATGGGCTGGATAACAGAGCCAGGCCACCATGCTCTGTAAGGAAATTGGCTTTGAGACTCTCTGGAGTCTGAGCTTCTCCAGGATTCTGCCATTTATCTGGCTCTTGCTGGATTGACTTGTCTGGGTTTCATTTGCTTCTGGTCAGAGAACCAGCAGGTAGGGAGGGACCTCCAGCAGGTAGGCGTGACGAGTTGGGAGTGTGTGGGAGGCCGCACCCGCTTCCAGCGCCCGCTCTTTTCTCGCTGGCTGATCAGGATATAGTTCCAGTTTCTCCTCTGAGTTTTGCATTCACAAGGCTCCTGAGAGGTAACGTGTGTGGGAAGTCTTGTGTAGCAGGGACATCCTTTCATTTCAGGGAGAAGGTAATTTATATAAAAGGAAATGTCGAAACTGAATTTCTATATATTTAAAGAATTTAAGCTATTTACCCAGAGGCAGAAATGGTTTGAGGCTCAGGAAAAAACATCATGCATAATTTGAAATTCATGCATTATTATTAGATTTAAAGTCACATCTTTCTTTATCTACATCACATCCATCTAACTTTAAGAGACACATCCAAGAGGTTTGAATGGATTTTTTTTTTTTAAACTGTGAAGAGATGGCACCTCTTTAAAAAGCCCAATTTTTCATAGTGCTCAGCTTGCAGCAAATAACTAATGCTTTAACAAGTGGTATTTACCCACACATTTCCATAATTAAATATGGGTGCATGCAGGTCTGCCTTAAGATCCTAGAATACAGAACTTTTCCTGATAAGGGGACACACACACACACACACACACACACACACACACACACACGTGCGCGCTCCCGCACACATACACACGCATACATACACACACACACACATATACACACATATACACATGCACACATGCACACATACACATACACACATACACACACGCACACATGCACACATACACACACACATATACACACACGCACACATACACACACACACTCAGACACACACACATGCACACACACACACACACATGCACACACACTCAGACACACACACACATGCACACATACACACACACACACATGGACACACACACACACTCGGACACACACACACACACACATGCACACATGCAACCATACACATACACACATATACACACATACACACACGCACACATGCACACATACACACACACACACACATGCACACACACACACTCGGACACACACACGCGCACACACACACACTCAGACACACACACATGCACACACAGACACACACACATATGCACACATACTACACACACACACACACACACAATCTCCTCAAGGGTTAGGAATACGGAGGGAGAGAAGAGAACAGCCAGATGCAGAAGATGTGAGTGACTGTATATATAAACCCCCCCTCTATAAAATTAACCACACTTATGTTATTAAGCTTGGCGCGAAGCCCCCCTCCCCCTACCCGGAGTGCCAATTCTGTCAATCCTTTCTTGGGAAATGTTAGGGATTTCTTTTCATCCGTTCAGGACTGCTCTGTAATTTCTACCCTTCTATCCTTCAGTGTTCTTTCTCAACGGGTGAAAGAAGTTGTTTTTTATTTTTTTGCTTGTTGTTTATTTTAGCTTTTATTTTTGCATTTACTTGATTTTGGGCTCAGTTCAAATACCTTCTGAAGACAAGAAAGGAAAGAAGCAGGATTGCTAGCGTGGCCTGCCAGGGCATCTCCCAGCTTGCACTTTTTTTTTCTTTTTTTTTGAGAATCCCATTAAATTTTATTCAGGAGTCCCTTCCCAGCCAAATGTATTGTTTCCATGGATACAATTAATGGGGAAAGCGATTTATAAGACCGATGTAAAAAATGAGCACTCCACATGCCCCCCTGCTGGTCGCGTTTAGAGGCTGGAGGGAGGAAGTAGGCTCTGTGGGTTTGGCAGAAGCTCCAGCAGCACAGCAGTGGAAGCCAGAGTCAGAAGTGTCTCTTGAAGTGGAAGGACTCTCCCAGAGATGTTGTTAGGAAGTGGGAAATGCCACCTTTCACTGCCTCCTATTTACAGAATTCACTGTCTGCTGACCTTAAAAATTACTAAAACAAAAGAAGCCGAGACAGCCCCTCCCTCTTCATGGACGGAAGGGGCATTTGGAATAAGATGGGCAGAGCCAAGATGGGGGAAGCCAAGTCACCAGTCATCCCCGTCACTAATTCACACCCCAACATACAAGGTTATCAGGACCCAAACATCAGACTCTCTCAGTCTGTGTCTTTATTTCTTGAGTTTTTCACAGCGAGGCAAAGTCAGTATCAGTTCATTCCACGACCTGTAATTTCAAAGCAAATGTGGTTTTCTAAGCATTTAAAGATGTCTTCACTGCCCCTCCTACCCCGACACCCAGCTGGAGCCCCAGCTCAGGACCAGAGCAAGTATCTGGAGAGATTTGGTATAAAATCCCAGCCTTTACTGTACACGATTGGCGAGGTTTTGAATGACTGCCTGGTCTCCTTGTGCGTTCCCTTCTTCGCTCCCTCTGATTAGGAGGGGGAGATGAGTCCAGGCCACTGTGCTCCATTTAACAGCGCTGCACACCGGCACCTCGAAATGAGAACTGACCTCAGTCCTGCTTTCTCATGCAGCTAGAATTGTTCTGGAGTAAGCCAGTATTTTATAAACAGAGAATGTGGACCAGTCTCTCTGAGGGTGAGTAAGTGCAGTTTAATTGCTTACAAGCAAACGTATTTAGGAAACTATTTGTTTATATTTAGCCCCCCAGTTGCCTTGTTTATTGACTGCCTGAAAGACGCGGTCCAGAACCTCTCTCCCTGCAGAGGGCAGTCTGCCTCCACAAAACAAACCCTGGTGCCCAGCGGCGGTGAGTGCACAGGACAGGCATTATAATTATGTTTAAAGCTGTGACTGTAAATAATTCCTTTTTTCCCTTTGGATGAGGCTATAGGAGGGGGGAGAAAAAGAAATCTGTTCTACATTGGAAAATTATAGATTGTGCATAGCTCGGGCGTGTGTTTTCCTGTCGTCCTTTTGTATATTGTCTGGCTGACCAATTTTTTAAAAGGAGATGGAATGCAGTTTTGAATAAGCATTGAGAGAGAGATAACAAATAGGGTCTCAGATGGAGGGACGAAGGCAGTTAGGAGACTAAGAGACCCATCGGGCTGAGCTGTAGATTAAAACTACATTTGTAATAAGAACTCGAGAGCCTACAAATTGCCCCACCAGTGCAGCCAAAGTAGAACACCACTAACTGTTGTTTTTAAATATAGAAATTAATTCCACTTTAAAGAGGTTTCTATCAGATGCTGGAGATATTTAATCTGGAAAGTGTGAGAAAATAGGTATTTCTTTTGGTCATATTTCTCTCCTGTGTGATGTGCATCTCTGGCTGGGAGAGGAATGCATTAGACAGAGCAGGTAGTTCACAGAAGCAGGGAGCCATCCCAGTGAGGGTGCTCAGACACACCTAACTGATGCCTAGATAAACACACTACAGAAGCCTCAACAGATCGTCTGCTTTTCCTGGACTCCAAAGGGAGAGATATTTCCTGCTGACCATGAAAACAGCTCCTAGAGGTATTCAGGCCGATGCTCAGAGAATGAAACCACAGTGCCGCAGATGATCATTTCAATCCATCAAGCTTCAGGGGGCAAAACCAACCCCGATCCGGGTGGAGAAACTCATACCTACCCCTCCAAATTTTTACATGATTTTTTAAAATTGAAAAACTTAAAAGAGAACTGCATAAATTGTTCCTTACACACACAGCCACTCATATGAGGGAGAAAACTGCTCAGAAATGGATGCCCTGGGGTTGTTACAGGAATCCGCAGCTTACGCTGGTTTTCACATCTCAAAACGCAAGTTTGGAAATGGCTCTGAGAATTTCTCTTCTGCCTGCCTATTAGTTTGCAAGGGCCTTGCCAGCTCCTTTCCTAAAGCAGCTTGGAAATGTGACTACAGAATCTGCGTGTGTAAAACGTCCAGATGGTTTTCATGGTGCCATTTATTTAGCCCTTGCTGGCCATTTCTTCCCAGGTGTAGTTATCACACAGGAAGATACACTGAGCACAAAGACGTATTGTCTCTCAGCGAAGAGGAAGACCTGGAAGTGGTTTAATTTTTTTTGTAAACCTGTATTTTTGGAGCTGACTCTCTTAAATCGTGCGGCTGTGTCACCCGCGACAGCTGCGCCCAAGCCAGGTGGCGCAGCCCCGGCAAAATGGCAGGAAAAGGACAGTGCGAGGGAGGGCTCCGGCCGGTCTGGTCTGCCCGTGTGAAGTTTAATCAGGTTACACAGAGTGACGTGATCTGTCTTGTTAGCGTTGGGAGACTCTTTTGAAAAGATAAATGCTAAACCTTCCAAAACTTCAGGAGCAGAGAGGCTGCGGAAGCGCGGGCGCTCAGATCGGCCGCCGCAGACCTTCCTGTCGGCGCGCTCATTTTGACCAAATGATCCATCTCTGCTACCCGTCTATGGTGGGTTGCTCCCCTCCATGCAGTCGTGGCTGTTAGGACCAACTGTTTGGGGAGATTTCACTGTAGCAAGACTATTAGGGTCCAACAGCCTCTTCTGTTTTTTATTGACATCTTGTTTCTTAGCTCAACGTGTAATTCTTCTGTTCAAGAAGTATGGATAACATGGACCTATATATCAATGTGGGTTATCCTTGAGAGCTAAAGAATTTCGTTTTAGCAAGTTGATAATGAGCAAAGCCCCATTCTGTGTTATATTGGCACGGTCCTCTCGCAGTCGATCTTGGCATGCTACGTATAATACCTTCCTAGAATTTCAGAACGAGCATAAAAGGTTTGCTTACATTCTTCTTCCGGGCATTCCCCTGTGCTGCCAGGAACAGCGAGCACAGCTTCTGCCCTTCATCTAAATACAACAACAGACAACGTGTGTCTGTCCTCTTGTTTTAAATGGACACTGGCTAAAACTCCTTGGGTATTAAACATTAAACACATTAAACATGAGAGCAAATGTGCAAAGGATTTGAAGGTTTCCGGATACCTGAAGAGGTAGAAAATTGGACAGAAAGGTTGTTTTTTGTTTTTGCTTTTAAAAAAAAAGGGGAAGATTTTCAACTTCTGCAATTCACGGGCAGTTGGCGCCATGAGTATTGATATAAATGAAGGCAACTCGTGCTCTCTGCATACGTGAGTAGACATGCTCGTGTGTACATATGCACACATAAAACCAGGAGTCTTTTGTATGAAAAGGCGTTCTAGCTTCTCCCCTGGCTTGTGAGGTATGCCTCATCAGCTCTATGTGAGGACGCTCGCTGAAATACCTGAATTTGCAGCATCTGCAGAGCATGAGATGCGTGTCCTGAGCTCTCAGCCTCTTTTCCTGGGACCTTGGACACAGTACGCACAGGGGAAGGGATGGATGACGTTTAAAAGGCTTGAGATTTAAAAAATAACGTTTCCACTTGCGCGTGTACACACTGTCTAGTGAATTTAAAGCCTTGAGTTTTTAGACAGTTTTCTTATAATTTTAAGACTTGATTTAAATTACAAAAAAAAAAGAACATTAGAAGATTGTTTTCTTTTTTTTCTTTGCTCCTCTCAAAGGAAAAAAAAGTCTGTGCATGAATTTTCATCTTTGATTGGAAAAGCAGAAGTGTTCAGCGCCGTGGTCTCCTTCTCTGTCTCAAAGTGGCTTTGTGCTAGGTTTTCCTACACCTTCCACAGACCAGTGCGAATAAATCCACAACGGGAATCTGGGTTTTCCAGCCATTCTGGATCGTAATTCCTCTTGAGTTTATAATATTGCATTCACTCTTATGACACCAAAGACATTCCTTGGAATGGTTCCTCACTTTCTTCCTGGTCCTTTCATTTGCAGATGAAAGGCAAATGCATATTTGAAAATATAAATAGATACGAGGTGGTTAGGACCACTCACCACGGCCGTCGGCGGGTCTTTGTGTCTGCCCCTGCCGCGTGCAGCACATTACATTCTGAACCTGTTGTGAGTAGCTTTTTTATTTTTTGTCCTAGCATTTTTTTTCTTTGTAGACTATTAAAATAAAAATATTTTCATCCAGCAGAAATCCCCATAGGTGTTGTCCCACAGGCCTTTGCACGACAAGAAGAGGTTAGGTTGTCTTGGGCCTAATTCCGAGCATTGTTTTTATGGGGAAATCAAAAGTGTAAAAAAGTGTAATTTTTAAAACCCAGTGTGTCCTTTAATGTCGGAAAAGGAGGATAAAATTGCTGGTGGCAAAGCAACAGGGAACAGAGAGAGAAAAGGTGCTGTAAGGCACTGGGACTGGGGGTTTGTAGCTGAGAACACACACTTCTGAGTGGGTATGAGCCTGGCACATTTGGCTAGTGGATGCGGGGCACCAGCTCACGTGAGTGAGCTGAGATGGACGGGGATAAATGCGGTGACAGGCTCTTCTGGCCATTCACCTTACTGTTGTTGAATTATTTCTTAAAATTCCCAATTTGCAAATGGTCCCAGTGACACTGATGTAAACCCTGGAGGTGGACCACCACCACCTAGCAAGTGGGGCTCATCCTAGGATAAATATCAGCACATGGGTGGCTTTCAGAGGTATCTGCCCTTTTCAACCTTGCTTGTAAAGGGAGGGCTGGAACTGTTTGACCTGTGCTTTCATTTCTGATTCAGAGGGAGCGGACAGCTAGACATTTCCATCTCATGTGCTCACCCCACTTTTTGGCTATCCAAGCCACCCGAAAGGTGTCTTAGGACTGTCCTCAAAGATCCATCTGCCACCAGAAAGCTTAGTTTTGGAGTTTGCTCAGCATCCCCTGTGTATTTCAGGGTTCAGATGTGGGACAAAGGCTACAGGGCACTTTCTGCTTCAGTCTTAACGGGAATGGAGCAGAATAGATTTAAAAAAAAAAAAAAAAAGCAGAGTGCAAAACCTGGTGTATATTTCAGCATAGAAATGGTTAAAATATCCACTCATTGGAGTATGAAGGCAGTTGCTCAGGCTGTCAGCCGGGTTGACCAGTGTCAGACTACCCTGACAGAGCAGCATACCTTCATCGCATCATAAATAAAACAGACAAATTACTCCCCCCCCCCTTAGGATGGAAAAAGCAACGGGGAGACAGGGGAGGGGAAAGGATTAAGTGGGGGGAGGGGTGGCTTGGAGGGTGTGTGTGGGGAGTGAAGAATTAGAGGGAAAGAAAAAAAAAGGATCCTTTCAGCCTCTCCATGAATCTCAGCATGGCAGCAGAGAACAATGAGAAAACCAAGCAATTACCTAGAATCCCGTTCCCCTATCCAGACACAGAAAATATATTCTTGCTCCAGCCAGCCTTCTTCCATCCCCCCACGCAGCCGCCTCCGTCCCCGCCCCCATCTTCTATCTAATTCGTTCTTTCCAGGAAGGCCCAGAAGATGGAACAAAGGGGGGGGGGGGCTTCTGCTGGCGGGGCACTCTGGCAGGACTTCAGGGCCCAGCCTATCACGGAAGAAATGGGAAACTTTTTTTTTTTTTAATTTCGTGCCCTCCCAGACTTTGATAACCTCTGGGGGGGGGACCCCGAGCAGAAAGGTATCTTACAGCCTGAACTCTCTCCCTGAAAGTCAAATGGCAAGGATACTAAAAATCACCTCACCTTCATGCTAAGACCCAGCTACTTCCCATCAGCCTTGGGGACTCCACACTGAGGTGTGGCTGGGCATTCTGGGGAATTCTGGGAAAGGATAAGATTTCCCCCAAGAGGCTTCCCAAAGTCCCTGGAGGACGTAGGCTTTGTCTCTCATTCAATTGGGTGACTGCCACGAGATTGCCAGGTACCCAACGTGTTCCTCCCAGGATGAAGATGTTGCGGGCTCCAGGGATCTGACACATTGAGAGGGCAAAATGTAAACGTGTGCATCTGGTCACAGGCCAGGCAGGAGCTAGGATGAACCCATCTGCTGGGAAATGATGTTGGAGCAAGAGAGTATGTGCATGAATCCCTTGTTAGGTGCACTCCTTAAAGGCGAGGGTGGACTCGCTCTGGAACCCTCCGTCTCTCCTACCCACTGTCCAAGGTAGGACTCTCTTTGCCCTAGAGTTAAAAGGCGATGCTTTGTAACACATTATCCACATTTCTTGTCTTGACTGGTAGTTCATAAAGGGAGATAGCTGCCTGGGGTTAGGGTGTAGCTGCAGCTGCTTACAAAGATCCCTCCCTGTGCTCTTTACCCTAGCTATAGCCATGCAAGCACCATGAAACGTGGTATACTGGGGCTTTCCCATGGCAACACTCACTCAAGATAGTGCTTGAAAGGGACTTAAGTTCCTCCTTTGACAAACAATTAGCCAACTCTCCCAGGCTAGGAGATTGCCAAGACCATCTCCCCTTCATCAGCCAAAGAACACTTTTTGGTTTTCAGGAGCTCCTTTAACCTTTTACGAAAAGCAGACTTACTGGAAAGGCCATTGTTTCAGTGGAGTGCTGCTGGTGTTTGGTTTCAAAGTGGATGCAAAATGCTTTGACATCTATTGTACCTTTAAAATGTGATTTCATCTCAGATTCTATAGTTTCCACCATATCTGTTTCTTAGTAGTTAGTCACAGAGGGCTGAAACCTTGATTAGGACTTCCTAGGATCATCTTGTAAGATTGAACATTTGGATTCAGATTCCAGTTTTGTCTCTTGATTGATTTTCCCCCCTCTCTCTCTCACTTCTGTGACCTGCCAGAAGCAGCTTAAAGGAGAAAGGATTTTGGTCCATGGTTTCAGAAATAGAGTCTGGAGTAGGGGGAAGGCACCGAGAAGGGACTCCTCACCTGGAGTTGTGGGAGCTTGAGGTCAGAACCACAGGTAAGCATGATCTTCATGGTCAGTTCCCTGTAACTCACATGTATGTATCCTGTAGACCACAATCCCAATGGCTCCCCACACAGGGCCACCACCTGGGTAACAGGTATTTAAACGCAGGAGTCTGCTGGGAAACTTTCACATCTGAACCATCGTACTGGCTCCGTGTCAGGAAACGACACACTGAATCTGAGCTTTAACCTCTGACTCCCAAACAAACAAAATAATGCAAGAATAACTTTTCAGGAGGCTGCTGAAGTTTTAGAAGAGGAAGGCATGTTTTATCACCTGGTGAAATAAGACTACTGGCATGAGTTGGTGGTAATTACTGCTTGTTTGTGTGCTTGCCATCTCTAGCTGTGGGTTCCGAACCCATAGACTCAGTTAACCTCATGTCTAAACTTCCGAAAAATCAGTCCTAAACATCTTTCCCTGCAACTCATCACGGTTTCCTATACAGTGTCGTAGAGCCAGGCTTTACTTAACATTTACGTTGAGTTAGACATTGTGAAGCAGCGAGAGTTGATTTAAAGTGTGTGGGAGATGTGTACACATTATGCACAGATAATAAATACACTACTAATACAATGAACTTGAGCCTTCTTAGATTTTGCCGTCTTCTGGGTTGAGGGACAAGTACTTTCCTAAGTATGAATAAAGTCAAGACATTCCCCAAGTCAACAGACAGCATGAGGGGGCATGACCTCTGTGGCTGGGGGTGGGTCTGAAAATCTTGCTGGAGACTGAAGATGCCCTGGAAGACATCCTGCCCACCAAGACAGTTCAGACTCCTGATTGTGTGAACGTCAACGACTGGGCAGTGGTTATCTCGACCCTGTGTTTACACTGGTGTTGCTGGTTTTTAAATGCACAGTTCATGAATCAAAACTGGGCTTCAACTTTGGGTTAGGTCCCAAAGAAATGGAACAAATGGCCAACAGAGGTACCTGTTTAACACGTCAAGGAGGACCCTGGTCTCCAGTCTAAGTCCCTACCTGTTACAGGGTCCTCCTGGTTGGCAGAACCCGCCCTTCCCCCAGCCTCTGGTCCCTATATAACCTCAGCCATTTTGGTTCCTGGTCCTTTCTGGGTTCTTGCTCTCTATCCTTGGCTCCCCCCCCCCAGTCTTCTCTTCCTCTCCTTTGCTCCCCACCTCTCTTCTCTCATGGCCTGGCTCAATCTGGACCCTTCCAGATGCCTATGGCTGAACTCTCCCTCTTATACAATAAACCTCTCCAACCAATACCTAGTAGAGCAATCATACGCTCTTTATTTTATTTTACTTATTTTATTTTATTTTCATTCGCTTTCGAAGACAAGTTGAGGGACAGAGTTAAAGATCACCTGTTCTTTAAATATACATGAGCTCTTTCTTACTACGCTCCTTGGGTATTGAGATTTGTGTTTTACATGTAGGGGGTTACAAATCATGCTAGAGAGGCATGGGGGGCGGATGCTGTTGTGGATTAAGGCAGCAGTTTTGTGGATCTTTGCAAGGCTTTGCCTTAATGTGATGTAAAGGTGTGTAACCTGTCATCTCCCGGCTTGTAGGCTGTGTTTTACATAAAACCCTTCAGCTTCATTGACACCAACCTGGATGTTGTTATCATTGCTATTTACAGTCCTGTGTTAGGAGGGCTAGGCCTGAACGGCATTAATAAAATAATTAACGGATAGAGATTTGAATGCTCGGATGATTGGTACCACTTCTTGACAGCGCACGCAGGCACGCACCCACGCAAGCGCGCCCCGCCATCATCCCGCCTTTCAAAAGACTGGTTTTGCTGACCCCTTTCTTTAAATGTCTTCTCTTATGCGTTGACCTTTTACTTCCTTCCCTTTGCCCTTCCCCTCCCTTCTTCTTGCCTCTTCCCACTCCCCCTTCCTTCTTGCCTCCCCCCCACGCCCCTCCCCCCTCTTTCTTCCCTTTCTCGCGTCTCTCGCTTCCTGCTTCAGACCCTCCCTGCTCCCTCTCTGGCCTTTTGTCATTTCTCTGTGTGAGATGCGGTCTTCACAATGCTGCGTCTTCGCGCTTTGTAGTTCACTGTGTGATGATGGCGTGGAAACTGACTATTGCCTGGCAATCCCGCGCCCCACCTCTGCCCGCGCTCGGCCGGGTCTCCTTCCCGGCTCCTCCGCCAGAGCTTCCTCACTGCCTGGGTCTGCCGCCTTCCACCCCGACGCTCCACGTGCTCCCGGATGCTCCTAGGGTTCCCTTTGAAACTGATGCTAGCCTTTTGTTCCAGACGCACTCTGAGCGGCTGGGTCAGGCAGCTCGCAGCCTCCCTGGGGCAGTGCTATGATGAATTTTGGCATGGCCAGGCTGTTTAACAACTCCATTGCAGAAGCGCCAGCGTCCTCCAAGACTGAAAGGATCTGTGACAAGCGGTTTCCAAAGGCTCCTCCAGGTTCCAAATACCAAAGATTCCCGCAGATCTTTAAATTATGTGGCAATTTTTTAGAGCCACACCTACCCAATAAAAGTGAATTTTCTGTTGAAGAAACATAGCTACTCTGTGATCTTATTAGTCGAGGGCTCGGATTTTCCTGAAACCCATGTTGTTTGCATTCAATAATTTGTTATTTTAAATTTCAAGTCCCGTCAATCTTCCCGCACGGGTGATTGTAAGCTATGCTTCCTCTCTATCATCAATCACGTGTTCTCGCCTTTTCACAAGTCACAATTGCTGTGAAAGATTCTGCCAATTAGTTTAATGTTTTTTTCTTTTCAGAAACATTTGGAAAATTGTCCATACTGAGCACATGTATTTTGTAAAAGAATTACTTATTTTTATTTTATTTGTATGGGTGTTTTGCCTGCATGTATGTAGGCGCACTACATGTGTGCCTGGTGCCCATGGAGGCAAGAGAGGATGTCGGATCCCCAGGTGCTACAGTTGCAGGCAGTTGTGAGCTACCAAGTGGGTGCTGGGAACTGAATCCAGATCTTCTGCAAGAGGTAAGAGCTCTTAATCATGGAGCCATCTCTCCAGCCTCAGGGTCAAATCAGTTACCTTAGAGTCAAGCTCTGCTTGCATGTGAGAAATTGTTTAAATTAGAGTATGTAGTCAGCCTTCCACATCTGTGAGTTCTGTGTTCATGGGCTTCAACAGCATACTAAAAACAGTAGGGGAAGAGGTGTGTCTATTGTAGACATATATAGATTTTTTTTGTTATAATTCTTGAAACAGTACATGGTAGGAGCTGTTTACACAACAATCTATACACGAGTTAAATACGCAGAATATGGGCTAAGGGTGAGTCTCATTCAATGGTAGAGCATGCATACATAGGTACACAGGTCTGTAGTAGTAAAAAGGTATGGCGGCTCAGCAAGGAAGACAAAGAGGCATTTCATGGGTTCAAACTCTGCCAGCTCTCAGCAGAGGGAACCACCATTGTGGCAGGTTCCATACTCGACAGTGGAACCCCTAGCATCTGAGCTCAGGTGTTTTTATTGATCCAGAACTCCTTAGGTGTTCTACTGATAGCACATGCAGATCATTAGCAATCAACATCCTCACATAAATTCAACACCTGCAGACAATACAAAATGCCAAGACCTGGGGAGCCCCTTGCCCAACTGTGCCCAAAACAATTAGTTTATACACAACTAAAAATAAACTTCCACAACATGTGCTGTATGTAAACACATTGCCATCTTTAATTTATTATTTATTTACATTTCTTTTGAGACATGGTTTCTCTATGTAGCCTAGTTCACTATGAAACCCAGGATAGTTTTGAACTCCCTGTAATGCTCTTGCCTCAGCTTCCCAAGTGCTGGGATTATAGGAATTTGCTACCATGTCCTGCTTATTCTGCCATTTAAGTTTTTATTTTTTACAGTGTGAGTGTGTGTGAGTGTGTGTCTGTGTGGGCGCGTGTGAGCCATGGTGCTTACGTGGAGGTCGGAGGACAACTTTCTCGAGTTGGTTTTCCCTTTCTGTTACGAGGGTTTTGAGAATTGAATTTGAGGTATCACACTTAGTGAGAAGTCCCTCACTGACTGACTTATCTTGCTGGCTGATCTTTAAAAAAAATTTTGTCGTTGTTGAAACGTCACTCTGCCATTTAATATGACCAGTGCCTTCAGAGTCTGCTGTGGGAGGCATATTCTGGAGTCGTCTCCAGAGGATACTGTGTCTTTTGTGGCATTGAAACTTTAATAATTAGTTTATCTTTTGTTTTTACGGTCCTGGGCTTTGAACCTAGGACCTTGAACATGCTAGGCTGTGCTCTACCACCCATCATCTCCAGCTGTCTTTTCAGGATAATTTGTATTTGAAATTATCCAGGTTGGCCTTAAACTTTGGAATTCTTCTGCCTCAGCCTCATTGAGTGGCTGAGATAGCAGGCCTGTACCCAGGCTCAGCTTCTGTCTTCTAGCTACTCATAGAGCATGCGCCCTGAAAAGCAAATGATGATCTGTAATTACAACAACTTTCATGCTGTGTAGCCAGAGACAGCAACGCCGCTGGGGACCTTTCTGTGTTATTCATGAACGAGGAAACATCTAAAGTTAGTCTATGTACCAGACTCTGCCTGTCGCAGGGCCTCTGTGTAAACTGCAGTCCGCCTCTGGCCGTGTGAGCTGCAGTCCCCGCACCCCAGGACCCCGTTAGGCATCCCCACAATAAAGAAAAGGAGAAAAGCACATGTCTGTGTTTCCCCACCATGGCGAGCGGTCTCAGGAGGGATAACTGGGGCAGACTTAACAGTACCCTCTTCCTTATGCTTTCTGGAATCCATTAATATCCTGTTGCCTGCACGGGGCACCTGCTTTGATGGTGAGTACTGTTAGACGCCTGTTTAGACACGTCATTAACAGACGCAAGGAGGTGCGTGGCGTGTGATTGGCTGCAGAGGAGGGCGGGGCAGAGGGAAAAAGAAGTGTTGCTCTCTATTTTTTTCACTTAAAAATGCTTCTTAACAATCCTTTGCAGCTGGCAGAAGGCTAAGGAAAGGAAGTTGGGCCATAAATTCCCTGGGCAGGCACACCTTGAAAGAGTAATGCCTTTCAGGACTCTCTGCCAGTCCGGCATGTGTGTGCTCCCGTGGACAAGAGATTGTGTAAATGCCACGTTAGGGTGAAGCCAGGGAAACATTTCCATTTTTAATCCCCAGGCTTTCACCTCACGGTTTAAGGAGGAAAGTGCAGAAAGATGTTTGCAGAACTTTAACGTGGTGTCATTTTGTTTGGTGTGATGGCTCTTATCCCCCAAGAGGCAGTGATAGGGTCAGACAAGGACCTTGGTACTCTCAGCAGAGGGACTGTGAGACTTTCCAGAAGGTGTTATGATTCTCAGGTAGGGGTGGGACTTGGAGGGCAAAGATAAGCAATTCTCTCTTCACCTGGAACACAGATCCGGAAGTTATGCTGGACTGAGAGGTAGTCCGTAAGTGCTTAGTATGATACAGAGAACCCGCGAGAAAAAGCTGTGTGGCACCCGCTTGTAATGCCAGCATTAGCGGGTGAAGACAAGACAACCCCTAGGGCTTGCAAGGAAGCCAACACTTGTGAACTCCAGGTCGGCTGAGCGAGAGACGCTGCCTCAAATAAAGGTAGAGACTGGTTGATGAAGACACCTGGTGTTGTGTCTGGCTTCTGTGCATACACGTGCATGTATACCCCACATGTACATACAACACACCTGTGTACATGCATACACACAAAACAAAACAATGAAAAAAAAACCCCAACCCAGTGACTGAGTGGTCCGTCATCCTTTTTACCTCATCTGTGTTTAGAAGGCTAGACGGGATGTTCGGTCGGAGACATATTAAGTACGGGTCTGTTGGGAACAATGGTGCTTCTGGGGGCCACTTGACTGTTGGTACTAGCTGTGAGGTTCAGCCCGTCCACCTTAGGCCCTTCATAGATTTTAAGCTGGGGTGACACAGCCCCCTAGGAGCAAGGCAGAGCTGAAGCCTGTCAGCAGTACCAGCCTGTATCCCTTTCATCTTCAGAGTGTAGAGCCTACCTCTCCTCCTCCTGCACTGGGTTTGTGTCTAAGGCCACCAGACGTAGTGGAAGTGTGTTTCACGTCCAGCCTGTGTGTGACTCCCTCGGCGAGAAGGTGGACTTGGTCTCCTACAACAGGTTCCTCCTTATTACTTCGTCTCTACTCTGCAGTCCAGATGGGAAAGAAATCCCTTTTATGTTTGGTCTCTCTTGGATGAGTACGTTTTGTAGAACCGATGGATGCAGGGGAAAGCGAGAACCAACGTGCTTGGCTCTGTGGGAGCGGAGTCACAATATTCCCTCCTTCTCAAGTTGACCCCAGTAACTGTCTCCTTTTCATGGTGGGTGGAGATTATTGCATCCGTGCACCCTGGTGCAGAGAGATCAGCGAGCCTGCTAAGAGGCCCCTGAAGGATCTATTACTCTTCCTTCAGGTAGCCTCTTCCTACATCCAGGCTGTGCCTCCTGGTGGGAAGCTGGATGGAGGTGGCCAGGAAGGGATGATTATTAAATACTTGTTACTTGCAAGGTATCACTTGGATCAGACGCTGCTGCTTCCCCTTCCCCCTTCCCCTCCCTTCTTTCCCTTCCCTTCCCCTCCCCTCTCCCCTCCTTTCCTCCTCCGCCTTCTTCTGTCACTGTGATTTTGTCTTAGAGTCCTTTTTTTGTTTGTTTGTTTGATTGATTGATGTAAGGCTTTTTGAAGGAAATCACTCTCTCTTGAACCCCAAAGAACTAATATTTTTCCATGATTGCTTTGTGCCAGACACATTGTTAAGGTTTTGTGTGTTGTTATACAATTAAACACCTCCATGGGGAGGGAAGTCTGGATACTTGGCTTTTAAAATACCAACCTATAAGTCTCTCTAAACAAAGGAGCAGAGAGGAAATAAAAGAGGAAAAAGAGCGATTTTCAACTTGCCTCCTCTGCGGAAAACGAGTTCATGTTGTGCTTGTGACAACATGCCTGATGAAGCCACTTGAGAAGAAGTTTTAAAGACTATGTATGCTTCCATGAGTTCATGTGTTCCATGTGTGTAGCCCCCCCCTCCGAAAGGGCAAGCATCAGATCCCCTGGAATGGGAGTTACAGCTGTGAGCCACCTGCTGTGGGCGCTGGGAACTGAACCCAGGTCCTGTGCAAGAAAAGTGAGCTCCCCTAACTGCAGAGCCGTTTCTCTAGACAGCATTGTTAGGGTGTCGCTCTAGACAGGCTGGAAAAGAGATAAAGGTTTCATTTATTAAAGAATCCTTTTCTGTGTGTGTTTGTGTGCGTGTGAGAGAGAGAGAGAGACATATGAGAACACGTGCTCTGGTCAGTGAACCTGTGTGCGTACTCTCCGACCAGAGGGGGACCCCGGGTGCCCCCCTTCACTATTCCCGGCCTTTTCCCCTTCAAGGTAGAATCTCTCACGGGACCTGAAGCTAAGCTGGTGGCCGGCAAATCCCTTCATCTCTGGTCTCCACTCAGTACACGCACCGGGATTGCAGGTGCTTGTGCAGCCATGCCCAGCTGTTGACATGACGCTGGGATCTGAACTCAGATCCTCACGCAAGCACTGTTACCGCCTGAGCCATCCCTCCAGCCTGTGGTTTTGGTTCCTGATTTTGGAAAGGCCAGCCCACTGTGGCGGAGAAGGCCTGGCAGTGGGAGCAAGGAGCAGCGTTCATACAGGTTGACAGGAAGCAGAGAATGGGGTGGATGGAACAAGGCACAGGCATAACCTGCCAAGACCCACCCCCAGTGACCTGTTTCCTCCAGCCTAGCCCCACCTCTTAAAGGCTCCCCGGCCTCCAATAAAGTCCCACAGTGGGGGTAAGTGCCGAACACGTGAGCCTCGTGAGGGCCACCCCGGATTCAAACCATGAACGTGACTCCGTATTCCATTCATTCATCAATGACGATGCACTGGGCATTTCCTTATGCAAAGTGTTCACGGTGCCGCAGGGGAGTGTACGAATTGCAAGGCCTGGACTTTATCTTCGGCAAAGGTTCACCCTAATATGTATCACGTGTTATAATTTGCATGCATGTCAATCACAGAGTAGTCTACATCAAGAGGTTTTTTTTTTTTAATCTTTTAACAGTGAAATAAAGAAACCAATGAACATACTTTCTCCTCTTCTTTTCACAATGATGAGAGTTGTCGCTTATTTTAACTCAAAACACATTTGACTTTGAATCTTGGAGACTGTTTGTTCCATTAATTAAACAAATAAAAATGCAGACTGAACACACGGTGATTCTTAAAAGAACAGTTGTCTTAGCAACAGGCTTTGAGTTGAAACTTGCTTCAGCTACAGTTGAAGCCCAGAGTCCTTTTGCTGTTTCTTTGTAGACAAGATAGAGAGAGAGAGAGAGAGAGGAGGAGGAGGAGGAGGGAGGGAGGGACAGAGACAGAGCGAGAGAGAGATAGAGAGAGAGAGAGAGAGAGAAGGAGGAGGAGGGAGGGAGGGAGGGAGAGAGACAGAGCGAGAGAGAGATAGAGAGAGAGAGAGAGAGAGAAGGAGGAGGAGAGACACAGAGAGAGAGAGAGGGAGAGAGAGAGAGGAGGAGGAGGAGGGAGAGAGGGAAGGAGAGAGAGAGAGAGAGAGAGAGAGAGAATATACATACCTTGGGATAAAGATGTGCTCTGCAGTGCAGTTACTGTACACCCAAGAGCAACGTTGTAACAGTGGGGGCTGCTAGTGTTACAGCGCCCCTCTCCTGATTTACTGCTCACTTTCCAGCCTGTAAATTAGATCTTCGAACCTTGCCTCATCAGCAAGCAGGAATTGAGAATATTTAATTCTTTTTAAAAATTCCATCCATATGGGGAAATGTCCCACATAATTCAAGAATGGTAAATTTTGGCAAACCATTTATTTCTATTACATTCTAAAAAGTTCCCTTAAGTATTATGGAAGAGGGAAGGAATAACTGAAAAACATTTTCTTGTGCCAGTGAGATGACTCCCTGGTTAAAGGTGCTTCCTGCAAATCAAATGACTCGCGTTTGGTCCCCAGGCTCTCCACATGGTGGAAGGAGAGAGTTGTGTTCTCAGGTTGTCTTCTAAGGTTCACACGTTTATGTATCTGCACAAAAATAAATAAAATATAAAAAAATTAAAGACCTTTTATTTTATTTTATTTTGAGACAGGGTTTCTCCGTTGTAACTCTGGCTGTCCTGGAACACACTCTGTAGACCAGGCTGGCCTCGAACTCACAGAGACCCACCTGCCTCTGCCTCCCGAGTGGTAAGATTAAAGGTGTGCGCCACCACCACCCGACATTTTCTTTCTTTTTTAAGTTGACACAGTTTTAGTTCGTCTTTTGTGTGTGTGTGTTTGTGTGCACACTCATGCAGGTGTGCATATGTGTGTGGACATGGTCATTGTGTCAACTTGACACAAGCTAGTGTCATTTTGGAAGAGAAAAACTCAATTGGGAAAATGCCCCTACCAGATTAGCCTGTGGGGCATTTTCTTGCTCAGTGATTGGTGTGGGAGGGCCCAGCCCACTGTGGGCAGTGCCCCCTTGGGCAGGTGGCTCTGGGTTCTGTAAGAAAGTAGGCTGAGCAAGGTGTGAGCAGCAAGCCAGTGAGCAGCACCCTCCACGCCTCCGCAGCAGCTCCTGCCGCCTGGTTCCTGCGGGCTTCCCTTGGTGCTGGAATGTGACTTAGACACCCAAGATGGAACTAAGCCTTTCTTCCCCACGTTCCTTTTGGTGCGGGGTTTTCTCACAGCATAGAAACCCAAGAAAGGGGTCTGCTTACTTAACCACTTGTGTTTTGAGACAGAGCTTCTCACTGCATCTGGATCGGCTCGGCTCTACTCTCTGACCAAGTCCCCGGTCCTGTCTCTGCCTTCCCGCCGCCGTGATGGCCGGTGCACTCCATGACAGTTGCGCCTTCTGCACTCCGTGTGTCCGTGTGGGAATGAGCTCAGGCCCCCGTGTTGTGTGGCAAGCACTTTACTGACCGAGCCACCTCTCCAGCCGCGGGTTCGTATTTTAGTTCCACTTTGGCTCGTAATCAAACGGTTAAATCCAACGCAAGGGTTAGCGAAGTGGGAGCACTCAGGTGGGTACCGCGTGTTATGGCGTTGTAGGTAGATCTCTTTAGGGTTGATAACTTCTGTCACCTGAGGGTGAGATCTTAACTGAGAAGAGCTCTACAAGACTAAAAGGTAAAGAAGATACCAGAGGTGGCTCTCATCTTCCTAAGCACAGTTTTTATATCTGTAGTTCTTCTAAAGTGGCATTATGATTTTTTTAGGACTAAATCTGACAAGCAGTAGGTCTAATTACTGTTGAGCATATGAAATAAATACATCCACGTACATAATACGAGAGAGCTGGCATCTAAATATTTAGCTTTCACCTTCGTGAGATATTTGTTAACAAACTTTCATAAGGATTTAAAAATCACTACCTATCACAGTGGTACCTCTAATAAACTAATTACATTTGTTGTTTCTACTCTGTAATTAGGTATAATTACACTAATTGCATAAACAGATGCTAATCAGCCCAAAATTACTTTATAAAATAAGGGCATTTACACAATAATAACGGCATTAAAAAACATAAGCCCCCCAAAAGGAGACAAAGGAAATGCCACCAGGAAGTTGTGTGAGAGATTAAGTGTCTGGGACCTAGGTATAATAGGGACCCTGTCACCGGCCCATTACCCTAATGCACTCCATTCCTCTTAGATATAGCGTGTTTAAATCCAGGCTGTGAGTTTCCAAGCCTTTGTGCTTTTGTCTCCCCCACCTTAACATTTTTAATGTGGTTTTTGTTGTGTAAATCTATATAAGTGCCATCGCCCGTCAGTGGTGACACCCGATGGCATGAGGCCGACCCAGTTGCATGTATTAGGGCTTTTTTGTGTTTGTGCAGGGGAAACCACTTAAACAAATTCCAGCTGAAGGATAAACCTGTAAGAATACATTTTCCCCTGGCTCTGAAACAATAGATCGTGCTGATGGATGCCCACGAGAAGAAGAAATCACACAGAAGAGTAAAGTTCTTCCCCTCCAGAAGGCCAGGGGAAGGTAAGGATGCTGATTTTGACCTCTGGACAAAAGAAATCTCTTGATTTGCCAGTTTAATGTGAAGACCAATCTAGAACACGCCAGAAAGCCCCGGTGAAGGGAGTGTAAATTTTGCATTACCCAAAAAGGATCTCAACGACAACAACAAAATTAACAAACCACCACCACCACAACCACCACCACCACCACCATGACCACCACCACCACCACCACCACCACCACAACCACCACCACCACCACCACCACCACCACCACCACCACAACCACCACCACACCACCACACCACCACCACCACCACCACCACCACCACCACAACCACCACCACCACCACCACAACCACCACCACCACCACCACCACCACCACCACCACCACCACCACCACCAACAACAACAACAACAAAACAAATACTGAAAACTCACCAATTCCACAAAAACTTTGAAGCCACCAACCAGGCAGGAGCCTTCTGGACATCCCTTCTTAGCTCTTTGAAGCTCTGCAGGTCTGTCAGTGTTAGACACTAGTAAACCAAACACCCGAGAGCTATGGCTGGGGGTAAAACCAGCTTCTGTTAAAATTCAGTACTGACTTTTGTGAAAACAGCCTAGGGCTGAGGTTCACTGCCAGCTGTACCTCGGATTGGATTTGATGCTGTTGACAGTGAGTTTGGAGCCTGTGGATGGGTAGGTCTTTGGGCCTTCAGCTTGTAATACTCTGTGTTGTAATACTTCACGCACACTGTGAAGTCCAGGCCTCTTGTTCCCGAGGCTGTGCAGCACAGTGGTTGGAGCGTAGGTAAGCGCGTTTGGGCCTGGAGAGGCGGCCTCCAGCGTACCCTGACAACTTAAGAAGCAAATTTAGCATCTTGCATTCTCCAGAAATTGGTAGTATGTTGCGGCAAAAATAAGTGAAAGAGCTTCTTTCCAGCGTTGCCTGCGGAGACAGGGTCGGAGCTCAGTGGGTAGCAGAAGAACGGAATCCCAAGGGGGATAGGAATTGGTAGAAATAGAAAAAAAAATCTCTAAAGAGAAAGTAGGATTTGAGAATTTTACCTCAAGGCTTGGTGATATTATTTGAATTTTGGGATAGTACTTTATTTTCTCTGATTATAATATATTATTTACGCTAATTATTATTATTATTTTTTAGAAATGATAGACAGGCACAATAGAGGAGACGGAAGGGCCTTAAACCTGAGCTACTCTGTAACTCTCCAGATACCTGCGGTCCCGCAGGGGTTAGGAAGGCCGCTTCCCCACTGGGGCTTCCGTGCGAACTGTCCCTTTGCGCTCACATGGTTGACCACTTGACCCCCAGCTGAAGCCTTTTGTCCTGCTCATTTCTTTGGTGTATATAAGCTTTATGGAGAGAATATCGCATAGGTTTGCATGCACAGAAGTCCTTCCTAAGAGGGAACAGGAGCTACAGTACCATTCTCACGGACCCTATAAGGGAAGACAGTAAGATAACTCTCTAGGAAGAGAAGGATCAGGGAGAGGACTTACAATATGCTCACACACACACACACACACACACACACACACACACACACACAGAGATTTTATGTGATGAGTGTTTGCCTACATGTGTATGTGTACTCTGTATGTGCTTGGCCCCATGAAGGCCAGAAAAGGGCATTGGGTCTCCTGGAACTGGAATTACACATGGTTACGGGCCACTATGTGATGGGAACTGAACCCAGGTCCTCTGCAAGAGCAGCAAGTGTTTTTAACTGCTGAGCCGTCTTTCCAGCCCATGTTTTAACTTTTAAAAATGGTATCTATTTAAGGCACACAGCACCACGTTGTGAGATACACATACAGGAAAGTGATCGAGGGAGTGGATAAACATGTCACTCACAACCAACTCCTTCCACGGAAAGGCCAGGACTGTCTGTTCATTTGGTGACAATCCTGAGTCTGTTACACTGCTAACTGTTGTCTTTATTTTGAACTGTTAAAGTTCTGGGAAGAGCATTGCTTTTATTCATTTCTCAACTCTAGGAAACTACTTTGGCATGTGTAGCTATTTTAATTTGTGGCTTTAGTTGGTGTTAGGGTAAGACTCTTTCCTGTGCTGGGGGATTCTGCAGTGTTTGTGGTCTGAAGGGTAGACTCTTCCCACTTGAGAAAGGGCAAGATCACAAAGTTGCGTCATGGAACAGAGGTGTGGATAGGTTCTGCTCCAGGAGGTACCCACCCGAGTCCCGTGACAGCTGAAGAAAGACTGACTCCCTGGGGAGCAGAGGCAGGTGTGCTGGCTGCGAGCCTTGGTCTGGTTTGTAGCCATGGAGCTGAAGAAGTCTGATGTTTACTCCACGTTTGCCTTTAAGATGGTTGAACTCACAAGTGAGTTGAGTGCCTTCCAGCTGCGGAGGAGTGTTCTTTGAGAGAGAGGTAGAGAAGGGTCAGGAGAACACTCGCACCCAATGCCATGAGTCTTATTTGTTGGAGGGAAAGCCTCTTAGCTTGCAAACCAGAATGACCTCCTCGCTAAGGGAGTGTCGTTATCTGCATGGCCCCTTGTCAACACCATGTACCATCTCCAGGTCTGTATTTACAGACAGACCATCCCAGCATGCACTGGAACGCCAACCACAAGTCAAAGGTATAAGATTCTGCTTGCTTATAAATACACAGATGTGTTCATAAATGAGTCCTGAAGGCAGGACGATAAGGAAGGAGCGGCCGTGTTTTAAACGTGGCCGCACTCGAGGGCAGGCACTCATTTCCTGGAGATTCTGGATCGATGTGGTAGCTCACATCGGCACGTCCAGTGCCACAACCTGGCATTCCGCTGGCCAGAACTTAGGAAGTTTATCAGTGGTTTTGCCATGTTTGCCTAATTCCGCCATGCCCTCCAAAAAGATCTAGAAGATACACTAGGAATCCATTCGTGGGAAGGTTCCGGGTCCCTGAAGAGTGCTGAGATGCCATTGTCTATCAGCCAGGGAAGGCAGGGACAGCGAGGGCCTCAGCGAGGTGACATGGGTTCCAGAGTGCTGGAGATCAGGTAGTAGCTCAGAACCACAGGAGACAAGGTAGGTGTGTGTTAGTCAGGGTTCTCCGGAGGAACAGAGCTTATATAATAAGCATATATTATATGTGTGTGTGTGTGTGTGTACACACACACACGTATATGTATATACATGCACCTATGTAATCCCACTTGTATTTATAAAGAATAGACATACATAAAGAATATATGTAAGAGTGTCTTGCGGGCTGTAGTCCAGCCAGTCCAAAACGGCTGTTTGCCAACAGAAGTTCCAAGACTCTAGCAGTGATGTCTCAGCTGGTCTTCAGTATGTGCCCGAGTCCTGAGGAAGTAGGTCTAATGCCAGTGAAGGAATGGACTTACCATCGAGAGAGAGAGAGAGAGAGAGAGAGAGAGAGAGAGCGCAGGCACTGAGCAAGCTTTCTTCTCCGGTGTCCTTTTTCTGGGCTGCCAGCAGGTGTGGCCCAGATTAAAGGTGGATCCTCCCACCTCAAAAAAACCTGGGTTAAAAGTGGGTCTTCCCACGCAAATGATTTAATTATGAAACAATCAATCCCTCACAGGTGTACCCAGCTGTTTGGATTTTAGTTAATTTCAGATGTGGTCAAGTTGACTCCAAGAACAGCCACCACAAGTCCACCCCTTTCCAACTTGACAATCATATCTCCTTATGTCATGCGGAATTTCCAAATGAAAACAATAACCAGGTCATAATTAAGCCTAACATGATATAACTATCCTATGTACAATTACAGATAACGTATATACTTAACCAGGTCATAATTACATCTAGCGTGATATAACCACCCTTATATAACCACAAAAGCATTATAAATTCTAGAATAGACGACAATGCCCTTTGAGGATCATTCTTTTAGTATCAACACTTAAATATGATAAGCAGTCTTATTCTCTTAATTGGTGTTACATGATAACTCAAGTAAAGAAAACACAGTCTTAACAAAATATGACAGAAACACCCGTGCCAACTATAACCCTTGTTTCTGCAGCTGGTCACATGGCCTTAGCTGGTATGAATAACTACCTTCCTCTACTACCTTTCTGTATCCTCTGCCTGCACCTCAGCAGGTCTTGGCTCTTTTCCTGGAGGAGTAATCCTAATCTTCGTTCCTGAAGAGTCTCGACCCTCTGTCATCCTGCCTGGATTAGGCTGTTGTGGTTTCCCAATGACTTTAATCACAGGCCATGGCAGCACCAAGAGACGCCCTCAGGGTCTCCTGCACTCCAGACACAGCCTTCGTACCTCCATTGTGGAGAAGCAAAGCAATCTCCCCTGGTAATCTGGACCAATCACCCCTCCTCACGCTGTTACTCCTTTCTTAGTCTGTTGGCTTACGGGCATCAGAAGCCCAAAGTGGCCAGGGGAAGTCTGAGCTTCCAGTTCAGTGGAAAGTTTGATGTGGCTCCTGGCAGAAGTGCTCCTTCATCTGGAACGGAAACTTCTAAGCCGGCAAATGGGAACAGGAAGCAACTTCTTCCTAGCGGCTGACTAGGGTGAGAGTGAGCGAAGCCATTCCCTTTTTTACCCGTCGGTTTCTGAACTGGTGATTCTTGCCATGAGAGAACTTGTACCATATACTGGACCCTGATTCAAGCCATATACTGCCTCTGGAGAGCCCTGCCCCAGCCCTCCAGGCTGCTGCCACCTAACTGGTGCTGTAACTGTCTTCAAAAGGCCATTCCATCTATGAGGCCAGCTGCTTCAGGATGCTGGGGAGCATGGGAAGACCAGTGGATTCCATGATCATGGGCCCACTGTTGAACTTCTCTGGCTGTTAAGTGAGTTCCTTGGTCAGACGCAATACTGTGTGGATATCATGACAGGAGACAAGGCATTCTGTAAGTCCAAGTCCACAGATGGTAGTTTAGCAGGAACCTGCAGGAAAGGCACATCCATAACCAAAATATCTCCTCCAGTAAGAACAAAGTACCGTCTTCCCCATGGAGGAAGTGGTCCAGTGTAGTCAGCCTGCCCCCAGCGTGCTGGCTGGTGGCCACAGGGAATGGTGCCATGTCTGGGGCTTGGTGCTGGCCTCTGCTGTTGGCAGATCTGGCTCTCAGATCTCAGCAGGGTAGCCAGGTCAGCCTTGGTGAGTGGGAGTCCATGCTGTAGCCCATGCTCACCCATCTCTGCATCCATGGCCACTCTGCTCATGGGCCCACTGGGCAGTGACAGGGATGGTTGGGGATGGACGCTGACTGTCCACAGAAGGGGCCATCCCATCTAGTTGATTACTAACTCCTCCTCAGCTGAGTCGCCCTGATGAGCATTTAGGCGGGACACAGTGTCTTCACCTCCTTTGCACGTTTGGAGAGACCTATCCACACTTCTTCCCCAGATGTCTTGCTCACCAGTTTTCCAATGATGCTCTTTCCAAGTCCCTGACCACCCAGCCACTCCATTGGCTACAGTCACTGAACAAAACAAAATGTATGACCATAGGTACTCCCCGAAGTTCTGCCCGCTGTGAAGGTTTCCCTTCTCTGGTGGCTTTCAGGGTTATCCCAGAAAGGAGTTGTAATGGGGCAGCTGTCCACATCTGGCTGGTGCCTGCATAACATGGAGAACCATCTGTAAACCAGGCTCTAGTCTTCTCCGCCTCAGTCAACCGATCACAGGGCATACCCCATGAGGCTACAGGTGCCTGCTTGGCACCAGACGGCATTGTAACAGGAGTAGAAACCATAGGCATTTGTGCCTTCAAGACCTGCTCGGGCCTGATCACGTATATACCACTTCCATCTGAATATGGGTTGCTGTGTGCACATCCCATTTTACGGCTGTGTGGGTCAGATAATCCCAGTTCATGATGGGCAGCTCAGGAGATGAAATGCTTTGGTGGCTCATTGTCAGACTGTCAGTTTCCACTGAGGCCCAACAGCAGGCCAAGAGCTGTCTCTTAAAGGAGAATCATTGTCTACAGATGATGGTAGAGCCTTGCTCCAAAATCCCAAAGGTCTCTTCGGTGATTCACTTATAGGGGCCTGCCAAAAGCGCCAAACAGTGTCTCTGTCTGCCACTGACACCTCAAGACCATGGGGTCTGCTGGATCATAAGGTCCCGGTGGTAGAGCAGTCTGCATAGCAGCCTGGGCCTGCTGAAGAGCCTTCTCCTTCTAGGCCCTGGGTCTGCTGAAGAGCCTTCTCCTGTTCTAGGCCCTGGGCCTGCTGAAGAGCCTTCTGTTCTAGGCCCCACACAAAGCTAGCAGCTTTCTGATTCACTTGGTTTATGGGCAGAGTAACACACCCAGGTGAGGAATGTGCTGTCTCCAGAATCCAAATAGGCCCACTAAACGTTGTGCTTCTTTCTCAGTGGTGGCAGGAGCCAGGTGCAATAACTTATTTTCACTTTGGAAGCAGTGTCTCTGCACCTGGTTTATCTGGTGCTGGGAACCGAACTTGTGTGAGCTGAGTAAGACTGCACAACTGGGCGGCACTCCAGCGTATGCTGTGGTGGTTTCTGCTCTGCTGTCACCGTCTTCTTGTTGCCCCTAACTCAAGGAAGTCACTCTTGTTTCAGACAAGCTCCAGCCTTTCCCTTCCTTTCCTGCATTGCCTTTCGTAGCTTTTTCCCATTACCTGATGTACATTATCTTTCAGTCATTGCCAAAGATGACTGTGCTTTACGGTCACTGTATTAATAATGTGACCTGGGGTGGGGAGACGCCCAGTCTTTAAGTGGCTGCCACACCAGCCTGGGAACCTGAATTCGAGTCTCGGGAAGACAGAGGCTAGAGGGTCCCTGGGGCTTTCTGGCCAGCTAGCCGAACCTCAAAATGATGAGCCCTAGGTCCCAATAAAAGAAAAGGTAGGTGGCTCCTGAGGCATGACTTTTGCGTTAACTCCACACACGCACACACATCCAAACACACGCGTTCACTCGTGCACATATGAACATACATACATGTGAACACACACACACTACACTCGTGTTCACTCTGCGTCCAGACATTCTGATTTGGAAATTCTAGGTAAGACTCAGTACCAAAGAGCTCAGCGATTTTTAAGAGCACACTGTATCCACTCCGAGGAGAACCAACATAAGCTAGTTTTCTTTCTTTTTTTTCAACCGTAAAAATACACGTATTTTACATAGATGCATGTTTTGCCTGCATGTACTTCTGACCACCAGGTATCGCCTGTTGCTCACTCATCAGCCCAGAGGTGCCATCTCTTTGGGGTGTTACCCGGTGTGGGGAAAGGAGGCATATGGAGGAGAGTTTCTAGATGTCCATTCCCCGTCAAAAGCCACACACTCTTCTGATTTTACAAAGGTCTGACCATCCTTTTAGGGGTTCACTTCCTTCACCTACTTACCATTCCTCCGCCATGGACACATTCCATGAAGCTCTCCTTCAGGTCTGTATCCGGAGCAATGAGGATGAGACGGTGGCTCTAGGGAGCATCAGCACAGTCAGGCATCTGTGATGCTCAGATTCTTCCTCCTGGACCAGTTGCCACCTCAGTAAAGTGCGTGAGCTGTATGGTGACTTGGCCAGTGTCCTGGAGATGTACTGTGTTTGCTCTGTTTGTACTGATGAAGACATTTCAACAGAGCTTCATGAGGCAGACAGACCACTTAGGTCTCCCTAATCACCGTTCTCCCCCAACCAAAAAGTTGAACTGTATTTTTTTTTCTGGGTAGCAGAAAAGATACTGGCTACCCAGGGCCACCTGTGTCTGGACAACATTGCAAAGACAAAAACAAAGGTTTTTCAGAAACACAATGAGTGTGGGTAGAGGTCAGTGAAGAGAAGGAAAACCAGAGCGACTGCAAGTGTTTCTGATGTCTCAAAGCATGGACACTTAGCTGTGCTCCATCGTTTGTGACACAGCCAGTGACGTCACCCGGTGCAGGTCCCTGGAGGGGAGCCTAAGTGTACCCAGCCTTAACCATCCAGGGCCGGACTTGCCAAAGCTTTAAAGAGAAACACATGCCTCCCCGTTGTTTGGTGTCTAATTAGATACCCAGTGGTGGAAGAATGTCGGATAATAAGGCGGGAAGAAAATCTGGCATGTCGCACTGAAACCCAACCCCCTGGGCCCACCCCCAGTCTCTGCAGCAGCCTGCAAACTTTTCAATCACTTTTTAAAGGATACAGTGAATTTTATCACAATTTTGTCAATCAAAACCACATGGGCTTGCTCCATTGATGACAGGGAAAAACAAAATCATATTTGTTAAGACTGAAACTCAGGTAATAAATAACGGGGTGCCACGTGAGATCTGAGGTTCTTTACAGAGGAACAATGAATCTTGCCTAAACATTTAATTTGGAGAGGAAAATGAACTTTTGGAAGAGGAAACCCTCAGGAGGCTGCGGCTGTGACTCAGAAAGACTTTCTCCTCAGGCTCAAACCCTTCCTACTTTTCTGACCCGAGGTGCTCAAGGGAGGGTACAAAGTGCCCCAGCTCCACGGGGCTCATCCTGTAAAGTGGTCGGGTGTGGGTGCAGAGCTCCCTCAGAAAGGGGCTGATGCTAGACCCAATGTGGACTGAGGCCTACTCACGTAAACAGGGTGTTAATGGACCACAGGCACGCCGCTCATTTGCATACTCATCCGTAACTTCTTTCGCGGAACTGGTGAAGTGAGCACTTGCAGAAGTCAGAGAGGCCGTAATCTGACCTTTTACAGAATTTCCTAAACCCTCTTTATGTGCAAGAAGCGAGGATTGAGCATTGTGATAATAAAGAACATTTCCTGCTGTTCTTGGCTACCGACATTGCTTTGTTTCTTGCAGCATGGACAAAAGGAGTCTCTGTACCTAACGGGCCACCAGCTGCCGCTCCAAGGCCTTCATCCTTTGGTTCTGAAGTTTGCATTGTGGTTGGTTTTGGCAAATAGCCAGGGCTTCCCTTTATCCCTCTTACCCTTGTCCTGGTTTGGAAGGAGTCTACCTTCAACCCGAAAGCCTAGCAGTCCCTAGAGGATACATGGAGGCTTCTGGTCCATCTTTGACCATGAATCAGCAGACACATTTGTAACAGGTACAGCCCTGCCTGTGGAGAGGCACGAATATGAATGTGTTGTTTTGTCTTTTTCATCCTTAGGTCTGACTTTCTCCATTTTAACACAATGGTGCAAGGAGAACAAACAAAATGTAATCGGATCTCAAACAAGATCTTTGATCACTTAATTGATGAATTAAAGACGCTCAGAGGCCGTGCACCAGGCCGAATGCTTCAGATTTAGCGGTAATTTTAGAAGCGCCTCGTTATTAGATCCTTACTTCCAGCCGTCCTGCACGAAGGTATTTCCAAATGTGTATTAAAGTCAAAGCCAAGTTGCCTCTCTTCCCCAGCGGCTTCAGAGCTCCTGGGGAACTTTTTCCTGAGAAGGCGATGTCAGAATACTTGGAAAGGTTAATTCATCTCTAGGTGATAGGAAACAGGTTGGACCCATTTGAATGGAGGGAACTAGAGGAGGGAGGAAGAGAATCAAAATGGAGAAAAAAGACGTCTGCATAACTGAAGAAAATAACCATGAAATGTGTAAAACCTGTGCGTCTCAGCTCAGAAGAAAGCAGGCTCGGGTGGTTATGAATTGCCATGGTCATGGAAAAGCTATCTCCGTGGATGAGACGGTCTCGGGTGATTAATGTCCCCTCTGTCCACGGTGTCTGTCTTGGCCAGGGTGGAGATGGTGAGAATTTCAGCACACTGGTGTGATTTTGTATTTTGCTCATCTAACCAATCTGAGATGGTGAGCCTTATCTCGTTTTTGTAGCTGAGTCTGCGCTCTAGAACATCTTTCAGGGGCTCAGCAGATGGCAAGCGGGTAAGGTACTTGCCGTGCAAGCTTGAGGACCTGAGACTGGATCCCTAGCACCCATGTCAAAATCAGGCGTGGTAGTGCACACCTGCAGTCCATCCCACACTCTGAGCTCCAGGTCCACGGGATCCTGTCTCAAAAACTCAGGTGGAGAGTAAGAGAGAAGACATCTAGCATCTCTCTGTAGACTCTGAGCTTGTACTCAGGCATGGAGGAAGCAAAGCACACACAGACACACACACAGAGAGAGAGAGAGAGAGAGAGAGAGAGAGAGAGAGAGAGAGAGAGAGAGAGAGAGAAAACATCTTTTGAATTACCAGTTGTCACTTAGAATGTATACCAATTTTGATGTGTCCCCGGATATCCTTGGGTACCAGGGACTCCTGGTACCGTTGAGTTCCCAGTAAGGACAGAGAACAGGATGTACTTCATTTGTATCTTGGAGGCAGGGTAACAGAGTTTCCTCTGGCTAAGATGCTGAAATCTTTTTACTTGGGGACCAAAGTTAAATTAGGTGCCTCTTCATCTGACTCAGGCTCATCTTCTGGCGTACGTATTTTAGGTGTCTCTATTCAGATCCCTCTTTAACCGGTGAAGCGCTGGTATCTCTGTCTGTGTAGATTCTATAACAAAATACCACAAGTGGGTTATAAACAACTGCCATGTGTTTCTCACAGTTCTACAGGCTAGAGATTCTTAGATGAAGATGCATCCTGTATCTGTCGAGAACTCTTCCTGATAGAGACTTTTTATGAGTCTTCACTGGTGGGGTTCAGGGGTTCGTCCTCTCTCCAGCCGTTTAAAACAGCTCCAATCCCATCGTTGCGCACCACCAAAGATCCCAGCTTCCTCACACCATCGCGTTGGACATCAGGAGTGTTTGGAGGAGGCGGAGAGATTCATTCTGAGTTTTGTTAATGATGAAGTATGTCGCTGTCTTTGTGTTTGTACCACAATGTCTCGATTACATCTGTCTGTGTGTGTGTCTGTAGACACGTGTGCCTGCGTGTGCCACAGTGTATACACGGGTCTCAGAGAACAACTCAGGGGAGTTGGTTCTTCTCTTCCAGGGATTGCACTCAAAAGTCTTCAGGTTTATTGGTAAGTGCCTTTACCTGGTAAGCCAGATTGCTGGCTCAGCGGCTGTTACGGTTTGGAATCAGGAAGTAGAAACCTTACGGTTGTTTTCTTTTTAAGATCATTTGGTTATTTGGGATGCTTTGCTTTTCTCGTAGGGTTAGTGTTAGCTTGTCATTTCTACAAAAAGTCAGCTGGCATTTTGACGCATTGTGTTGATACTGTTGGCTAACTTGGTAACTAACCACTCTGAAAATATTGCCTGACGCTGTTAGGTGTTTGGTCATTGCCTTCGGCACCCTTGTGTGGTTTTCAGATCCAGCTCCCTTTACTCCTCTGGAAAAGCTGCCAGCCTGAGTTGTCCTCGGCGCACAGTAGGTCACTTTCATTTGGTGTTTGGTCAGAATTTGGGTTAAGTCTTTGTTCTCTTAAGACCCTTATCTCAGTTGCTCTGTGTATGTGTGTGCGCATGTGTGTTTGTGTGCATGTGTGTGTATGCGTGCGTGTGTATTTGTGTGTGTATGTGTGTATATGTGTACATGTGCACGTGTGTGTTGGGGAAAGCTCCACGAGGCTGCCTTTCGTTCTGCATCATGCCTGCCTGCCTCTGATGTCTCCTGGGTTGGAAAGCCTACGTCAGGTGTGCAGCTGAGGCAGGCGCTCCGTCCTCCACCCTCAGAGCAGGTGTGATCTAAGAGCCTCCTCGTGCATCTCTCTCTGCCCAGTTCTTGTGAAACGTTTGGATGCTCTGAGAATTTTCATGTGTCTTGGAGCTGCTTGCCTCTTCAGGGTCCCCATCGTGATTCCCTACTGTCTACAGCAAGGTCTTTAGCCGGCCAGGACTGAGAGCCTGAGATCTTACAAAACAAGTAGAGAGAAGTTTATCTTTCTACCCCGGCGTCTACTTATTTATTTCCTACCTTGGGCACAGTTCTGGCCTTGAGACAGTCTTGTGTAACTTGTTGAGGTAGAGCCAGGGAATCACTCTGTGATTGGTGCCTCTCACCTCCTACTCTCTTGGCTTTCTTCTACCCATTCGTCTTTGACAGACTCGTCTGCTTCTTGATTTCCAAGGACCTGCCTTGCCCTGTCCATCTGTCCTAGAGTCTTCTTAGACCCTGGCCTTGCACTTACATTTCCTCTGTGATCTATTTTAAATCGCATGTGACTTCATGCTTATGAGGATTTTAGAGATCTTAATTCAGAGTGCATTCTCAAAATTTTGCTGGCACCTCTGTATTTTTTTCTTCCCATCCTCCCCCCTTTTTTCTCCCATTTCACGTTGGCTGTTGCTGGGCAGTCCCCCTCTTCCTCACTTCCTGTCACCAGAGAAACATGGCTTCCATGTACAACAGACGTTGAGTGGATGTTCTTGGGAGTCAATGTGGGTGATCGTATTATTCGATGGGGATCCATAGAGTTAAATGTCAAATCCCACTTACATACGGTCCCCCATTTTGAGATAGGGTGTCACTATCCCTAATTAGTCCAGGCTGGCATCGAGTTTTCCATCTTTGTGCTTGAGCCTCCGAAGTGCTGGGATTACCGGTGTGTGCGTTGCGCATTGACCACATCTGTCCTCGGGCCTAGCCGTGCTGCTGGCTTGCTGTGCGCTGTCCTTGTCTTTCTCCTTACTTCCTGAGTGTTGGCTTCTTTCTATGGTGGCAAAATAGAGATAACTTAAAAATTGATAATTCTGACCAGGTTTGCACACGATTGTGCGGCCAGCAAAGCTCTCACAGTGTCTCCTAACCATCAGTATTGCCTAATTCTACGATACAACATCGAACCGTTAAAACAAGAACTTCTAGCTCCTTAAGCAGTAACCTTGGAGTTGACCCTACCCCTCCACTTCGGTAATAATAACTGTTACTATAATTTATATCTCTACATATTTGCCTATTTAGTTCATTTAAGTAGAACAAAACAACACTGGCCCCCTTGTGTTTGTTTCACGGGGCACGTTTATAAGGGCCATCTAAGTTGTTATCACGGTCCTGTTCCTTTTTAAGGGTGGCTGTGTTCAGCTATTATACACTGCATTTTCGGTTACCTCTTTCTTGAAGAACGTTGGGGCGTTTCCACTTCAGTCTGCTGTGAATCAAGCTGCCGTGTCATTCACACACAAGCGTCTGAGTCTACCCAGGAGAGCGACTGGGTCGCGTGGAGATTCTGTGTTTAAAAGTTTAATCCTTAAATTACTCTTCTTGTTTTGTATTCATGCTGTTTGCGTGTTTGGGCATGTGCTATAGATGTGTGTGGAGGTCAAGTACGACCCGTGGGAGGCGACTCTCTCTTCCCGCCACGTGGGACCCAGGAACTGAACTCAGGCTTTCAGGCTTGCTGGCAAGTGCTCAACCTACTAAGCCATCTGCTGCTGGCCCCATGCTTAACTTTTTAAAGGACCGTTTTCTTCCACAGTGGCAGCGGCAGTGGCGGTTTTATAGCCATTGGCGATGTACACAGCGTTGGGCTCTTTCCAGCCTCATCAACACTTGTTACTTCCTGTCCTTTCCCGTTCTGTAACAGCCACCCCAATGCAGGTTTCAAAAGATCTTTGCATGTGCACGTAAGTGTAAGGCGTGATGTGCGGTCCTGCGTGCGTTTGCACACGTGCCCGTGTGTGGAGGTCAGAGTCATTGGCCCTGGTCCTCCACCTCACCTGAGACAGTCTCTTGTTCCCTGCTGAGTGTGCAGACCAGCTGGCCGGCTTCCAGGGCTCTCCCATGTCTCTGCCTCCCATCTCTCTGCAAGAGCGCTGGGGTTATAGACACCCCCCCCCCCCCCGCCACATCTGGTTTTAGAATCGGGGCATTTGAACTTTGGTCCCCAATGGGAAGCGAGTGCTTGACCCGTGGAGCCATCTGCTGTCCTCAGCCCGCGTTTAACTACCTCATCCTTTGCCAGTGCCAGGCAATAACTAGACCCCTTGTCACATCAGCAAATGGAAAGGGGCTGTGTGTTATCAGTGGGAATATCTCCGGCATATGGATTGTAGATGCTCAGACATGTCACAGCTTGTTATTTTTCGTATCTGCCTATCTCACCCTTCATAGTGTCCATGATGGGCTTCCTATTCAGCAGTGGTCACCTAACTCTAAGGCATTCACTCCCCACCGGGTCCAGGGCAAGTTCCTGACTGTCACGATCTGTTGGTTGGTTTAAAAATCCCTGTTCTGTTTTCCTGTGTGTATGGAAGGGTGTCTCCCCAGCAGGGGGTAGGATGGAGCTTTTGTTTGTTTGTTTGTTTGTTTTTTGGACACAGGGTTTCTCTGTAGTAACTCAGGCTGTCCTGGATCTCACTCTGTAGACCAGGCTGGCCTTGAATTCACAGAGATCCGCCTGCCTCTGCCTCCCTGGTGCTTAATCCCTGCCAGGTGGGATTAAAGGTGTGTGCTGCCACCACCTGGCATGATGGGCCTTTTTTTTATGCAGACAGACCCACAGGCAAACGAATCTTCTGCATTTCACCCCTTGCTTTAAAAATATTCTGCTACCTTCTTCTTCCAAGAGGCTCGTCTCCAGAGATCCTTTGTTCATGCACAGGGAAATGAGGCTGGCGAGAGCACAGAGTTAAATGAGCAGATAGAGAAGCAGAGCTTTAAAAGGAACCTCAAGAACCCGACGGCCATTTCTGAGATGACGCACTCTCCTTGCTCAGGCTGATGCGGGGTTGGGAAATCTTGCTGCAGTCATTTTGTCTTCAGGCGTCCTGTGAGGCAGCATCTCCGCACAGACGCACTGTGGAGAGCTCGAACGTCTTGTGGATGCTCAAGGCCTCAGCGGGGAGAGTCGGCTGAGGACGTGTGAGCGCATCCCCGCACAGGGTGCAGAGTTCCTCAGAGGAGCTGATGCGCCAGACGGTTTTGATCTGCTGTGTGTGAGCCTAAAGGGTCCAAGATTCCGGAAAGAGTCGAACGCCGATGCTAAAGGCGAAGAAAGACGACAGACAGTCACCAAACGCTTTCAGCTAATGAAATTATGGACAGCACATATTTTCCCAATGATTGATTTATTTTGGTTCTATGTGTGTGAGTGTCTTGCCTGCATGTATGCATGTGTTCCACATGTGTGGTGTGTGCACGGCACTTGGTGGACGCCAGAAAAGGGCACTGTCTCCCCTGGAGCTGAAGTTGTAGGCTGTTGTGAGTCTACATAGGTGCTGGGAACTGAATCTGGGTCCTCTGCAAGAGCAACGGTGCTCCTAACCTCTGCGCCATTTCCTCAGCTCCAATAGTGATGGATCTCTCATAAGTATTTCATGCTCATTGCCTCATTTTATTGTGTGTAGGTGCTGTGTGTATGTATATGTGTGTGTGTATGTGTGTGTATGTCTGTGTGTATGTGTGCATGTATGTGTGTGTGTCTGTGCATATGTGTGTGTGTATGTATGTGTGTGTGTATGTGTGTGCGTATGTGTGGTGTGTGTGTATGTGTGTGTGTGTATGTGTGGTGTGTGTATGTGTGTGTGTGTGTGTGTGTGTGTGTGTATGTATGTGTGTGTGTATGTGTGTGTGTGTATGTGTGTCTGTGCATATGTGTGTGTGTATGTCTGTGTATGTCTGTGTGTATGTGTGCATGTATGTGTGTATGTGTATGTATGTGTATTTGTGTGTGTGTATGTGTGTGTATGTGTGTTTGTGTGTCTGTGTGTCTGTGTGTATGTATGTGTGTGTATGTGTGTCTGTGTGTATGTGTGTATGTATGTGTGTGTGTCTGTGCATATGTGTGTGTGTGTATGTGTGTGTGTGTGCATGTATGTATGTGTCTGTGCATATGTGTATGTGTGTGTGTCTGTGTGTGTGTGTGTCTCTGTGTGTATGTCTGTGTGTGTTTTCAAGTGGGGGTGCATGTGTTGTGTGGAGGTCAGAGGACAAACTTTCTGGAGTTGGTCCTCTCTTTCGCTGTGGGAACTGGGGATTGAGCAAGGGTCTCCATGCTTGCATGGCAAGTCCTTCCACATGCTGAATCCTCTCTCTGGCCTTTACAGTTTATTTTGAGACACTGTCTTATCAAATTGACTTGCTCAGAGTGGCCTTGAACTCTTGATTGTCCTGCATTTACCTCCTAGGAAGCTGGGTCTGCAGGCCTGTGCCTGGTACAGCACCAGCTAAAAATAAACTGAAACAAGGCTGAAGAAAATTCAAGAATCCCATCTTGCTGGCCACACTTTGGGCTCTTGGCTGTGGAATTCCACAGCATGGCTGTGGGAATGCTTGGTTCCATTCTTTGGACATTCTGGAAAACAGGGCTTCCAGAAAGCCTGTTCCAAACGCCTAGGATCTTTGTGACATTGTGTGCACCTGCTGAAGAATGGGAAAACTTGTGATTGAGGAGAGGAGGAGGATGCCCGGGAGCCAGTCAGCCATCAGCTGTCCTGGCGGTGTGGGGCGCGAGGCATATATTTTATAGCGCATATACAACAGGAAAAAGAGGAAGAGACGGGGTCCCTTCCTCTGAGCCCAGGGAAAGAGAAAGAGACCGGAGTCTGGGGCTGATGCACTGGAATGAGGTAGTTAGTGAGTGAGCACTCGAATGCACAGGATGCTGCTTCTGCGCTGGGTGCTTCAGGGTCCATATTAAAGACAGACTTGGTCTGGTACACCGTTTGTGGATCCTGTGATTTTTCAGAACTCCCAGAAAAGCTGACAGGAACCGTGCAGATAGAAACCATTCATTCCGTCAACAGTCATGAGCGAATATTGGCTATTATTTTCTTCCTCAACAAATGCGGGGATATAGATTGCCTCAGGCAAAATAGCATTTTACACATGGTTTCCCAGAAGCCCTGTGCACATCCAGGGCTCTTCTCAAAATGTTTGCATTTCTCCTTCCAAAAAGGAATTTGCATGACATTTCAGACTCACATTCTGTCTAGAAAGCAAATCCTGGCTTTTCATATTTAAATTCAAAGCTTTATGATGTAAAATCTGCCAGGGCAATGTATGTTCCAAATTAGGTTCTTAGAGCACAGGAGACTTTTTTTTTGACCATTAAAATAATTTTTTGGGAAAAATTCCTAACATCATGTCATCCTTCTTTCTTGGATAAGGGAAATCATTGGTGTTGACGAATGCTCTGTCTGGTCTTCCACTTGGAGAAAATTGAGCCTGAATTCCATTTTGGTGGCGTTGCTCAGGGACACAGACATGTGTTGTGATTGGCTAGCCACATGATGTCACGGACGGTCTAGTTTAAAGGACATTTATAGCCTATTTGATAGTGGTTGCGAAAAGAAAAACAAAATACAACAAACAAATAAAAATGCCCTTGAGGGGGTTGGTGACAAGCTATGTAATTAGCAAAGGCGGGGCGTTCCTGAGTCTGAAGGAAAGAGCGAATGCAGTTAGTTCCTCAAGTGTGCCTTCCACACGGGCTTCTTCTTAGGGCGTTGTTATTGATGGGTATTAAATATCGATATCGCCCCAGTGTTTTGACCGCTCCTCTTTTCCACAGACACTATTTTGAGGAGATTTTAATACTTATTTATTGGTTTACTTGTGTGCTTGAGGAGGGGACTGGGAAGGCACACACCACACTGTGTGTGTATAGAGGTCAGAGGTCAGCTTGCGGGAGTTGGATCTCTCTTCTGGCTTGGCAGCAAGCGCCTTTACCAGCTCAGCCATCTCCCGGGCCAATGCGGATAGTCACGAGGAAATTGTATGCTCAGCAGCCGACTCTTTGAGTGGATGCCAATATTTTAATGTTAGCTACACACTGTTTTTAGTAACTTGCCAACCTCCAGTTGGGGTTGGGGCTGGAAGGTCTAGTTAATATGCAGAGCAAACCAAAGCACCCTTTGTGAGTGTGTTTGGCACCGCCGCCTGGCAGCCAGAACTCGGTTTACTTGAAAAGGCTGGGTTTCATTTTGCTGAGACTGAAGGTCAAGGGGCATGAACTTTGCTTAGCCTGTGGCTCTGAGGCAGACCAAAGCTTCAGCCGTCAGAGACAAACAGCTCTCTGGTCTTTAAAGACATCCAGAGGAGGAGGCTGGCTTAAAAGCTAGTATACAGTATGTGTCTTCCCTCCAGGATCTTTTGAAGGTTCCATTTTTGATCTCGGTTTTCCTTGTTCACTTTCGTGTGGACAGCTCAGCATCTTTCCCTTTAACAGTCTGCATCAAGTTAAACAAATCCCGTACCTTTTTCACACCTTCCACAGTCAAGCGCTTAACATCTGAGTAGAGGTGGGTGGGACTAGGACCCGGCTGAAGAAATCTCTCCCCTTCCTTGAGGCCACCCCCACACCTGCTCAGGACCTGGTCACATGACTGTGACAGCAAATGGACCCAAAGCAGAAACTAGAAAACTCCATGTGCTTTGATGTATCCCACAGCACTTTGTGCTCTGCAACTCAGGGTGGTTATCTGCTTGGGCCAGAGGGTGAGGGAGCCAGTGGAGGAGCCGGGCAGTCCCCCCCAGGAGCCAGTGGAGGAGACAGGCGGGCCCCCGGGAGCCAGTGGAGGAGACGGGCGGGCCCCCCGGAGCCAGTGGAGGAGGCGGGCAGTCCCCCAGAGCCAGTGGAGCAGAGATGGGCAGTACCCCCGGAGCCAGTGGAGCAGAGACGGGCAGTCCCCCGGGAGCCAGTGGAGGAGGCGGGCAGTCCCCCTGGAGCCCCACGCTGGAAAGCACCAGGGTCACCGATGAGGCCATCTGGCCTCATCCAACTCACGGGATGACCTCACAGGTCAGCGATGCTGACTCAGCGGCTCACCCACAGTGTATCCGGAGAGCCAGCCTTTGCTTCTGCTTACCGCTAACATTTATCTTGCATGACCTCGCTCCGGGGTTGTTCCTCCCTCACTCCTTTCACGCCAAGGGCTTGGGTGCTTTCCTTCCTCATTTGTAGTCCTCTTAGGAGGTTGAGACACCTTGATGTTAGGCACTGTTGAAAGGAGCTGGTGATGGATGAGATGCAGGGAGCAAGAGAGTCCTTTAGATGGGCATTTCCTTGGCTCTGGGGATCCCAGATTAGTGGACCACATTTGTGTCCATTCAGCTTCAACAGAGGTCTTTTCAGCTGCCGAGTGGAATGTCTCGTGTCAGGTAGCTTTTCCATCTGTGTGTACGGAGATGAATCCTGGCCTAACAGCATCCTTGCAGAATTAAATGAGATAGTAAAGCGACTGACACTCAGTCTAAGTGCAATGTACTACTGTTACGGCTTTTAGGTAGGCATGGTGCAGATGCCGGTATTGAAGTTTGCAGTGAATACCACAACGAACCTGGCAGCGGCTGCCACCAAAGTGGGGACCCAAGTCACTGCAGCGAGCTCCTGATCTCCCCTGTCAAACTCAAGTGCTCTTGACTCTTTAATCAAAAAAATTGATAATATTTTGTGAACACTGGGGTGGGGTGGCTTGTGCATAGCATGGTATACGTGTGGAGTCAGAGGGTATCTCTAGGGAGTCAGACCTCTCCTGTGTTTCCGTAGATCTTGGGAACTCAAACTCAAGTGGTGAAGAACTCAGGCTTGCAGGTCAAATGCCTTACTGAGCCGTTGCACTGGCTCTCCTCTTAACTCTTGGCCTCGTTGCGCTTGGCATGTGCACCGCGCCTCCTGCGTTCGTTAGCTCTGGTCCTCTGATCTCCTGGCTCATCGCCACCTCCGTGTTCTGCACACGCAGGAACGTGGCACTGTACTGTACTCTTCAGTGCCGTTCAGAGTCCTGAAGACTTGGATACCTTTGACAATCCTCCGAGCCATTAAAGACACGAAGGAAATGACTTTTTAAGATTTCTGTTTTGTGGGCAGGTCTGAGCTGCATGCATCCCTTTCGACAGGCATCGGCTATCCTTTGGCTCGGCTCAGTTAGGAAGTGGGGGTCCCAGGCTGGGGCAGGCTGTTCAACCCCCTCTGTCACCTGCAGCTCTGTCCCAGACAGCTCTCTTAGCTCTTAGTCCTTGAATTCCATTTCCTCCACAGAAAGTTACTTTCTCTTCTTTTGCTAGAAACTGTTTCCTCTCGGGCTCTCTCAGTAATTACAATTCTTTATGTTTAACCCATGGCCAAGCATGAGGTCTTGTGTGTGAACCCTCCTGTGGCACTTTTTATTAGCTCTTACTTGGCGTTCGCCAGGAACACCCCTTAATTCTCTCTGAGGTAGATGAAGGCCCGCCTCACATCGGGTCCTCTGACTGCAGAAGTATATTGGATGGAGCTGGGTACCCTGTTGGTGCCCAACAAATAAGTTCTGACTAGAACGAGCAGGCCAGGGGAGAGCCATCCATCACCTCCCTCTGTCGTGAAGTACTGAAGCAGGGCGACAGCACAGGGGCTCCGTGGAGTGGGCAGGGTACCAGGTCCAGGCTGCACGGCTGGGTCTTGCAGAGAATAAAAATAACTCTGCATCCGTCTCTGATGCCTTTGATCGTTGCATCTGATTACTGGTAGCACAAAGAACACAGCTCAGGGGGAGGGGGCTGTGGATGCAGGTCAGTCGGAAGCAGGACTGTCTGGCATTCGGGAAGCTGGAGTTCTTCTCAGTACTTCAAACTGGGTGTGGTGGTGAGCCTATAATCTTAGACCTCTGAAAAGAGAGGCAGGAGGCTCCGAAGTTTAAGGCCATCTTCAGTTGAAAGTATAAAACAAGAGTGCAGCTCGCCTATCCTGTCCTGCGCAGAATGCCCGCTTAGCGTGTGTGTCTCTCTTGAGCTTAGAAAGCAGCGGGCGAAGGCTCTAGCACCAGCCGTGCAGGCCTCTTCGGCACTGGCATCTTGCAGGTCAGAAGAGGTCCTGTGGTTTGAGTAAGATTTCTCTCTGGACAGAGCAAGGTGGAAAAAGTAGACGGGGTCAGTGATTGTTGTCTCCTTGGGTATGAGAACCGCGCCCGCTCCAACAGGGGAACTTCACGTTTCCTGACGCCATTTCCAGCCCGGATCGGCTTCTTGCTGTTTTGAACCTACAGAGCTCAGGACTAAGTTTCTTTTCCCAGGTTTGCCAATTTCTCCCCTTTCTGCTTTTCCCTTGATGGAAACTATAAATTGTCTTAATAAGGAGGCTGATTCCATTCCTCTTCTTAAAAAAAAAAAGAAAAGATTAGGCTTTGCACTCAATCATTTAAAAGTGTTCGGCCTGCCACTCACACAGCACGCGTGGGGCTGAGTGCGGATCTCAAGGGATTCGCTTTCCACCGATGACCGTGTTCTGTCATAACAGGAAGTGCTGCCTCCCCACCCTCCCCCAGGTAATTCCGAGAGGAGAGGAACGCATGGTCAGGTTTTCCTCTCAGAGGCCGCAAAAACAAGGGCCTCATTCTCCAAGCACTTGAAAGAAAATGGTGATTGCACTTTCTTCCATAGCTGCCTCCATTTGAGAAGCCGAGATTCTTTTTCAAAAGCACCTTCCAGATTGGAGTGGCGGACGGACATTCCACTGGGCAGCTCTGGGCAGGGTCCAGGAGTGGCGTTAATGGGAGTGGGGGCTGGGAGCCCAGAGCGGTGCCGTTGGAAGGAATAACTACTTAAAGCGAATGCTAATGACTGAAAATGTTATCCCTTCTGTGCTTTTAGAAAAAAAAAAAATTAAAGTAATAAAGGCTCACAGCCTGTACCTCATCTCCAGTCACTCCACTGAAATTCCCAGGAGGGGCTGGGCCCCCTCTCCTCCCTTTAAAAATGGTGGACCTGGAACCACTTACAGGAGAGGTTTAATAAGAGGCAAATGTGTTTTATATTTTGTATCTTGTTAAGTGAAAAAAGATGGATTCTCACAAGTAGTCTCCTGGTGCAGATTTGAGCGGTCTGTGCAGGCAAGCATGGGGGATGCTTTGCCAGCTAGCATCTCTGTTCTGATCCCTCATGGCTACTTAAAATCTCCCCTCTCCTCCCATGCCACTGTCCACCCTCCCCCACAACACCCCATCCCAGAGCAAGCTGAGATGCAATTGCTTCTTCTGCAGACTGGATCTGCAGGCCCAGGAAACTTGTTTTTTATCTGATTTACTAATAATTTACTTCTCATTTGATTTGGGGGGTGGGGAGAAGAAGGAGGGGGGCGGTGATGACCTTTCTTGGCTCACACAGTCTTAAAACACAGGAAGAAGGCATTGCTGCAGGATGGGGCAATCATGATGGCCGGCAACTGAAACAATTTGCAAAGATTTATGCAGAGGTTGTGCGTTTATTAGAAACAAGGCTGGGGAAGGCTTGCACCTGTGACAAAGTGACACCCCACCCCCATAAAAAGACCTGCACTTACAACAGCTCATGGGAAGCTGGATAAGGGAGAACGACTTCTTAAAAAAATGTATTCTATCTTAGAAATATAATTTTACAACAAGACACATTCCCTTTCTTGTAATTTTTTTTATGACCTTTGGGTGCCAGATAACGCCCTTCCTGCTGTCTGCTTTCACTATTCAGCGCTGAGGAAGCCCATTATATCTGTCTTTGATCCGGAGATCGGGCCTGCTAAAACTGATGGCCACAATTAAAGACAGTCCTGTTGAAAACCTGACCTCCGTCTGCTCTCAACTGCATGTAAACTTTTCAATATGGATGTAATTTGGTATTAAATTACCCATGCTTTATTGCTTTTTAGTACAGCCCTGTCTGTTGCCTTTTAAAGATAAAGGTAACATAAAAGAAAAATTGTGGTGTGGCTGCATAATTATGTAATTATAAACTTGTTTTCCTACATTCAGAAAACCCTTTGTGTGTGTGTGAGTCTATTGAAAAGTAATAGGCTGGTAGGGTCCGAGAAGCAGCCTCGTGTGTGTGTGTGTGTGTGTGTGTGTGTGTGTGTGTGTGTGTATTTTCCCCCTTCTGATCTTTTTAACTTAGACATCCACTGTGCAAGATGGGTTGGCGTATTAACTACTCCAATCTACATTCTCGGGGAGCCTTCATTTAGCTGGAGGGAGGTTAGTTAAAGACGGTCTTCTGCTGTGTGTTTTGAATGGGCTGGACCAGGATGGAGATTGCACCAGGGCTTTGGGGCAAAGCTGGACTTGCTGCTGTAAAGCTGAGACCCATCAGAGCCTCTGGGCGCTCCCAGGCGTCTGGTATGAACTCTTGGGCTATTTCAGCCTTATTCTGCTTGAAATGAAAAGCAATGGTAGTGGTTTTATTTTAAACCTGTACTGTTTTTCTTTGTGATGAATTGTATGTGTGTGGTGTGTGTTCTGCAGGGAAGAACCAGAACAGACTCCCTCTAGCTTGGCAGAACTGAGTGTGGCCAGCTACTTTGCACAGGAGTGTACCTCTCAGCTCCAGTGCTGTTCTGTGACTTCAGCCATGGGGAGCTGAAGTTAACAGTAGATTCAGGTTTGGCGTGTGGTGACTACTGACAGAATATGTTTGGAGGGAGAGTTGAGATCTGAGATCACCATCCCATTACAAAATGTACAGGAAGAGCTGGAGATGGCTCTGTGCTTAAGAGTACTGGCTGCTCTCACAGAGGTCACAGGTTCAATTCCTAGCGCCCATTAGGGAAGGAAACTCACAATCGTCTGTAACTTCAGTTCCAAGGACTGATGTCTTCTTCTGGACTCTGTAGGCACTGAACTCATGTAGTGCACTTACATGCATGCAGGCAAAACATCATACACATAAAACAAATGCATCTTTTGAAAATTGGAAGGAACGCTTGGAGACTCGTGGGATGTAAGAGTAGCACTGCTGCGTGTAAATGGAAATAGGGGGCTGCTGCTGCTGATCCCTCTTCCTGTTAAACGCCCCATGGCACGAGTTTCTAATGGAGCCACATAGAAAAAGCTGATGTTGGAACAAGCCATGAGAAGTGCAGTGTAGTTCTCTAGAAAACTGAAGATTTGGGGAAGTAATGGTTGTAAGCTGGAGGTCTGCGGCATAGAAGCCAGCCATCTTGGCTCTCCAGAACTCCTGTCAAGCTGCACGTCTGGTCCATGGTTCCCCCAACCCCATCCACACAGCAACTGAGGAGCTGAAGCCTCACCTGCTGTGATTCATTTGGTTGCTTTATAAAAGTTGCATCCTGTGGAAAGCACATGCCAGGGGTGCTTTAGTTGGCTCTCATGCAGAGAGGCAGTTCCAGAATAGCAAGGAAGCTTTGAAGACGGATTCTGGCCTAAACTTAAATTTCATTCCCAGCACCACTTGCTTTAGGAACAGAGGGCTCTGTTTTGGAGGAACTTCCATGGAGCTGCTGTTTGAACGGGGCACCCCCCAGCTCTGGGGTTGCTCAGAGCCGTGTAAATGTGTCTTGGGCATTAGACACGGGGGGAGTTGAAGCCTGGGTCATGGGGCTAGATCTGAGCTCCAAGATGTTGCTTCTGTGCTCCAGGCCCACCGTCTCTGAGTAAGGAGCAGCATATTAGACATTTGATTCCCTGGTCTCACACTGGTAAACAGTTTCCTGTCCTGTAACAAGCACCCTAAATTACTCATTTATGCAGAAGGAAGCTGTACTTTGGGTCACCGTCAGAAGCTCCAGAGCATTCCCCTTGGGCCTCGCTTAAGAGCCACAATAGCTCAGAACACGACAGGGAAGGGAAAGAGAGAGGAAGCAGCCACAGAGGCAGAACCCTGTGAGGTCACACTCCCAGTGACCTATGACCTTTTGTTAGACTCCACATCTTAAAGGTTCCATCATCTCAAGGGTAGCACCATAAGCTGCTGACCCAGCCTCTAACACACGGACTCTGGGGACGTTCCAGATCCACGCTGATTCACACCCTGCCATTTCAGGTCCACAGTCACAGGGACTAGAGGTTACCTCCATAGCCACAGTGGTCACGGTCTTAGCCAGGGCAGCCATGGAGTCTTTCCATTCTCAGAGATGGGTCTGCACGGCACTGGGCTCCGCTCCGTGATTTGGAGGGATCATTGAACCTCAATTTGTTCTTCTGTCCAGTGGGAATGATAAAGGTACCTACTTCTCAAGGTGGTTGTTTGAATAATCGTGCAAGGTGCGTGTGGAGCGCTTTGTGGAGCTGGAACTGCTGTCTCCGTAATGTTCTGCTCTGATAACACAGTTCTGTGACATGTTGTTCTCCATGGGGACGGCAGCCCAAATATGACTACTGGACACTTACCATTGGCCTGTGGGAGGAAGAAATAGAAATTTAAATTTTGCTTATTTTCCATTAAGTAAAATTAAATTTAAATATCCTCATGGAGCTAGGGCCCAGGCTTAGAGCAGAGAGATCATTGTTGATAAAACATATTTTTCTTTTTTTTTTTTAAAGTAAATTTCTTAAAAGATTTTATTTATTTTCACGAGCACACCTGCATGCCAGAAGAGGGCATCTGACCCCATTATAGATGGTGGTGAGCCACCATGTCATTGCTGGGAATTGAACTCAGATCCTCTGGAAGAACAGTCAGTGCTCTGAACCACTGAGCCATCTCCCCAGACCTCATATTTTTCTTTTTTGAGTTAGGATCCCATAGCTCAGGAGCCAGGCTGGGACTTTGCTTTGCAGCCCAGGCTGGCTTTAAACTGTGATCCTTCTGCTTAGCCTCCCACGTGCTGGGATTGCAGGTTTGGGATTCCCTGTGCCCAGTTATTAGCTCTCTCTTATTGGGCCTTTTCACTAACTTGGAAAGGGGGATAGTGAAGTGTCTGCAGTTAGAGGAGAATGTCCATTAAAGCACTCCCGATTATGTTATTTATCATAGTATTCACTATAAATAAATAATACTTTCCATTTGTCCAATATTTTGACACTGTGAACCGAATTTGTTTATAAAGCTATGGAATCAGAAAAGTTATGAATAGCACTCAGCAGGCATTTTGGAGTGATTAGAGACCACATACTATAGTTGTCTTTTGTTTAACTATTCCTCGAGAGTTAGAATGCTCAAATAGCTTCAACAGACTAGCGAGCGCACCATCATTTCCCTTTTCCTGTATGTTACCATTAATATAAAGACCAAATGGGAAACTTTACAAATGGCGGTTGGGTCAGTTGAATTACTGTCTAGTGTTCGGTAATTCATAAATTAAGTAAAATATGCAGTGATCTTACATTTTTTTGTGTAGAGCCACAGATTTGAGGAAAACAGACCCCTTCGTTCTTAAGGAAGAAGAGTCTCTGGTGCTGACACTGCAGCTTAGTCTGCACAGTGGAGCAGCCTGCTCCGACTCTCCTTCCTCGCACGGTTAGTTTGAGGCCGTGCATTGGTTACTTTTCTGTTGTTGCGATAAAACACTATGCCCAGAAGCAACTCACGGAAAAAGTTTATTTTGGCATATGATTCCGGAAGGAGGAGAGTCATCACTGTGAGGAAGCATGGTAGTGTGCAGCTGGCCTGGAGACAGAGGGAAGGAGCCAGGAGGTCACATCTCCAACTGCAAACACGAAGCAGAGAGAGGGACCCGGAAGGTGGTTGAGGCTACAGCCCCTAAGTCTCCCCAGCAGGGCTGTGCCTGCACACACCCAAACATCGCTGTAGACTGGGGACCGAGTGCTCTAAAGCATGAACCTACGGGAGGATTTCACATTCAAACCACCACAGGCTGGGATTCCCACACTCGTCGTGGTGCTCTCCAGTGGTGTCAGTGTGTCAGCGACAAGCATTCTGAAGGCTAAGGCCGGGCTTTTTCATGTTAAGAGGTCAGCATTCCGAAAATACTAACCAGCAGAGGCCTGGAGTGGCCTGGTCAGGAGTTCAGTTCTCACGACCCACGTTGAGGAAAAGGATAGGCAGGTGTTGCACCTCCGCCTGCAATCCCAGCACCAGAGAGGCAGAGACGGGGAGCCCTGGGGCTCACCGACAGGCCAGCTGCATCCCTAATCTCCAGCCTCAGTGAGAGACCTTGTCTTAAGTCGCAAGGTGGAGGAGGAAGAGGGCCAGCGCTGAGCTGTGACCTCCACACGCACGCTCACGCAGGAACACGCGTGAGCATCTGCTGAAAACGACAGTATGCATTTGAAAGAAACCTGTATCAATTAACACTGTGAGGGTGTGGCCAGCTCAGCGACAGGTGCTGGTCTAGCATGTTAAGGCCCCACGTTCCGTCTCCATGAGATATATATATATATATATATATATATATATATATATATATATATATATATAGAGGCAGAGAGAGGCAGAGAGAGGGGCAGAGAGAGAGAGAGAGAGAGAGAGAGAGAGAGAGAATTTTGTATGGAAGAGAGGCTATCTTTGAGGTAAAGTGGAAGATCAAGCCCTGTGAGGCTCTGAGGACGGTTTAGGCCTCTCCTCCAGCGTCCCCGGGGTTATCTTCCTTTGTACCCACCTGAGCATTTCTTTTCTTAAAACACTTTAAACCATCTTTGCGGTTCTCCAGAGGAGTCGGATGTTAGGGAAGTCGTAGAGACCTGGTCTTGGGAGAAGGAGCCTGAGTCCAACAGGGTTGTGCAGTCCAAGTGCCCTGGAGTTATAAAGCAAATGAACCGAATCGCAGAGACAGCCAAGTTCAGACTCAGTTCAACTCTGAGGGGCCCACAGCTCGCCTGTGTAGACAGGAGACCTAACTCGCTTCCATGAACATGCGCCAGGAGCTCAGAGCTGGGTAAGCCTGGCTTTCACAATTGTGCTACCGTGTGGGGGCCTCGGCTCTGTTTTTATTAATCCCCAACTCCTCATTGAGATTACTTTATTTAAATGTCATCACCCAGCTCTAAAATACGCTTTCAAAATAACCGTGGTGGCCATGGGATACAAAGTACTGGGAGAAGAAAAGGGCTCCATGAAGCCAACTTCTGTTTGATATGTAGACACTCTCCAGTGCTCCGGGCCCGGTGGTGGGACCGAGTCAGCTTTACAGCTGGCCTGCCCACCCGTCCCAGCTGTGCGCGCCATTCAGAGGGGGACTGCGGTCGCCACTGGCGGGGTTGTGCCTTGGAGGCGTTTGGGTCATTGGTGGAGTAGGATCAGAGGGAAGGTATAAAAAGTGAGCTGAAGCGAAAGGGTCTATAAACTAAAGTCTTACGACGCAAGGTGGGGTGGGGGAGGTTCCTGGCGGTCGGCAGATGGAAGATCAGAGTCGGTTAATAAGTTTGGGGTGCTGGCGACTAAAACCAGATCACTGGTGCCTGTCAGCTGGAGAGAGGCATCATCCCAGGTGGATGGCGACCTGGTCAGCTCCGTTCCAGCGTGCGCCTGGGTATTCATTTCTCTCCACTCTTGTTCACTTTTTATTCGATCCTTTGTCAGGAGACAGCGAAGGGTTAGCCTTTCCTCCCCCATGCTGTTCCGGGTAAAGGCAGAGACCCACGGTGCCAGCCTTAATTCCCCAAAGAAAAGGGCATCCAGATTTATGTGAATCGCTTTAGCTCTGAGACAAGAAAAGATAAAACAGGGCGCGTTCGTGTATTCATGAAGCAGGCAGCGTGAGCGTCCGTGTGCCTTCTGCACAGACTCATTTATTGTCCCTGCCCTCCTATTTCAGAAGACCTTGCGCTCATTTCCCTCCATACCATGAAAGCAGTTTCAGCCCGTGCGAGGTTTCAAACGTAAACTAGGTATCCACGCTTCAAACATGCCCCCGTGTGCGTGTTTGTGTGCCACAGGTGGATGAAAAGATCAGCACGGTTCCCCCAGGAACAAAAGGCACCCCCAGCCCCTTGCTCATGAGATGTCTCCATCAGTGAAACCAAGCCCCTCCTGCAGTTGAGAGAACTGTGCTGCCATTTTGACATCTCCAGAAAGATGGTGAATCCTGAGACAAGCATCCGCTTTCCCTTTTTGGATTCTGTCACCAGTCTTGCCTTTCTGTCGGTAGATGCTCTAGTGTTTGATTGCAAGAATGATTCGTTGTAGGGGATTGTGGGGGAAAAAACACTGGTTCAAGATGGTGGCCTTCGGATGTTTCTTATGTCCACACACCATGCAGGGTAGCTACCTGTGACGCTGTAGGTGCGGAACACAGCCCGGAGCTCTACTCAAATGTATACCTGAAGCCTGCTGATCTGAAGCTGTGCTCAGAGGGGTGCTGGCCTAGAGTGAACTGACTATGGATCGCCTCTGCCCTGTCGTTTGTTTCTGTCTGTGTTCCACACCTACAGCACCTGGTTTTTAGTCACAGCTTCCCTGGAAGGAGTGTGGACATGAGGAACATCGAGGGCCACCATCTTGGACCCACTTCCCCCCTCAGCCCCCCTGCAATGTATCATTCTTGCAATCAGAACTAGAGCATCTGCCAACAGAGACGAGCGTCCGTGTGAACAGCTCTCTCTCCAAACCGCCAGCGCGAATCCCATGCTCAACTTCCAACCCTCCAGTGTACCTTTTGATCTTGTAAGTCACGCAGTCACTGCTGTAGCTAGTTAGGGCTCCCACGTGCTTGTTTACCACCTATGTATCTACCATGGACATGTGTGCATGCATGCAGTAAAAAGCAGACACACACAACACAAAAACAAATGATACAGTTGTTTGAATGAAACTGTATATACAAAAGCAAACAATGGGCCAGATTGGGTCCACGGACAGTTCTCACGCTCTCATCCCAGGCAGTAGTGTCCCTCTGAGCACGGCTGCAGATCAGAATCCTCCGGGTATGTATTTGAAGAGTTGCGTCCTGGGCTGCGATTCACACATCTCTGCTTACAGAGATCCAAGAGCCAGCTGTGTTAAATGCTAGACTTGTGGAAATGGCTAGGTGACTTAAGCTCATGGGGACTCAAAACCTACTCGTGAGCTGTCTGTGAGTCAGCAAAGTGTTTGGTGTGGGTGCCTGGGACCCCAGCTTCCATGCCCCCCACACTCTGACTGCAGGACACTGAGCCAACAGGATACCGTGGTGCCTACCCAGGTTCCCCGAGATGGTGGTGTCAGGGCTCTGGATTGCCCAGACCCTAAGTCTGTCCATCCCGAACCAGACACGCTTGCAGGCATGGACTTCTCTTATTAAATGTCACTTCCAATTTTCCCCTTGAATACACAATTTCAAGGAGGTGTCTGCACCTTTGGAAATGGTTACCCCAATCTCCTTTGAAAATATTACTTAATCGAGGCCATGAAGCCCTGTTCCTCATCAAAAGTTCCATCAAACAACAGAGGCAATGTATGGCAAATTAAGATAAGGACGGGGGTGGGGTGGAGGGGACTGGCCGCTGCGCACGCTGACTTCTATCCTCTGAGAGTCACTGACGGCGGAAACGATCCTAGTGTGGACTGCATAGGAAGCGAAAAGACCTGCCTCTCCCGGTGATCTCCTCGGTGCCCAGCTTTTTAACCACGGGTGCAAAAAGAAAAGAGAAGCAGTCACTGGCCTATGTGGAACCAGGCGAATTGCCCTTGAATCATCAACTGCCCTTGAATAAGGGCAAAAAGGGTTCATCGCCATCATCTCCAATCTGGAAGGATCTTACCTGTCCACCAGGATATTGTGTTTTCTACATATAGGGAGGAGCCAGGGTGGCAGGACCACAGTTGGGGTTTACTGGGCAGAGGCCGGGATGCCACGAACCGTCCGCAGGGCAGTGCCTAGCCGGCACCCATTGTCTCCCTGGCAAAGCATGACCTCATTCTGCAGAGTTCTCCTACTAGAGATCCTTGGCTCCTGGGAGAGAGAGCGAAGCCTCCCACGGCAGGACAGGCTCCTGGCTCAGGAGACTAAGCAGCATCCATTCTCCTGTCTGGAGCTAGGAATTCGCCTTCCTCCTCCACACTGCAGCTGCCTCTGCTGAGGGCGTGGGTGCGGTTGGTCAATGTGGGATGCACTCGCCCAGGGAGGTTTTTAATTTTATTTTTTTAAGCATTCCACACGTGTATTTGGTGCATAGCTGTCCCACGATTCCTCTCAGACACACACCGCTTTAAAAAAAAACAATTTTTTTTGTAAACTGGCTGTTTATTTGCTTTGCCCATTTTTTAAAATTGTCTTTCCTTCCTCATAAATGTGTACGCCACGTTTAGACAGTCAGAGTCACAATAGTCATCTTTGTCTGTGGCGAGTGTTTTCATCTGCTCTCTAGTCTGTCTCTTCCTCTTGTTCAGGATGTGTCCCATCAGGGAGAAATCTTAAATGAGGCACAAATTTATCGTCTTTGTTTTAAAAATTTTATTTATGTATATGAATGTGTCTGGATTGGCACCACGTGCATGCAGTACCGTCTGAGGCCAGAAGAGGGTGTCAGATCCCTTGGATTTAGAGTCACAGCTGATTGTGAGTCTTCTGATAGGGGTTTTAGAACCAAACCTGGGTCCTCTGCAAGAGCAGCAAGTGCTCTCAACTCTGAGCCATCTTGTCAGTCCCTCAGTTGTCCTCTTCCTCCTCCTCCTCCCCTTCCTCCTCCCCCTCCTCCTCCTCTTCTCTTCCTCCTCCTCCCTTTCCTCCCCCTCCCTCCCCTTCTCCTCGCCATCTCCCTTCTCCTCCTCCTAGAGCTTATGCTTCAAGGGTTTTATTCACACAATTGTGAACCTTCAAAACAGGCAACAAAAGCACCTGTGGACAAAAGGACCACATCAAACAAAAAGCATCTGCAAACAAGCCGAGCGGAGCCCAGCGCAGGCACAGCACAGAGGAGAACACTGCCTGGCTCCACGCGTAGGTGGAATCTACAAACATTGATTTCACAGGTGTTCGCGGTGAAGTGATGGTCACGGGCTGGGTGGGTGGGGGGAAATGGGGGCGATGCTGGTCAGAGGGGTAAGTCTAAGGTACTTAACTACAGTGTGGGCTGTAGCCAATAAAAATGTGTTTAATTCTTGAAAAATGCCAAGAACTTAGATACCATGTATCACTACCACATGGAAAGCGATGGCTGTGGATACACAGCTGATCCGTTAGATGCGGCCCATCCTGTGTGCGTTACAGGTGATAAACACGCACAACTCTATGTCAGTCTACAAAACAGAGTTAGGAGATATATTTGAGGGTCAGAGTGCATCCGCAAGCGTGAGGACCTGAGTTCAAATCCCCAGCGTTCGTGTCATAAGATGAGCTCAGCTACTGTGCCCATAACCCCAGCATTGCGGGGTGCAGACGGGGAGCTGAGCGCTCATTGGCTGGTCAAGCACAGCAGTGGCAGCGAGATTCTAGTGAGTAACCCCGTCTCAAGACAACAAGGTAGAGAGAAACAGAAGACAGCTCTGTCCACCTTCGGCCTCTGCATGCACACACATGGGTGCCTACATCCACGCAACGCACCACACATGCAGCACAAGTACACGGGTAGGAAGAGGTCCTTTTGCGGTTGGAGTGTCAGAGGCAAGTTTCTCATGGCATATTCAGGTGAAACAACTTTACTTACTGAGAAACTCAAAAATTTTTATCCACGTCTTTTCTCCTCCTCCTCTTCTCTTCCTCTTCTTCTTTTGCATTTTCTTTTTTTTTTTTTTTTTATCGTTTTGTCTGTGAGTATGTACACATTTGCTTAAGCGCAGGCAAATGTAGATCCTGGGAGTCACCTCCTGAGCTGTCTTGCCAGCCCTCAAGTCTTGACAGAGGGTTTGAAAACTGAAGTTGGCTAGCTGGAATTGACCACGAGCTCCTGACCCTTCCACCCCAGTCTCCTTAGTGCTGGGACAGCTGTGGTGGCCAGTCTGGATTGCTGCTTCCTGCGGGAGAAGGAGAGCTGACCCCCAGTCCCAGGCCTAGACAGCTACTTATCAGCAAAGCTCACTTACTGCCTGTGTTTGTGTCCTCGAACTCAAGTGTTGGGGAATGGCTTTGGAGAGGTGGGAACCACGTCAAGGTGGAAACTCTCCCCGGTGCGTTTTTATCAGCCCCACTCTTACCAACACAACCCATGAAGATGCGCCAGTGCCCAACCAATGCAGAGGGACATGTCAAGACCCGCCAGAGAGGAGGAGCCTCACCTTGGGCTTCTGAGGAGCTTTGGAGTCGGAGCCGCCAGGCAGGCAGGTGGGGCAAATCCAGGAAGTAGCCCGGGACCAGCTCTCGGCAGGCTCACCGGCTGGGCCCACTGTCTTTTCAGAGTCCCCATGTCCACCCGTGCACCTGTTAGTAAAGCTCTTCGTCAGAGAAAGCAAACCTTCAGACCTCCAGGACTGGCAGATTGCTATGATATCGTTACTTTACGTGTGTCCAAATACAACTCCCAGTTTGCATTGTGTGCACACTTAGGATTTTGAAAGTAGTTTTTATGGTCTTGGTTTCCTGGCTTGCATTGTGGCCTTTCAGCACACGCCTGCTAAATAAGATGTCTTGGGTTAGCGTGAATTAGGAACGCTTTGTTGATTTACAGCTTTGCGAATGGAGTTTTAAAAATGTGTTACTGTGTATATCTTCTAAAATAAGCTTCTTAAAAAAATCTATAAATGCTCAGACATGAAGCTAAGAAAAACCTCTGGGTTTAGGTATGAAAAAAGTATGCATCCCAGTGTGTGTCTGTGTGGTGTGTGTAGTGGGACTTAATCACCATTGTACTTAAACAGAAACATCAAAATATGAGAGAGGAGGCTTGCTTTTCATTATAGAGGAAAGGAACCGGTAACACCAACAATGTGTAAATATTGTTCCTGGCAAATTATAATCACATTACTCTTGGATTACATGTTAGACCATGGTAATTCTGAAAGACGGTTCCTGGTGACGTCCTCACTCAGGTCAGGCCCAGCCCTTGCTGTGACTGGGTAGAACTGGCTTCCTTTGGAAACTGAGACACTGTCATTTCTTCTAGTTGAACTCTGAGGCACGATGCTTCAGGCACAGACGTTTTGTGAATGTCCCGAGGGTCCCGGGCCCGCCCGGTCTGTTTCTTTGCCTGTTTTTAACCTCGCAGGAGGATGCACTGAAGAGTTGGGCTTTGTGGATCGAAGCAAGCAGCCGTCCCAACGCTTTATAAATCAGGCGCGTTTTATGTCCTTTTGTTCGTTTGTGATTTTATACCCCGTGATGAACACAGGGCTTGTTGAATGTACTCTGGAGACAGGACGCCGGTGCGGGTTCAGAGTGTCCACTAGTGGGCGCTGCAGCGCCACCAACACTGCGTGCATGCGTATAGTATTTCTAATGCCAGCGCGGTATTAACAACAAAACACACAGAGTAAATGGTGAGTTTCCTTCTCCTCAGAGCGGCTCTCCTGTCAAGAAAGACCGAAAATATAGCTGGAAGACGCTCTCTGCTGAAATTATTTACTAAGACTTTAGGGCAGAACGGCAGGGTGGGGTGAGCCCCATTCCTGCCCGCACTCATTTCTACTCGCGGTTGTCACGTTCGTCCCTGTTTGATGGGCACGCACTCCGAAGTCCACATTATGCAAGATGGAAAGGAACTTAATGGCCTAGTCCAAAATTAACACTCTTTATTAGGCCAGCGCCCTGCCTTTTCCCGTCAGAGAAAGCCAGCGTTCGGTCTGCGGGGTTTTGAGTAGGAAGCAGCGCGGTTGGGGCGAAGATGTCTGTTTGATATTTAGAGCCGAATTTGATGCTTTAATAAGGGAATCCTCTGTCTCCCTCATCCATCACCCGCATCCTCATCCATCCAAACACCACTGTAAAGTTGTCAGAGCCTTCTCCATATTCAGTACTTGTGTAAATAATGGCTGCTGTGATTTGAGGGAAAAAAGGCGGCGTGGCTTCCCGGCGATGTTACATACTTGATCACAGTCCTGGCCACGCGGCAGAGCTTTTGTTAAGCACCACACAGCCTCGTGCGTGTCATTTAAGTCCCGGAGCCAAAGGCCGTTTTGTATGTTGACCATTATTGGGGTTAGTACTTGCCCGGATGTAATCAGTTTGGTGGTGGTTGTGGTGTGCATGTGTGTGCATGTGCATGCATGTGTGTGTGTGCATGCATGTGTGTGCACGTGTGCACGTGTTCATGCATGTGTGTACATGTGTGAGTGTGTGCATGCATGTGTGTGCGTGTGCACGCATGTGTGTGTGCATGCATGTGTGTGCAGGGGTGTGTGCATGTGCATGCATGTGTGCGCACACATGTATGCGTGTGTGTTGTGCAGCAGCAGCAGAGCACAGCGTCTGACCTGTCACTACATGTTTATTTTTATCACTGCCTTTCCTTCTCTCCTGGGCCGTCTTAGGGATTATGCAGGTTCAGTGCAATATTCTGAAATTAATCAAAGCAAGCAAAACCCCACGCCTTATTATCCATGGCAGGGGCGAGAGAGGCCCCGGGACCCACAGAGCTTTGTGATGCGTCCGTTTGTATAACTAGAATTTTATACATTATCTTACAAAAAGAGGTTCTGGTTTCACACAATGAAACCTTTTCATGTTAAAGTTGTCCAGCAAAGGATGGCTGCGCGTGTGACGGACACGGGCTGGGAACTTAACCGACTCACTGCACAGTTTTCCTTATTTAAAGGAGGGACCCATGGGGGCACAATAGCCATTTCCTTCTTTGTCACTTCTTTCTTCCTTTCTCTTTCCTTTTCTGTATCTCTTTCTTTCCCTTTCCCCTTCCCTTCCCTCCCCTCCCCCCCCTCTCCTCTCCCCTCCCCTCCCCTTCCTTTCCCTTCCCTCCCCTTCCCTTCTTTTCTCTTCTCTTCCTTTCCCTTCCTTTCCTTTTTTCTTTTTGGCTTAGCAGACCAACTTTAAGTCCTTAATGCAGTGTGGGTCACAGGAGCTTTGAATATAATGAGCTAAGAGCAAACTTCCAGCATGCTTATCCAGTCTGGACCTTGGGTTCTGTCTCATCTTTTGATAATCAGGCTCTCCAAATTATTTGTTTCCACTAAATCAGTGGCCATTGCACAGATTGCAGACACTAGTCTGATTGAAAGTGATGAAAGGGGATGATCCATCACTGGTCCTCGAAGGTTCTGATTTGCCCACTGCCTGGAGAGAAAGCATCTAATTGTATAAACCCATCCATTTCTGCTGCGCCTTGTGACACTGCCAGGAACGCACTAGACCTCTTTGTCTTTAGTTCAGAGGGAGACGAAGGTGGATTGGATAGAACCAACAGACAAATGGACAGAGTCCGGTTGGGATCCTTGAGCAGTGTCTTGAACTCCCTGTGTGTGGGGATAGAGGGTCTCTGTCTCGACTGCAGGGTTGAATGAAGTTTGCTGTGTCTCCTGAAGAGGACAGGCGATGTGCCCCTTGGGATAAGTTCCTGCAGCCCTATACACACCAGGCCGCCTGGAAGCCTGCGGGAGAGTCGGGTACAGTGGCCCTGGAGGCTGGTCACTCCCTGAGGATGTGCCAAGCTGTCTGAGGGAGGAGAGGGGAGGTGATGAATCACGTTTGGCAGCAAGAAGGCAGGGCGACACTGTGAATATCAACCCCACCTCACCCATCTTTGAACCCTCAGCAGAGAACTCTACCTGCAGAGAGATTTTCTGGATGAGCTTTGGGTACCTTTGTGCCGACCCTGGGCCCTTCTGTGCTGGCCTCTTATCCAGTGAGCCTATGACATGTCGCTGAACATTGAATGCCATTGTTCCTTCTTTCCAACGACAGGGCAGCTGGAGCCTAGGAGGGAGGCACCGGAGAAGCAGCTCTGGCATCTACGTCTCTCTTGCTTTGAATTTTGCTTTCTGTTTTGTTATGGGGAAAAAGCTCCAGAAATGGAGAGGAAATTAAAAAAAAAACCACATCACCTGGGTGCTTCTGGTGGGGATATGAAGGTCATTCGGCCGTGGTGGGAGCCAGCATGGAGGGCCCTTGAAAAATTAAAAACGGAACTACTATTTGTCCAGTCGTCGGTACAACCAGAGGGCGTGAAATCGGTGCTCAAAGAGCTGTCGGCAGCTCCTCGCTCATTCGGTCTCGAGCACAGCGGCTGAGGCCCAGAACCCACCTGGCTGCCCCTCACGGCATCCTCGATGACACGCAGTGGGACCCGACATACCCTCCCAAGGAAGGAAATCATCTGGGAAATGGCAGTTGAGTCTGGAGAGCATTTAGTCCTGGAAATCAGTCAGGGCACGGAAGACTATATACCACGTGACCCCATTTCTGTGTGAAATCTTAAAAAAAGAGAAAGTGAGCACCACAGAGAAGGAAAGAAAAAAGAAATTCTTAGAGGCAGAGCAGAGGTTGCAGGGCTGTCGGAGAAATATTGGTCGATGTACCGTCTCACTCGGATAGAAAAGTAAGGTCAGACCTACTGTCCGAGAAGGTGATCAGAGCAGTGTATTTTGAAACCTGCTAAGAGAGGCTTTTAAGTGTTCTCACCCTAAAACTCACCGTATGAGGCAGTGCATGTTAATGATCTCAACTGAGCCATTCCACGATGAGTACGCATTTCAAAACAACAGGAAAACGAACTGGTTTTTGTTTGTTAATTAAACAAACGTCCTGGAAGTAGCTCCTAGGTCTCCGGGCTGTGGGGTGACTCTGTGGAGGAGGTTTGGCCCCGCTCTGCAGCCGGCGGCGTCCACCGCGGTAGTCTGCACCTCGAGGTTGTTACCCTTTAGAGTTTGAAATCAGATAAGATGCTGAGGATGGGACAGGGAAGGCGGTCAGCCTGGGAGGGGACACTGAGGGACACCGAGGGACACTGAAGGCCAACGAGTCTGTGCGACAAGGATTCTCTGGGGCCGGGCCCCTGTGTGCCGTGTGCGTCCACACCCAGAACTGGCTGGTCTTTTCCTGAATCCCTGATGGTCGGAGTTCCTGGCCCTCTTCACTGACTAGTGAAAGAAAATGGCCACCGATGGTACCCACTGCACCCGGTTCCCCAGTCACTGGGACTAACCTTGCATTTTTAACATTGTCACTGGAATAATCGGCAGGGGCTCACTCGTGAGAGGACAGCCACTGGGAGGTTAAAGGCGCAGTCTGGTTTGGTTTCCTTTAATCTCTGGAACTTTTGTTCAGTGTTTGGAAAAATCAGGGGGGCTCAGCACTGGGAGTGGGGGGGGGCTACTCATGACCTCCCATGGCCCGGGCCGCAGCTCTGGGGAGAGGTGCCGTGTGAGAGTTCTATCAAGTTCCTCAGGTGTCTGGAGAGGGTCTTGTGATGGTCTCCAGAACATTCGGTTGCAGGAACCCCTCATCTGCCCCTTTCATTCTGGTCCCCTCAGAGGGCAGGAATGGCAGGAAGGAGGGAGGAGAGCAGGAAAGCCCCTGGAGTCAGACCTGGCTCTTCTCAGGTTCCCTCCCCTTGCCTCTGTCTTAGAGGGAGCTACTGGTCTGTGATTGCTGCGCAGACAGCTGGGCCGCTGGGCTGGTCCTCCAGCTGGGCTGACTTAACCAGAGTGTTTGTGTTTGCTTTTGACAGCCAAGACAGCGGGGAGGGAGCCTATCCTCCACCAGCAGCTGGTGGAAGGTCTGCGCCGCCCTCCTGCCACGCATGGGAGGGAAGTTTGGATGAGGGACAGATGTATTCTCTAGGAAGGAATCCCAGTGCTCAGTCACTACCAACCCCGGCACGCAGAAGGCCTTCCGGGCGCAGTGCTGATACAGGGCCTCTTTCTGCAGGGGACAAAATCAGCCTTCACGACACAGGGAGTGAGCAAGTACCATGGGGTAGTTTATGCCCACTTTCTAGATGAGGTAATAGAGGCATGGGAAGTCAAGCAGTGTTCCACAGGTCAAACCAGTTGTCTAAAGGGGATCTGGGAACGCGTTTCTCCTGTGAGTGCGTATGTGTGCTTGTGTTCACGTGTGTGCTCCAGGATGTGCAAGCTAGTCTTTGGCACTGGTCCTCAATTCCTTTCCTCTCTACTTGTTGAGACCGTCTCTTCCTGAGCCCGGAGCTGCCCAGCATGCTCCAGGGATCTTCCTGTCTCTCAGGGATCTCGCTGTCGCTGCCTTGATGGCATCTGGATCACATCCGCCGCCTTTTCACGGACACCGGGGATCGAACTTGGGTCCTCATACTCATGGAGCTGGCATTTTACTGACTGGGCCTCCCCAGCCCGTGGGAATGCACATGTCTAACATGCTCCGTTGTGATATCGCGGCTACTGATCTTGGAGTTGAAAATGAGAAAGCAGAACATCTAAGCACGTAGGGACTGGTGAAACACGCTCCGTATCATGCTCCTGGCGTACGCCTGCAGCGTGCAAGCCAAGCTGGCCTGGCTGCATGTGTCTCCTCAAAGGACACCTACTGATGGCCGAGCAGTCGACTGAGACGGGGATGCAGAGCACAGGCTGGCGGTTCAGACACCACGGCACAAAATGAACCAGAGCTGCAGAGCTGCTGTTAGTGGAACAGCTAGGCCACTGTGTCATAGCTGTTCTCCGAGCCTGGCTTAGACAGCAGAGGCGGGAGCTGCGATGGAAGCATATGGATTTCTGCAGTGTTTACCACAGAAGGGGATTGCCATCTTATAAATCCTCATTTTATCCACAGAAGCCCACACCCTCATGTGTGTGCATGTGTGTGTGTGTCTGTGTGTGTGGTGTGTATGTGTGTGGTGTGTGTGTGTGTGTCTGTGTGTGTGTGCATGTGTGTGTGTGTGTGTTTGGGTGTGTGTGTCTCTGTGTGTGTGCATGTGTGTGTGTGTGCATGTGTGTCTGTGTGTGTGGTGTGTATGTGTCTGGGTGTGTGTCTGTCTGTGTGTGGGGTGTGTATGTGTGTGGTGTGTGTGTGTGCATGTGTGTGTGTGTCTGTGTGTGTGTGTCTGTGTGTGTGTGTCTGGGTGTGTGTGTGTCTGTGTGTGTGCATGTGTGTGTGTGTGTGTCTGGGTGTGTGTCTGTGTGTGTGTGTCTGGGTGTGTGTGCATGTGTCTGTGTGTGTCTGTGTGTGTGTGCATGTGTGTGTGTGTGTCTGGGTGTGTGTGTCTGGGTGTGTGTGTGTCTCTGTGTCTGTGTGTGTCTGTGTGTGGTGTATCTGTGTGTGTGTGCATGTGTGTGTGTGTGTCTGTGTGTGTGTGTGTGTCTGTGTGTGGTGTGTCTGTGTGTGTGTGTCTGTGTGTGTGTGTCTGTGTGTGTGTCTGTGTGTGTGTGCATGTGCGTGTGTGTCTGTGTGTGTGTGTGTGTGTGTGTGTCTGTGTGTGTGTGCATGTGTGTGTGTGTGTCTGAGTGTGTGTCTGTGTGTGTGTGTCTGTGTGTGTCTGTGTGTGTGTCTGTGTGTGTGTGCATGTGTGTGTGTGTGTCTGTGTGTGTGTATCTGGGTGTGTGTGTGTCTCTGTGTCTGTGTGTGTGTCTATGTGTGTGTGTCTGTGTGTCTGTGTGTGGTGTGTCTGTGTGTGTGTGTCTGTGTGTGTGTGTCTGTGTGTGTGTGTGTCTGTGTGTGTGTCTGTGTGTGTGTCTGTGTGTGTGTGTCTGTGTGTGTGTGTCTGTGTGTGTCTGTGTGTGTGTCTGTGTGTGTGTGCATGTGTGTGTGTGTGTCTGTGTGTGTGTATCTGGGTGTGTGTGTGTCTCTGTGTCTGTGTGTGTGTCTATGTTTGTGTGTCTGTGTGTCTGTGTGTGGTGTGTCTGTGTGTGTGTGCATGTGTGTGTGTGTGTCTGTGTGTGTGTGTCTCTGTGTGTGTGTCTGTGTGTGTGTGTGTGTGTGTGTGTCTGTGCGTGGTGTGTCTGTGTGTGTGTGTCTGTGTGAGTGTCTGTGTGTATGTGCATGTGTATGTGTGTGTGTGCATGTGTCTGTGTGTGTGTGTGTCTGGGTGTCTTTGTGTGTGTGTGTCTGTGAGTGTGTGTGTATGTGTGTGTGTGTGGTGTGTCTGTGTGTCTGGGTGTGGTGTGTCTGTGTGTGGGGTGTGTATGTGTGTGTGTGTGGTGTGTCTGTGTGTGTGTCTGTGTGTGGTGTGTCAGTGTGTCTGTGTGTGTGTGTGTGTGTGTGTGTGTGTGTGTGTGTGTGTGTGTGTGTGTGTGTGGTGTGTTTCAGGCCCAGGCTACTGTCTCTAACCATACTTCTGTTGTCTATTTCCTACTGTTCTCAGAGGGACGCTGGTCCCAAACAGCCTCGGTCACGTGTAGCTGCTCACAGACCTCTCAGCATCCGACAGTGACTCACACATCTGTGTGGAAATGGCCACTGCCCTCGGCTGCAGGAGTTCATGCTTTTCTCTCTCCTCCAGATGATTGCCCTGAAGTCTGGAGCAGTCGTTTAATGGGGAGCAGGTGGAGGAAGAAATGCAGTCATTTTGAACAAAGGGAGTGGATGTAAATTGCAGCATGAAGGATTTAGGTTAGACACCCACGTGTGAGGACAGTTCTCTCCTGCGGGTGAGCAGTAAAACACCGGGACACAGGGTCAAGGCTGAGTTGTGGCACATTTGGGGGCATTTGAAAGAAAAGGGCAGCTGGTTTGATTTTGTGTTTCTAGTGCAGGCTCCTCTCTGTGGGGAGCAAACCCAGTTCTGAGGGGCTTGTGGCCATTTCCAGTTCTGTGTTACCAGAGATGAATTCTGAGCACTGCTGATGAAGAACCATGTCAAAGAGACACATGTTCCAGGGAGAGATAGACAGACAGACAGACAGACAGACAGATAGATAGAGATGGAGTTTCAGATCAGTCATTGGAATGCCATTTTTTTGGCATGTGGGAGTATGTGTATTAGTTAATAGTGACGTTCACCTGCATGTCTAGTGATAGAAATGATCACATACATGTGTATGCATCTGTGTGCATGCATCTGTGTATGTGTGGGTGCATGTGCATGTGTAGGCCAGAGGTAAACTCTTGGTGTCGTTCCTCAGGAGCCATCTGTACCCACCCTGTGTCTCTGTGTGTGTGTGGTGTGTATGTGTCTGTGTGTGTGTGTGTCTCTGTGTGTGTCTGTGTGTGTGTGTCTGTGTGTGTGTGTGTGTATGTGGCAGAGCTCCTCACTGGTCTGGGGTTTGCAGCCTAGGCTAGGCTGGCTGCTCAGTGAGTTCCCATGATCTGTCTTTGTCTGCCTCCCCATGACTGGGGGTGTAAGCGTACCGTCGTGCCTGGATTTATTTACTTATTTTTAGGTGCTGAGGATCACACTCAAGGCTTCAAGTCCTCACGTACATGCATGGCAAGTGCACCCTGACTGAGCCGCCTCAGCTGGTGGAAGCAGTCTTTGTTAACGGTTTCAGATACCTTATGTGCCAGCAGCAATCGTCAAGGGATCGAGAGGCCCATCGCATGTCTTTCCCCCTGAGTTTTGAATCTTCCAACCTTTTGGTGTCTGCAATTGGAATGATGTCTAGAGCAGTGGTTCTCACCCTTCCCAATGCTTCGACCCCTTAACACAGTTCCTCAGGCTATGGTGACCCCCAACCATAAAATTATTTTGTTGCTACTTTGTACCTGTAATTTTGCTACAGTTATGAATCATAATGTAAATATCCGTTATACAGATGGTCTTAGGCGACCCCTGTGAAAGGGTCGTTCAACTCCCAAAGGGATTGTGACCACAGGTTGAGAACTGCTGGTCTAGCGCGTCTACAGGCACCAACTCTCCTCACCTGTAGTGCATTGGATAACGGATGCCCACACGTGGATCTTAAACTGACAACACCACTGTCCTTTGAGCCCAATAACATTTGAAAACCTCTCTCCAGAAAGAACGGCTATGTCTAAGAAAAACGGAGATGAGACTTGGTCAGCTTTTCAGAGGATCCTGGAAATAAAATACAGTGTGTCTTCTAGGTGACCAAAGGTAATTTCTTACAAACAGCATCATAAGGTCATATACAAATACACACCGGCACACATATACACATGTGCATATATGTACACACGCGCACACATGGACACACACGGGCACACAGATACACACGTGCACACATGGACACACATGTGCACACAGATACACACGTGCACACAGATACACTTGCGCACACATGGACACACACGCGCACACATGTACACACACATACACATGTACACACGCGCACACATGTACATACGTGCTCACATGTACACACATACGCGCACACACACAAGGATGAGGACAGGCACTTGAGCTTTTACTAAGCACTTACTTCCTGTGTCTATTTTGGGGTCAGTGACTGCGTGTGCAGGCAAGTGGGAGCCAGAGGCATTCTCCAGGCTCAGGGGAGCCAAGGGCATCCTCCAACCTTGTGAGCGAATGGCCAGCTCTGAAAGCAAGAATGAGGATGGAGACACAGAACCCAGTGTGGCTGAGGCAGGGGCATTACTGTACCACTTTCGGTTGGCATCTCTACTCCTGTCCCAGAATCCTGGAGCTTATCAGTCAGACAGACAGTCAGACAGACAGACAGGCAGCACACTAGAAACTGCCCTCTCTGGCACTTTGGAGTTTTAAGTCCAGGGTAGCAGAGGGGAGAATTTCTTAGTCCAACAGTCCCAGCAGGTTCATTTCATGGGTCATTACATTTAAAATTTTTGCCAATCAAAAGTCTCCCAGGGCTGGCGACTGACACACAGTGTAGTACTGGTCCAACATGCATAAGGCCCTAGTTTTGTTTCTGTTTTTAACTGGACTTGAAGACGTGGCTCAGTTGGTAAAGGTTTTGCTGCAGAAGCTGGAGAACTTGAGCTTGGTTGCTAAGAGCCTGTGCTAGAAAACACCAGGCACAGAGGAGAGTGCTCACCAGCGCTGGTGACACCCGGATGGATGAATGCCCTCGGCTCGCCAGCCAGCCTTGCCTGCTCAGTGCACTTGAGCGCACAGAGACCCCCCCGCAGTAAACAGGTGGGCAGCGCCCGAGGTGGACCCCTGGTATCCATACACATGTGCACCCCCATAAAACTCAACAGACTTAATAAGCATCATTATAACTATTTCATAACAGACATTGGAATACCCTGTTTTATAGAGGAGGGAGGGGCAGGCAGTTTCCAGGGAAGGGTGCGAGTTGAAATGCAGATGTCTAAGCAGCAGTCTAACAGGACCCAGAAGTAGAAAATTGAAGGAAGATGACGGAGTTGAAAGGTACAACACTATTTCAGATAAACTTTATGGATTCCTTCCAGTGCCGGCTCCGCCACAGAGGGGGCCCAGCCGGCGGCTCGGCGTCTAATGTGTTCCCCAGCTGGCTGAGACGCCAGATGTGTGTATGTCTTAGAATAGGCAGTGCTCAAGAAAGGCACCATCCTATGGTGGCAATCAGCTCCAGCTCTGAGAGGCTTGGGCCTTGTGAGGTCATCTAGGTCCATTCCAGGTGGGGTCCTGCTGCTGGCAGCTGTGGTAATTTTGGTAAAACAGACAGAAACCGAAAGCAAACAAAGACGCCGTTTCCGTGAGCTATACCCATAGGGAGTCTGCTCCGGTTGCCTGGCGTCTCTTCTTTTTAAAGATAATAAAATAAGATGAAACAAAAACTAGCACATTGGAATTGGATACAACAAACAAACAGAAGGAAGAGAGCCCAGGAGAAGGCACAAGAAACAGAGCCCCTCACGCATACACTCACGGGTCCCACAGAAACACCGAGCTGGCAGCCCTAATAGATACACAAGGGGCCGAATTCTTTCACCCTGAACGACTCAGTTCTTAAACCGTACACTGCTTTGGCATAAAGGAATTTAAGAAGGTGCTCCTTCCCGAGTCGACCCACTAGAAGCGAAGTCTAGCTGAAGATGCACACGCTCCCCCTGTACCTAAGTCCATTTCTCTTTCCTTTGTCTTTACCGTTATCACTACCGTGGACCATGACACGAGGCACTGGAGTCCTGGGGCCCTCGTCACTCCGAGTCTTCCCTCCGCTTGGGTTAATACAGATATTAAGTCTAATGGTATCTACTTAGCATAAACAAGAAGATAAAAATGATTTCTCTGATTGAAATGTTTGTTATTTAGCATTAAGCGTCTTCCGACTCCCTTGCGTTTTCCATTTTAATCCACTCGGTGCTTGGTTTGGGGATTGCTAGATTAGTTTTAATCCCCTGTCTAATAGCAGAGCAGTGGTGAGATTTATTACACAGGCAGGGCCTGGTTCTTGGATTTAAAGAGGGCTCACGTGCCCTCTTCATGCATATTCAATTTGGGCAACCACTGGTTGTGTAGGGAAGGTTGGGGGGACCTCCTTCGCCTCAGAGTGCTTCTCCTTGGGCATATGGAGTGCAGACAGCATTTATTGCATTAATCAAAAGAAAATTGATTCCAAGTGTTTCTCTCTTTGGGGGTCAGATTAATGTTCTTAGAATCTGCCCCCCCTCATGCTCAGAATGTACTCTGCTGTCATTTCAAAGTGTTCTAGATGTTTTCTTTATTTCTTAGGAGGGCAGCTTGAAGGGAAAGATAAATACTTTACTATATAATGGGCTCTTTCTAAGGAAAATGGAAAAAAGTTGAACAGTACCTAACCAGGGAATAAATATTTTCAGACACCACAAGAAAGCAGGAGAGGCCTCTGTTTCTAGGGAACCTAACGGTCACCATTTTTCCTCCAAAGTGATAGGAGGGTACCTGTGAGTTTGGATGTTACAGGTTCACTGTTACTAGTTCAGTATTTTCTGTGTGTCACATGATATGGGGCGCGTGGGACAGACAGGTACAGGGACCTGGTAGGTCGTCGAGCAGGAATTCAGATGTGTGTGGTGCTGTGAATGCTGTTACGGAGAGCAAACCCTGCTGAACGTAACCTGGGACCCAGGAAGCGCTCCCCTTCTTGTCTTTTCTAGACTGGTTTGAAGAGCAGGTACAGAATAGTTCAATGGACTTCTGATCAAAATTTAAAATTTGCAAGGCAATTTTTCCTTTTTGTGATGTGAAAATCCGCAAGAGCACCCCTCTTTCCTTCCTCTCCCCCCAGCCCTCCCATTCCCTCCTTGACCCTCCTTTCTTCTTGTTTCTCTTAGTCAGAGCCATGCATTGCAGCCCAGTCTGGTCGGAACTCATTATACAGCCCAGGCTGACCTCAAATTTGGAGCCATCCTCCTGCCTCTGTCTCCTGGGTGAAATGATTACAGGCATTTAGTGCCACACCTGGCAGGGTGTTCTTTATTTTTTTCTTCAACCTTCAAATTCTGAGTTGGCTTCCGACTTTATATTTCAATTATTACATATGGTGCCAACTGTGACTGTAAGTAACTCACAGTTAATGTAATTGAATTTTCTTTTTGTTTTTGAGGGAAAAGAACAAGAAATAGACATGCTCTTGAGCATTACTTATTCAGTGATTTAAAAGACACCACAGCTACTGATGTATACATGTATGTTATATATGATATCAATATCAACAAAGGGACTCAGTGATCCGACCACATTAGGAGCCCAGATAAGAGTAGGTTGTTGGAGCTGACGTCCACAGAGGTAGCTTTTGGCCCCAGGATCTCGTAATCCTGCAAGACAGTGGGGACACAAGACCACAGACCCTGAGACAGTGGGGACACAGGACCACAGACCCTGAGACAGTGGGGACAAAGACCACAGACCTGAGACAGTGGGGACACAAGACCACAGACCCCAGACAGTGGGGACAAAGACCACAGACCCTGAGACAGTGGGGACAAAGGCCACAGACCCTGAGACAGTGGGGACACAGGCCACAGACCCTGAGACAGTGGGGACACAAGACCACAGACCCTGAGACAGTGGGGACGCAAGACCACAGACCCTGAGACAGTGGGGACAGAAGACCACAGACCCAAGACAGTGGGGACAAAGGCCACAGACCCTGAGACAGTGGGGACACAAGACCACAGACCCTGAGACAGTGGGGACGCAAGACCACAGACCCTGAGACAGTGGGGACACAAGACCATAGACCCTGAGACAGTGGGGACACAAGATCGCAGACCTGAGACAGTGGGGACAGAAGACCACAGACCCTGAGACAGTGGGGACATAGGCCGCAGACCCTGAGACAGTGGGAACAAAGGCCACAGACCCTGAGACAGTGGGGACACAAGACCACAGACCCTGAGACAGTGGGGACGCAAGACCACAGACCCTGAGACAGTGGAGACACAAGACTACAGACCTGAGACAGTGGAGACAAAGGCCTCAGACCCTGAGACAGTGGGGACAGAAGACCACAGACCCTGAGACAGTGGGGACGCAAGACCACAGACCCTGAGACAGTGGGGACACAAGACTACAGACCTGAGACAGTGGGGACAAAGGCCTCAGACCCTGAGACAGTGGGGACACAAGACCACCATAGACCCTGAGACAGTGGGGACAGAAGACCATAGACCCGCGAGGCTTCTTGTGGCAGCTCCACTCAGTTAGCCTTGGAAAGGTTGACTAAACCAAGAATGTGACTCCATCTTTTCATTTGGATCTTGTAACCATCCCGGTTTAAGCTCTGTGAGCATGGGGACATGTTCATAGTCACTTCCTCAAGGCTGGGCGTGGGATGGGGGGAGTAGGGTTCGTCAGTGTCACGGTCAATGAGGGACTAACTGCGTGCATCTGTGGAGTGTCTGTTTCTTCAGGATAAGTTCTCCGGCAACACTTCTTACATTATAGTGGTCTCCTTATCCAGTCGCAGACAGCTTCTAAGACTGACAGCCCAGCTTTAAACTGCAGGTAGCACCAAGCGCGTGCAGAGCCCTCCCCCATTGTATGTAGTAGCCATGTATATCTATGGAACTGTGATAACGTTTAATATACAGAGGTACTATGTCAGATGAACATTTCTGGAATTTTCCATCCCATAACCTCATGCAGTAGCTGCCCACAGCGACTGCAACCGTAGGAAGCCAGGCTGTGGCCGAGGGGCTTGGCGTGACTGTACTGTGTACTTACACATACTATCTTTCTAACGTTAGCAGGTATAATCCACGATCAGATGGGCTATGTGAAAGATGTGGGGAGGAGTTTCAATTCAGGGGTCCAAATGTGATATAGTTCATGTCCTTAATATGCATGTATAGTAGTAATAAATGCATGATATACCGTATGTCACAGGGCATGTCAGTAAAAATGTAAGCACTCACCAGGAAAAGGGTAGTCAAATTGAAGATTTTAGGTATTTTGAGACAGTATTTTTACGTGACTCTTTTTATTTAAATAAATGTAGGATAAGTGTCCCAGACAGCTGCACTTTTCAGTAGTATTTTGGAGAGAGTATTTTTCCTTCTCTTTGTCTTTTCTGTGGCACTGGGCGGCGACTCTGGGCCTCCACACCGGCCAGGTAGACACCGCCCCACCTGCCTGTGTCGTCAGCGTTCCCAGTACTAGTTTGGATAGATGGGAAAAAGGGCATCCTTGCTTTATCGCTGAGTATTTTTACAAAGAAGACGATGCGTTCTGTCACATCTGTCTCACATCGCGGGAGATGCCGGTCAGATTGTAATTCTATGGTCGCGTCGTAGATTTGACCTGCTTTCGCAGCTGTTCACCGTAGGGAAGGGGCTACTCTGACCGTATCAACCTCCGTGGGGAGGGTAATCTGGGGGCTGAGTTTTAAAAAATATTTTTGTGTGTTATTAACTGTTAACTTCTATGATTTTATCTTTACAGTCACGGGTATGTGTGGACACACCTCTGCCTTCCAGGTTCTACTTATCCTGCTGTTTTCCCTCGCCATTTTCTCCTTTATTGACATATTTCTTATGGGTGGGTAGTGCTGTGTTAGTGTTACATATCTTGGTAGTTAAATCATGCCTTTTCTTAAAAAATAAAACAAACAAAAAACGACCCTCACGTTCTTTCCAACGCATCCTGCTGTCAGACGCCCACTGTGCTGGCGAGGGCCAGCTACTCAGTGCCGCCATCGAGACGTTTAGTTCCGCGTTTTTGTTTTTAACGTACGAAGTTGGCAATCTCATCACATCACCACCACCACCACCATCATCGTTACAATTCTCGAGATTTTATTCTATTTTTAATCATGTGTATATACGTGTGTCTGGTGCCGGGGACTGAACTCAGGTCCTTTGGAAGGACGCCAGGCGTTCTTAACCACTGAGCCATCTCTCCAACCCTCTGTACTTCTTCATACCTCAGCTTTACATGCTTGGGAACTTTTTTGTATGCACTTTCCATTTTGTGAATTCTCTTTTCAACCATAATGAGTTGTCTGGTTAACTAACCATCAAGTGTTTCATTTAAATAGCCACATTTCAATGTTTTTCTTTCAAATATAACTGCCAGCTCCTTGTATTTTTCTATTGCCTTTTTGTCATCATCATTATTATTATTACTACTACTACCATCAGTGCCCATCTGCCTGCAGGGGCGCGTGACTGGGGGTCCGAGAACAACTCTGTGGAGTCTGTTCTCTCCTGCTTTTACACGGTTCTGTGGATGGAACTCAGGTCTCCGGCTGGCGCGGCAGACGCCGTCACCCTCCGAGCCATCTGCTGGTCCCGCTGCGCTTTGTAGACACTTTCTGTCCACAGCTGTTCTCCCCTCTGCTCCGAAAGTTCCGATGTTTACAGCCGTTGTGTGGTCTCACATCTGCGGCTTCTGCAGGTTGCTCTGCCCCTCGTGGGCTCCACACATTGACCTGAAGCAGCGTGGGCCCTCAGCCCGCGCCAGCCTAGCTCTTCAGGAAACACGCTCTTCAGACAATCGCTTGTTATCTGTTTTCCTTCTTTTTGGACATTTATTATTACATTTTGTATAGGGGGGTGTGTGTGTGCTGTTTCTGTGTGTGGGGGTGCACACGTGTAGCTTAAAGGGAAAATTTTGGGAGTTGTTTCTCTTCCTCTGCCATGTGGGTCCAGAGGTCATCAGGCTTGGTGGAAAGCTCCTTTTCCCATTGAGCCATCTCCTTATCTTTCCTCTCTTTCCCTCCCTCCCTCCCTTTCTTCCCTTTCTCTCGTCCTTTCTCCTCTCTCTCTCTGAGATGTATGTGTATGGTGTATGGATGTGTGTGTGTGTGTGTGTGTACACGTGTGTGTACGTGTGTGTGTGTGTGTATGTGTGTACGTGTGTGTATGTATGTGTATGTGTGTGTATGTGTGTGTATGCGTGCATGTGTGTACGTGTGTGTACGTGTGTGTATGTGTGTGTATGTGTGTGTGTGTATGTGTGTATGTGTGCGTGTGTGTGTGTATGTGTGTGTATGTGTGTGTGTATGTGTTGTGTATGTTTGTGTATGTGTGTATGTGTGTGTGTGTGTGTATGTGTGTGTCTATGTGTGTCTGTGTGTGTATGTGTGTACATTTTTGTGTGTGTGTGTGTGTATACATGTGTGTGTGTGTGTGTCTGTGTGAGCTATTCTGTACAGTGGAGGTCATAGGACACCTGGGAGTCAGCTCTCTTCTTTCACCCTGTGCTCCAGGCACTGAACTCCCAGGCCGTTGGGTTTTATGGAGAGCTTTCTACCTGCTGAGTCACCTCACTGGTTCAAAGTTCATCTTGACTTTACACATTTTATCCCTGATTTTGTTTGCCATTTATCTGTACACTTCTACCTCCTGCTCACGAAGAAAACAGCTACTGCTTTTCTGGGCTGTGCTTATAGCTTTTAACTCATTTTATTTTCTTAGTACATGAGCTGGAACCTCCAGTTCAGTGATAAATGGCAAATGAGACGGTGCATATGCTGGTGGAGGCCAGAAGAGGGCATTGGATCCTCTGGAGCTAGAATTTCAGGAGGCTGTAAGTTGATGTGGATGCCTGGAACCCAACTCTGGCCCTCTGCACGAGCAGCCAAAGTTCTTAACCTGTGAGTCACCTCCCAGTCCCGAGAATTGACTCTAAATGGAGAAGCTGCTTTTAAGTTTTAATTCTCCTCTAAAATGAGATATATATGTATATATCTCCCACCATCTTGATGTCACCATGGCACTAGCATATCTTGCAGGCAGGACAGATTGCAGATCCAAAGGGTTTGTGGCTGGCTTGTTTGGCATTTCTGTTCTGAGAGTGTGCAGAGTAACTTCCTGAACCAAAGACACTAGAACATGTGGGTAAAAGCTTTATGTAGACACCAACTCAACCTCTCACGTCCGGTGAGCTGTGCAGGTGCTGTCTTCAGCAATGGCGCCTTGCCATCAGTTGTGGAGAGCAACCTGTAGTCATGGCAACAGCCTGGGCTGTTTGAGGAGTCCTATGGCAGCTTTGGCCAACAACTCAATTAGATGTAGATGTTGATGAACATCAATTAGATGTTCCAATCCCGGAACTGGAAGATTCCTTTGGTGACAAGAGATGTCCAGCAGGGGATCTGTCTTTCCCTTTATTTGGTGATTTCATTTAGATTATATATATATATATGATGGTCTCAAATGGCCTTTAATTTTAGTTGTCTTTCACCATATCCCCTCTCTTGTTCCCCTCTTCCTTCGCCCTCCCCACCTGATACTCCCTTGTCAGCCCCTTGTCCATTCATAACTGCCTATTCTATTTTGCCTTCTTAGGGAGATCTATCGGCCCAATCCCAGTCCCCTACTCTGTACCTAACTTCTGTGCTTCTGTGAGTTGCATCTTGGCTACCATTGACTTAACAGCTGATATCCACATACTGGTGAATACACACCGTAGTTGTCTTTCTGGATCTGAGTTACTTCACTTAGGATGATGTTTTTTTCCTAGTTCTATTCATTTACCTAAGAATTTCATGACTTCTTCTTTTAAACAGCTGAGTAATCCTCCATCACGTGAATGTACTATATTTTATTTACCCATTCTTCCGTGGGGGGACTTCTAATTGTTTATATTTGGGGCTGTTCTGAATAGAGTGGATGACCATGGTTGAGTAAGTGTCTCCGTGGTGGGATAAAGCGCCCTTCGGGCAGATGCCCATGAGCGATGTAGCCGGGTCCCGAGGTGGATGCTCCTACCGTCCTGATACACAGCCGCCCTGATTTCCATGTGGCTGTACAAGTGTGCACTCCCATGGCAATGGGTGAGTGTCCCCTTGACTCCACATCCTCCCCAGCAGGAGTGTCACTTGTTTCGTGGCTCTTGGCCACTCTGACAGGCGTAAGATGAGCTCGCAGAGTGGTTTTGATTTCATTTCCCCGGTGGATGAGGTGCTGAACATCTCTTTGTTTCTCAGCCATGGGAGTTTCCTCTTTTGAGACTTCTGTTTGTATCTGTACCCCATTTGTAATCGGGTCGTTTTCTTGATAGCTAGCTTTTTGAGTTCTTTATGTATTTTGGATATTAGCCCTCTCTCAGATGTGTAGTTGGTAAAGATCTTTTCCCATTCTGTAGGCTGATGCTTTGTCCAGACGACATTCTCCTGTGCTGTGCAGCAGGTTCTCAGTTCCATGAGGTTCCGTTTATTAGTTGTTGCTCTTAGTGCCTGTGCTAACGGTATTCTGTTCAGAAAGTCTTGTCCTGTGCCAGTGAGCTCAAGCTAGTCCCCACTTTCTCTCCCATCAGGTTCAATGTATCTGGTTTTATACAGATACCCTGAGGTCTTTGATCCATTTAGAGCTGAGTTTTGTGCCCTGTGATGAATGTGGATCCTTTTGGATTCTTCTACCTGCAGACATTCAGTGTGACCAGCGCCATTTGTTGCAGATGGTTTTTTCCAGTGTGTATTTCTGGTTTCTTTATAAAAAATCAGGTGTTTATAGGTGTGCGGATTTATGTCTGGTCTCCAATTTACTACTGTTTTTCTTTAATTACTGTTTTATTAATGGTTTTTTTTGGTAGTACAAACTTGAAATTGGAAATGGTAATACCTCTGGCAATCTTTTATTAATCAGGGATTTTAAAAGCTATCTTTGGTCTTTTGTGTTTTCATATGAAACTGAAAACTGTCCTTTCAAGATCTGAAGAAGTGTGTTGTCATTTTGATGGGGACTGCATTGAATCTGTAGGCTGCTTTTGTTGGGCGGCCACTGTGTTAATCCTGTTGGTCAGTGAGCGTGGGAGATCTTCCATCTTCTCATATCTCCTTCAATTTCTTTTTTAAATGTCTTAAAATTTTACTCATATAAGATTCTTACTTGCTTCGTTAGAGTTACCCAAAAACTCTTTAAATTATTGGAGGCTACTTTGAAAGGTGTTGTTTCCCTGATTTTTTTCCCAGTCCATTTGTGATTTGTATATAGGAGGCCTACTGATTTTGAGTTAATTTTGTATCCTGCTACTTTGCTGAAAGTGTGGATCAGCTACAGGAGTTTCCCAGTGGAGCTTTTAGTGGCACTTATGTGTGCGGTCATTTCATCTGAAAACAGAGATCACGCCTCCCTTTCCAAGCTGCATCCCCTCGATCTCCTTCAGCTGTCTTGTTGCTCTGGCTAAGACTTCAAGTTCTGTATTGAATCAGCATGGAAAGAGTGAACAACCTTGTCTTGTTCCCGGTTTTCCTGGAATTCCTTTGAGTTTCTCTCCATTTAAGTTGATGTTGACTGTGGGCTTGCTGCATGCCTTCATTGTGTTTTGGAATGTTGCTTGTGTTCCTCATCTCTCCAGGGCTTTTATCATGAAGGGGTGTTGGATTTTGTCAAAGGCTTTTTCTGCATCTAATGAAATGGTCCTGTGGTTTTTGTCTTTCAGTTTGTTTATATGGTGGATTACATTTATCGACTTATATATGTTAAACCATCCCTGCACCTCTGGAATGGAGTCTACTTGATTGTGGCGGATGGCATTTTTGATGTGTTCTTGGATTTGGTTTGCAAGTATTTTATTGAGAATTTTTGCATCTATGTTCATAAGAGAAATTGGTGTGTAATTCTCTTTCTTTGTTGGGTCTTTATGTGGTTTGGGTATCAGGTAGCCATGGCCTCCTAAAATAAATTTGGCAGTGTTCCTCCTGTTTCTATTTTGTGAAATAATTTGAGGATTATTGGCATTAATTCTTCTTTGAAACTTTGGTAGAATTCTGCACTAAAGCCATCTGGCTCTGGGCTTTTTTTTCTGGTTGGGAAACTTTTAATTACCGCTTCTATTTCACTAGGGTTTATAGGTCTGTTTAAATTGTTTATCTGATCTTGATTAACTTTGGTAAGTGGTATGTATGGAGAAAATTATTTATTTTAGATTTTCCAATTTGGTGGAGTGCAAGTTTCTAAAGCAGGTCCTTATGATTCTCCGGCTTTCCTTGGTGTCTGCTATGCCCTGCTTTTCATTTCTCGTTTTTTGATTTGGACACTCTCTCTGCCTTTTAGTTACTTTGGATAAGGGTTTGCCAATCTTATTGATTTTCTCCCAGAACCAACTCTTTGTTGCACTGATTCTTTGTATTGTTTACTGTTTGTTTCTAATTCGCTGATTTCAGCCCTGAGTTTGAGTATTTCTTGCCATCTACTTTTGGATGTGATTTCTTTCTCTCTCTCTCTCTCTCTCTCTCTCTCTCTCTCTCTCTCCCTCCCTCCCTCCCTCCCTCTCTCTCCCTCTCCCTTTCTCTCTCTCCCTTTCTCTCTCTTCCCTTCCTCTCCTTTCCCTCCCTCCTTTCCCTCCTTCCTTCCTTCCTTCCTTCCTTCCTTCCTTCCTTCCTTCCTTCCTTCCTTTCTTTTATTCTCTCTTTCTTTTTGTTCCAGAATGTTCAGGTGTGCTGTTAAGTTGCTAGTATGAGCTCTCTCCAGCTTTTCTTTTTAATGCAGGCCCTTGGTGCTATGAACTTGCCTCTTAGCACCGCCATCACTGTGCTCCGTAAGTCTGGGTTTATGGTGTATTAATTTTCATTCAATTCTAGAAAGTCTTTAACTTCTTTTTAAATTTTGTCTTGACCCCAGTTTTCCTTAGGTGATGAATTTTTCGGGTTCCGTGAGCTGTGAGCTCTCTGCTGTTTCCGCTGTTGTTGATACCCAGCTTCAATCTGTGCTGGTCATGTAGGCTGCATGGGATTGTTTTAATTTTCTTGTGTCTGTCGAGACTTGCTTTGTGTCTGAGTATGTAACCAATGCCGTGACGTGTTCTATAAGTCTGGGAGGCGAATTGCTTTATCTCATCACTTAGCGTCCACATCTCTCCGTTTAGTTTCAGTCTGGATGACCGGTCTGTGGGCAAGAGGGGGTGTTGAAGTCGCCCACTAACCAGTGTGTAAGGGTCAATGTGTAATTTCTTTTATGAACTTGGGTTCCCTTGTGTTTGGTTCTTGGTAGACTTATCCTTTGATGAGTATGTGGTGCCCTTTCCTATCTCTTCCGATTGGTTCTGGTTTGAAGCCTATTTTGTCATACACTAAAATATCTACACCAGCTTGCTTCTTTGGTCCATTTGCTTGGAATATCTTTTTTCATTCTTTTATCCTAGGTGAAGTCTATTCCTCAGATGCTGCAGAAAGATGAATCAGATTTTTACATTTATTCTGTTGTCTCTGTCTTTTTTACTGGGGGATTGAGACAACTGGTGTTGGGTGGTGTCAATGGTGGTGTTTGTCGATTCCTGTCATTTTGTGTTGTTGTTGTGTTGTTGTTGTGGTGGTGGATGTGTGTGGTTGTGTGTATGTGTTAATCCTCTTGACTTGCTGGTCTGGGATTATTTATTCCTTGTGTTTTCTTGGGTGTGGCTAACCTCTTTAGGTTGGAATTTTCCTTCTAGCACCTTCTATAAGGGCTGGATTTGTAGATAGGTATTGCTTAAATTTGGTTTTATCATGGAATGTCTTATTTTCTCTATCTGTTATGATTGAAAATTTTGGTGGGTATAGTTTGGGCTGGCATCTATTGTCTCTTAGAGTCTGCAGAACATCTGTCCAGGCCCTTCTGGTGTTTAGAGTCTCCATTCAGAAGTCAAGTGTTATTCTAATAGGTCTGGATGTATATGTTACTTGATCTTTTCCCCTTTCCCTTAGTATTCTTTCTTTGTTCTATACATTTAGTGTTTTGATTTTTAGTGCTGAGGGAAATTTTTTATGGTCCAGTCTGTTTTGTGTTCTATTTCCTTCTTGTACCTTGATAGGCATCTTCTTCTTTAGGTTGGGGAAATTTTCTTTTATGATTTTGTTGACAATATTTCCTCTGCCTTTGACCCATGTATCTTCCCCTTCCTCTATTTCTCTGATTCTTAGATTTGATCTTTTCATAGTGTCCCAGATTTCCTGGATATTTTATGCCAAGATATTCTTAGATTTAACATGTCTTTCCTTGTGTCTTCAGTGACAGGATCTGGCTTCCATCTCACAGACTGTGTTGAGAGGTTCCTGTTCAAATGCCTGTGTTTTTCGTTTCTAGATTTCCCTCAGTTTGGGTTTTCTTTATTGATTTTATTTCCACTCTTTTCAGATCTTGAACTCTTTTATTCATTTCTTTTCACTGTTTGTGTTTTCCTAGATGTCTTTAAGGGATTTTTTTTCCATTTCCTCTTTAAGGACCTCTATCATCTTCATAAAGATGATATTCATATTTTACGTCTTTCTCTTATGCTTCGGCTATGCTGCGATACTCGGGCCTGCTGCGGTCAGGTTTCTGGGCTCCAGAGGAGACATGTTGTTCTGTCTGTTATTGATTTTGTTTTAATTCTAACATCTCAGCATCTGGATTTGGGAAAATTGTAATTCTAGCTGTTGATATCTGGTCTTGTCTTTGTTGGGTGGGTGTTTTGTTTCTTGGTTTCTGTTGCTCTCTCTGGTTCTTAGGAATGTGCTGGCCATATGTTTCTTGGTAGGAAGTTCTTCTGGGATCCTGATAAGTGTAGCCACTGGGGGTTCCAGGTAAAACATGTTTCTGGTTTTTGGGAGCTGACACTTAAGAATGGGGATGGGCAGGGAGAGGGAGACTGAGGAGATTCACAGGAAGGAGGAGAGTAGGGTGTTCTACCAGGATCTGTGTAGTTATTCAGGTGGGATTGGTTGCAGAGAGTGAGGAGAAGCCACAGCAAGTCTCTAGAGAGGGGGATGAGGCTGGAGGATTGGACTTGGAGGAGTGGAGGGAGAGGTGAAGATCTGCACTTAGCCTATCTGCTTCCCTGCCTGGATTGGCCTGTGGGTTCCCAGGGAGCCTGCTGCATTAGGGTCTGGGATAAAGCAATGCGTGGGGGAGGGGAAGTCTGTGTCCACTGCAGATAGAGGCTGGGGGAGGGGTGCTATGGCTGGTGGTCTGCTTCAGAGTTGGGGATGAGCCTGGGGGTTTGGATATGGAGGAGGAAGGGAGAGGTGACGATTTGCAATCCGTCTACCTGATTTCTTGCCAGAGTGATGTTAAGGAACTTTCATTTGTGGAAAGAGGAAACATTTTTGTCTATATCTCCTACTGAGTATAGATAAAACCCCTGGATGTTTACATCTATCTGCCTGCCTATCTATCTATCATCCATCTATCATCTATCTATCTATCTATCTATCTATCTATCTATCTATCTATCTATCATCTATCTCACATATGTAACAGGCTTGGGAAGACTCTGAAAAGTAGACCTCTTGAAATTCACAGACAGGCTGGAGATTGGCTCCTTCTCTTTTCCTTTTGCTTCCAAGTCTCAGAGTGTGAAGTGTGGAAACTAGTGACCTAGCAATGTCATTGGGCACTGGTGAGAGGGAGGAGCCAAGAAAAGTCTGCCTTGTCTAGCCAAAGAAGAGGCAAGGATTTTCCCAAGGTGGGTCAGTTTTCTAGAACTGCTACACAAAGTACCAGAGACTGTGGCCTTCAAAAATCTATTGTTTTGGTGTTTTGGGGCTGGAAGTCCAAAATCAGTCTGTCAGGTAGCTGGTTCCTCCTGAGGGCCATGAGAGAATGGCCACCTCAGGTCTCTTGGCAGGAGTCCTTGAGAACGTCCTTCCAGTACCACCCCACTGTCTTTCCTCTGTGTGTGTCTGTCCACCCCCATCCTGTACCTTTGTAAATAAGGATACCAGTCATTTTGAGTTTTTGGTTCACCTTTGTGGTGTCATTTTCATGGATTACCTCTGATTGGATTCTGTATTCAAGTAAGGTGACTGTCTAGGGCCCAAGGGTTGAGACTCATCATATGAAGTAAGAAGCAACTCTGTTCAAACCATAGCAGATAGTAACTGTTCTACTCTAGCCAAGTACCACAGATGCCTGGCTTTCCCTTACCCCACCCCCGCCCCCCAGCAAAGGCCAGAGAGGGGCTTGGTCTTCTGCCCTGTGAGGACATAATGACATAGACTACTTCCCAACCACATGGGGACCTTGGGCTCCCACTTTATCCCAGTCCTCACTAGGAGAGTGTGAAGGGTCACAGCGGAGCATAAGGATTCCCGCCACGGCCCAACCCTCGCAGAGCAGCAGCAGAGCCTTTGGGAAGCAGTAAAGTCTCTGTTCCACACAGAATGGCATTGGAGAGAAGTGGGAAGTCTTACTTCATATGTTCAACAGCAACAAAAAAAACTACAGGGCAGGTCTTGTGCCCCATGTCTGATGTGCCAGTACTGCCAGTGGTCACATGCGCCCAGTCTAAGCTTCCAGAGCAAGTCTGGAGTCTGAGCCACCACACTGAAACCTTCTGAATGCAGGAAGGAAGGAAAAAAAGCCAGATAGGAAGGAATGAAGGAGGGAGAGAAACAGAGAGAAGCAAGAAGCTGGGAAACAAAGAATGTTTGTATTTTTTTCTTCATGTGGTGGCAATATCAAGATATTCTCTCTCTCTCTCTCTCTCTCTCTCTCTCTCTCTCTCTTTCTGCTGGTGTGATATCAGAAGGCTTGTTAATCCAGATGATTTAAACAAAGTCAAGAGGTTTATACTATGCATCATCCCAGGTAGCAGTAAAAGTTATTTATAGTAAGAACCATAAAGACTTCATCTTAAATGAGAGAAGAAAATGAACAGACACCACCACTGAGGTGACACGGAGGGTTGGACTGTCTGACAAGGATGCCGAAACAGAAACATTTCAATTAACAAGTGTGAACACGTTTCAGACGGAAGCATTGTGGAATGGTTTAGCAAAGAAACAGGAAGAATCAACACAGAAAAACATGAACCAAAGAAAATCTTTAGAACTAAAAACTAAGATAAAGGAGATAAAAATTCAGTGGGTGAGCCCAACAGAGGAATGAAGAGGGAAGACAAAGGGCTTAGTTCCCTCGAAAAAAGAAACAGTAAAAGTCATTCAATCAGAAAAACAAGCAGATGGCGGATCGAGAAGAACGGCAAGACATTTGAGAGAATGGAAGACAACCTCTCAGAACCCCCAAGTCACTAGGGTTCTGAAAGAAGGGAGACTAAGATGGAACTGAAGAATATTCAAACTCCCAGGTTGGGCCAAAGACAGGCGCCCACAGGCTTGAAGAGCCGAGTGAAACACAGACAAGACAGATCCAGGAAATCAGCTTTGAGACACACAATAGTCAAACTTTAAAAAAGCCTAGAAAAAGTAAAACCTTAGAAACAGAGAGGAATGATGGAGCGTCCGTAAGAAAACAGAATATTTGTCAGAAAGCATGGAGCCAGGAATGAAATGACATGGATTGTTTAAGCCCTGAAAGAGAACAGCAGCCAACCCAGATTCTGCTTCATGACCTGCAGGAGTGAAGAGGTGTTTCAGAACAGGGAAGACAAAGGCGGGATTCACACGGTCTGGAAGAGTCTTTAGAATAGAGATGGAATAAAAAGAGAAGAAACATTGGAATGTCGGGAAGGTAAAATTAGAGAAAACATGGGTGTGGATATAAAGGGTTTTCTTTAGCTTTTGAATTTCCTAAAAGTTGAACCACAGTGCTGTGTTTATCAATCAATGTAGGGATTTGATTTTTTTTCTTTTCTTTTTAAGCAGTTGGCTAAAGGGATGCAGAATGATACTGAGCTTGTAAGACACCAGTGTCAACAGACTCTGATGAACTATGCTATGCGCAGATCAAGACCTGTGGCACGCTGTGAAAAAAACTATAGGAGAAGATACACTTCAAAAAAGAAATAGTGGCAAAACCTAAAGAAAGAAATTATAAAATCTATTCGATGCATTTTACAGGTGAAAGGAAACATTGGGACAAACAAAAATAATGATCCAGGTGCGGGGGTGAGGGGGGCGAAAAAAGAGAATAGAAGACCAAGTCTGAACACGTCAATAGTTATGTTAAATATAAAGAGTGTAAATATGCAGGAAAAAGACAGAGATTTGCAGAGTTGCTTTTGAAAATCTGCTTTGCCTGACTATATGTCATCTAGAGGAAACTTACTGGAATATGATAGAGGCAAATTGAAAGTGGAGAGATGGGAAAGATGCTTCCTCATGTCTTCACAAATAAAATGAATTAATATCCGATACTGGAGAGTTTGAACTGGGGAGAGAGAGAGAGAGAGAGAGAGGTTGTAGAATGATAAAAGGAAGACCCAGTGTCCCTCAGTGTGTATGTAGCAAACAACCCAGCTGCAGAGTGACAGGATGGAAAGGGTAAATAGATATGTTGATATGTTGACGGGTACAACTGGAGAAATCAATACCTCTCCAGGAACATGCAGAAGACAGCAGGAGTACAGAAGACACAGCAAACACTATTAACCAATAGGCACTGCCCAGCAATAGCAGAATGTGCATGCTTTTTAAGCTCCCATGGAAGAGTTAGCAAGATGGACCATGTCCTGGGCTGCAACACGAAGCTTAATAAATGCAAAAGAGCTAAATCAGTATTGTTTGCTCAGCGTGATATCAAAGTAGAAGTCAGTAACTTAACAGAAAGATGACAGAAAGTTCACCTAACACTTGGAAACTCAACCACATCATTTGAATTGATCAAACTAATAACTATATAGAGATGGATGGAAAGAGACCCTAACCACCATAACAGAGCACATAGCTAAGGCAATTCTGAGAGGCAAAGTTGTAGCACTAAATGCTCATGTTCTTATAAAAATATGGACTCTCAATGACTCCAGCTCCAACTTTAATGAACTGGAAAGAGAAGCCCAAGATAAACCTGAAGCAAAAAGGAAGCAATAAAGATGTGAGCCAAAAAAATCAATGCAACAAAAAGCAGGAAAGTAGAGAAAATCAATACCACAAAAAACTGCTTCATTGAGAAAAATCAATAAAATCAACAAAGTTCCAGCATGACGGATGAAGAAAGAACGAGAGAATACACAAATTAGTAATAGCTAAGGAGAAGCAGGGTTACCACTGTATCCCATAGACATCGAAATGATAAGGAGAAAATAGTTAGTAGAAACTATTCTTTACACACAAACTTGACAACTTACTAAATCTCATCATCATAAAACAGATAATCTAGAGAGTTCTTTAACTCTTAAGGAAATTGAATTTATGATTCAAAATCCAGGCTTTCATAGTTTCACGTCATAATTCTATGAAAACATATGCAGATTTAACTCTAATTCTTTATGAACTCTTAAACCTTAGAAAAGGAAAGCTACAATTATGAGCCAATGGCACCCTGATATCCAACCCAAAGACAGTATTCCTCGAAGACAGGTAAAGGAAAGACTTGCAGCCCCGAGTTGTTCAGGAGCAAAGACACAATCTTAAGTTGTGCCAAGCAGAGCGCAGCAGCAGACGAACAGAATCATACACACGGCCATTCTAAGAACAGGCTGAATATGCAAGTCCGATCTGCAGCGTTTATAGATAAGGAAAAGCATACGTACTCCACGTGCTGGGCACGTTAGCAAACTCGATGCCTGTTTGTGATTTAAAAGACAGTCTGGTCCAACCACGAAGAGAAGGGAACATCTTCTGATAACGGCCACAAGAGACTGAGAGGTGTCTCATGCTGGAAGGCTCAATGCTTTCCCCTTGGTCGGGAGCAAGGCAGCGATGCCCAAGCTGCTCTCACACTGCTGCTAAGTGGCATGGAAAAGAAAAAGAAACAAAAGGCAGAGGGTATGTAAATTGGAAAACAGGAAGCAAAACTTTTCACCTTTACAGATGAGATAATTGTTTAAACTCCCTAGAACTCATGAATGAGTTCTGCAAGGTGTCTACACACAGTCAAATACATCAGCTGTATTTCTATGCAGGAGCCGCCAACAAGCAAACACAATGTCAACAAACAGCAGCATTGAGAGAACGAGAAGACAAATCCTGAACAGGAAAAATATTTGCAAAACATGCCTGAAAATAGTCTGCTAGCCAAATGCATGAAGAATGTTTCGGATGCCACAATAAACAAGAAAAATGACCCCAATAAAAATGGACATTGGAGGGCACTTCACCAAAGCTCATTCAGGAATGTGCCCAGTGTCATTTGGGAAGGTCGTGTGGGAATTGCCAGTTAAAACAACAGTGAGCTCCCTCTACACATCTATGGCTAAAATCTTAAATGGATAACACTAAATGCTGACACGAGTAGAACACCAGGACCTCCCATTTGTTCTGATGGGCACACAGACAGGTGCCTAACGCAGTCTTGTTGTGCAATCCAGCAACCACACACATGGTATTTGCCCAAGCGAGCCGAAAACCTACATTCAACGATATTCACACACGCCTGATTACAGTAGGTGTACCCTTGACTCTCTAAACTTGCAAGTGACCTCAATGAGAAAGTGAACCATTAAATAAACTGTGGAGCACCCATATAAGGAACATCATCAATGACAATGATAAAGATGGAGCCTTCAAGCTGTGAGAAGATGGAGAGGAGCTTTGAACATGCATTGCTAAGTGAAAGAAACTGATCTGCAAAGATGAATAGCAGATAACTCAACAAGGCAGCAGAGTGTCAGCGGTTGCTAGGGTTGAGGGAGTGGGGAAGGAAGAGCGGGATGAATGGGCTATGTGGAGTTTTAGGGTGTAGAAACTACTGCAGTGGCGGATGTATTGATTGAAAACCAGCGTGGGTGCCAGTGAAGACCATGGAGTTGGTTAACACATCAGTATTGGCTCGTTCACAGTAACAATGCAGTACAATACTAGCATTCGTGCATAAAGTGCTAGCATGGCTTAACAAAGGAAACAGCAGCGGCTAAGAGAGGGTGTATCTGAGAACTCTGTCGTTCCACTCATTTCCCCCCTGTAAACTTAAAACTTCTCAAAAACTCACTTGGTAGGGCTGAGGATACAGCACAGCAGAGGACTTGCCTCACAGGCAGAAAACTCTGAGTTTGATTCCTGCTATTACAGACAAGCCACCCATAACACGACAACAGAAACCATCTTTTAGTAATTTGGGTAGTCATCTAAAAGAAAATGTGGGACTTACAGAAAGCTCGAGAACATCAGTGAAGGAAACCAAAGATGTAAATAATCGGAGAGACGTACCATGTTCATGGACTCAAAGATTTGATACAGTAAAGGCATCGATCCTCCCGAGGTTGATACTACAATGTGCTTCATGGAGTTGCTATAAACCTCAGCAATATTTTTCTTAAGAAAAATGAATATTCATAAATGTAAGGTAAAGAAAAGGTAAGAGAACTAGAAGGACCGGGTCTGCTTTGAAAACATGGGAATAAAATGGGAAGAAACAGCAACTAATTTCAACACAAATGTGAGCATGATGTCAGAGGGTTGTTCACACTCACTGGGTCAGTGCCAAGTCCTTGATCTGCAGTTGTGCAGTAATCACGTGCTGGAGGAAACTGAGCAAAGCATACTTGAGGCCTCTCTGTTCTATCTCTGTGGATCCTGTTGAATGTGTAAATAGTTCGTGTGAGTATGTGTATGTGTGTGTAGGAGTATGAGTGTGTGTGTGTGCGTGTACACATGTGTCAGAGTGTTTGTACGCATACCTGGAACTCATGGCTGAATGAGGCTAGCTGGCCAGTGTGCCCCCTGGGATCTCTGTCTCTGGCTTCTCCGTGCTGTGTTACTAGGGTACAACACCACGCTAGCTTTCTAACTGGGTCCTGGGAATCAAACTCAGGTCTTTATGTTTCATGATGAGCAATGTCTGGACCGAGAAATCGCTATAGCTCTACTTCTTAAAGATACAGAATCCGAACGTGCCTTCTGGAGCCTCTTCCTTGGTCCTAGTGCTGGCATTATGTAATCCTTCCCAGTCGCAACTTCAACCATAAATTCTTTCTCATATGTCAGCCTCACATCTTCAGCCCTGGGCTCTTCCTGTGCAACCGCTTCCTGCTTTACGGTGACAGTTGCTGTCTGTAGTGAGTTACCAGTTGTTAAGTTACCCTGCCTCCATTCTCCATCCTTTAACATAAGTCAGTTGTTTGTGTTAAATTCTTCTGTGTGAAATGACCAGAGTGGTACTGTTTTCTTGTTTTTCTTTGATTCATAGATCCACATTGGGTGACACGGAGCCAATGATCTGTCCAGGAAATAATAACTCTGAAAATCAGAAAAGGGAGCCATTATTCTGTTGGGGGAAGGGCTGCCTAAGCCTTGGCAGTCTGCTTTATCTACAGGTGCTGGCCTGATGTAAGTCTGTGATTCAGATGGTTGCTTCCTCATGACCTGCACCTGCTCACGGCTCTCTGGCAGAGCCAATGTGATGAAGAACAAAATTGCTGTGGAGGAATTCTTGCCCACAGTCTCAGGCAACAAGGAGAGAACACTCCCCTTAGGCTTTTAGCTCCCCCACCATAAAAGTGACATAGTTTGGCTGCTAAAGGATTGTGGGATGAGACTAAGCTACAGGTTTCCTTCATTATGCAATTAGGCCTATGGATGAAGGGGCGGAGTTTTTGTGTCAATAAAAACACCTGTGATCAGACAGTCCAGGTTCGCTGTCCAGAATGGCACTTGTCATGACAGATGGCTTCTTCTGCTGAGTCTGGAAGATTCACATCTATGAAAATGTCTCCTTGTCTTCTTTGCAGAATGACACAGTAGCTAACGGCTACACTACTCTATTTCAATTTGTAGGTGGGATAATAAAATCTTCTAGAAAACTGTTTCTGACTCACTTTAACATGTGCTACTCTTGCTTTAGATTTACAAATGAAAATGAAACGTGGAGTTTGATGTCTTGTGACTTGAGGAATCTGGAATCATGAGTGCCCATGGGAAACCTAGAGCACTGAGTTAGGGAAAGGAAAATTTGCTTGTTTTTGACTAGAACCCATGGTCCTGGTGGCATTCAGAGATGGCAATTCTTGGGACGTCTGGAGAAATGTGTTTGACCCAAATGTTCGTTCTCTCTCTCCCAATGGACACCAAGAGCAGTGACCATGGCAACACTAACCCTCATGGCTTTGCTACCCTTCAAGCCAAAGCAAATGGGACAGGGGTCAGTGGTGAGGGTTAGGGTGTGCTGATACCAGGCTCTCTCTTCCCAGGCTCTGGGATGTTTTGTGTGTGTGTGTGTGTGTGTGTGTGTGTGTGTGTGTGTGTGTGTGTGTGTGTGTGTGAAGCTTAGAAAAGGAAGCACAGGAAGCTGTCAGTCTGCAGAGTAAGAACAGGAATTTGGATTGATTGACAATGATATGGCCTCGTTCACATCCACTGCGTGGTGAATGCGATGTTCTTGGCTATGCGTGGCAATAGATTCCTGTGCATGACAAATCAGTACACTATGGGAAATGATATTGTTGGTGCTGGTTTGATTGAAGTTAGATGCATGTCTGTGGTCTCAGGTGATTGGCTCAAAACACTGAGACTGATGGGGCCTCTTCCTGTGGGATCTGTCTTTTCCCAAGAGGCCAGTGTGCATGTTTTTGTACTTGATTTTGGTTCCTAGAATTAAGAAGATGAAGTACTCAGGGCTGGAGAAATGACTCAATGGTTAAGAGCATGGGCTGCTCTTCCCCAGGACCCGGGTTCAGTTCCCAGCACCCACATGGCCGCTCACAACTGTCTGTAACTCCTGTTACAGGGGATCTGACACCCACACACAGACACAAATGCAAGCAGAACACCAATACATAAAATAAAAAGTATTAAATATTTAAAAAAGGTAAAATTCTCACCGAACCTCTAAATGTACCCTGTTGTTAATTTTCGACTAAATAGAGCACCCATCAAACTTGGTGACATTCAAGACTAGATTTATGGGTTAAGAGGTAGCTCATGGATCTCTCAGGTGAGATGTCTCACACATGAGGGTGTGGATGTGGGGAGTTTGTTCCCACTGTGCAATGTGAGAGGAACAGCACGAGGGCCTCAGCGCTGGGCTCGGGATGCTGGGCCAAGCTGACCCTCGGTGATGGGCCTGGCCCCCCATCGCCAGCTGGACCATTCTGGCAAGCGTCAATATATTTGGTAGTGTGCCATTTATGAAGCGATTATCTTTCGGCTGTAAACCCAATGTTACATACCCTGCGTTGTGACTCTAGGACAGCTCTCTGCAAGGCCCGTTTGTGCTTCGCTAGCACTCTTCTCCTATAGTCTGCCCCCGGGGACCCCCAGGAGGATGCAGAAGGGCTAGAGAGGAGGAAGTGATACAGTCTTGATGCTCAGCTTCTGGTGAGCCTCCTGCTGCTTTTCTTTCCCTGCCGTTTCAGCACTGTACTGTAACTCTGTCCACGGACTCTCCTTTCTGCAGTAGCAATAAATCTGTTTTGCATTTCCCTGGCATCTTCGGAAGCAGCTTCACTGTGCCCTGCTTGGTACACTGGGGTTGGCCATCTAAGACTCTCTCTTTAAAGTCCCAAGTTAGCCTTTTGCCCAGACTCTTTGCTCTGACGATCCCAGAATCTTCACCGTATTCTCCCAGTCCCAGAGTAGATAACATTTGCTTGACAGATTGGCATTATTTTTCCCTTCAGTTAGCTGGTTGACAATTCTTCATGCCCTGTTAACAATTCTGTGTGTGTGTATGTATATATATATAATTTTTTTTTCTTTTACATTGGCTGGTGTAGTTCCTGTCTTTTGTCTGGACCTTGAGTGATTCCCACAGGTAAAGGAAGAGGCGAACAGGAAGTTGGCCTGAGCTTGTCAGGGCCTTGTCCCTTACCCCTGTTGCCCAATTCCAATCCCCAATGTTTGAAGCACCATAACTTATTTTACCAAGCTGGCGCAAGGTCTCGGTAGCTAGATCTCACAAGGATGCTAAACGGAAGATTCAAGCACATCTTTCTCTGAGACACAGATGCAAAGTCAAGAACAAAACGTTAGCGAACCAAACATTGGTGCTTTGATATGACGTGTTATCTGAAGGGTCATGGGATTAAGATTTGGCTGCCACTGAATGCCACCTTCTGTGCCCTTCTACCCTCTGTTATTTCTGGCTGCCATGAGGGGAACAGCTTTTCTGTATCAGGCCTCTCCACCATGGTGTCCGTGTTTTGCCACAGATCTAAGGACAGCGGAACCAACCCGCCGAGCGCTGAAACTGTTGGAACTGAGACAAGATGACTCTGTCTTCCCTTCAGTGACATTCTCAATATTTTGTTGCAGCAATGGAAAGGTAACCAACACAAACCCAGATGCTTATTGGTTGATTGATTGATTGATTGATTGATTAATAATTGCTTTTTGAGACAGGGTCTCACACATCCCAGGCTGACCTTGAACTTGTTGTGTAGCCAGGGATGACCCAGAGATTTTATTCTCCTGTCTGAGCCTCCCAAGAGCTGTGATTACAGACACTTGTCAGCAAACCTCGTTTATGAAGAGATGAACCCAGGGATCTGTCCGTGCTAAACAAGCGTCCTACCACCTGAACTACACACTCAGCCCAGATATAGCAGTTTGTACAGTGACTGGTATTTAATGGCTTGGACACATTCCTAGAATACATGTTGGTTTAATTAGAAAATCAGTTAATATATAATTTGCTGATTATTATTATTACTGTTGATACTGAGAGTTGGCCCTCTGTCCTTGTGTGTGCTGAGCAAGTGCTTTAATGTGAGCTGCCACCATAGCTCTTCTTATTTTATTTTGAGATAGGGTCTTTTCAAGTCCTTGGGCAGGTCTCCAACTTGACATCCTCCTGCCTCAGCCTCCTAGTAGCCAAGACTGTAGTCCTACTCCTGCAATACTGGGCTTATATGTAATTATTTAGAGAAGAAAAATTATATGATCATGCTTTATAGACTCTGAAACATTCTTGACAAAGGTCATTATGGTCATTTAAGCTTGTCAGAAATGTAGGTTCGAAAGAACGTCCTTTGTGAGTCCTCATTACTATGTAAAAACATGCAAAGTAAACATCATTATTAACAGACAAGTAATGGGAAAAATTCTTTTTAAGAAATTATTTTTGGAGGCTGGAAAGATGGCTCAGTGGTAAGGAAACTGGCTTTTCTTCCAAAGGACCCAGGTTCAATTCCCAGCACCCACATGGCAGCTCACAATGGTCTGTAACTCCAGTTTCAGAGGATCTGACACCCTCACACCAATGTGTATTAAATAAAAATTAAAAACAGAAGTGGGTCTTCCCAGTTCAAATATTAAAAAAAAAAGAAAAGAGAAGTCATTTCCTTCAGTTCCATTCCCTAGTCCTGGATGTGTCAGTGCAGCAGTGTAGAAAGAAGCAAACAAAACAAGACGAAAACAGGATTATAAAGGAATCTAGAAAATTATTGCTTTTAACAGAAGATCAGATTACAGATTTGGACAATGGAAAAGAATCACTGGAAGGATTATTAAAATGTGTAAAGTCTAGCAAAGCTTCTAGAAATGAAATCAACTCGGAGAGACGGACTGTGTGTGCATGTAAACCAGCAACAAACAAAATGCCAATTCCAGAAAACCAGACTGTTTTCAAAACTCTAAAGATATGAGTGTGTATGTGTGAGTGTGTATGTGAAGGTGGTGTGTGTCTGTGCACACGTGTGTGCGTGAATGTGTGTGTGTGTGCACACGTGTGTGCGTGAATGTGTGTGCGCACGTGTGTGTGAATGTGTGCGTGTGCACACATGTGTGCGTGAATGTGTGTGTGTGCGCATGTGTGTGTGAATGTGTGTGTCTGTGCACACGTGTGTGCGTGAATGTGTGCGTGTGTGCACACGTGTGTGCGTGAATGTGTGTGTGCACGTGTGTGTGAATGTGTGCGTGTACACACGTGTGTGCGTGAATGTGTGTGTGCACGTGTGTGTGAATGTGTGTGTCTGTGCACACGTGTGTGCGTGAATGTGTGTGCGCACGTGTGTGTGAATGTGTGCGTGTGCACACATGTGTGCGTGAATGTGTGTGTGTGCGCATGTGTGTGTGAATGTGTGTGTCTGTGCACACGTGTGTGCGTGAATGTGTGCGTGTGTGCACACGTGTGTGCGTGAATGTGTGTGTGCATGTGTGTGTGAATGTGTGCGTGTACACACGTGTGTGCGTGAATGTGTGTGTGCACGTGTGTGTGAATGTGTGTGTCTGTGCACACGTGTGTGCGTGAATGTGTGCATGTGTGTGCACGTGTGTGCGTGTGTGTGCATGTGTGTGCATGAATGTGTGTGTGCACATATGGGTGTGAATGTGCATGTGTGCATGTGTGTGTATATGTGTGTGTGCACGTGTGTGCATGAATGTGAGTGTGTGCACACATGTGTGCGTGAATGTGTGCACGTGTGTGCACATGTGTGTGTGCACATATGTGTGTGAATGTGCATGTGTGCATGTGTGCAGGATATTATTGAGCACCCATGTCACACCCTGGAGCTGTCAATCTATGCCCATATTTGTATGTGGGTTCTGGGACTCAAACTCAGGTTCTCGTGTTTGAGTGACTAACACTTTTCTGCCTGAGCCGTCTCCCCAGTCCTTGGCCTCTGTGTTTGACCTGGGTTCTTGGCCATCACTGAAAACCTAACTGTAATCCTGGGAAATCACTTGTATACTGGTGACCCAGAGTGACCCAGAATGCCCAGGCTCACCTCGGGCTCACCTTTATGTTCAAAACCTGGAGGGGAGCCCCTATCATTTCACCATCGCCCTCGCTCTGGGGAGCAGCGGCTCCACTTAAAGAGGCAAAAGCAACAAAACAGCAATTATGCAAATTGGATAGAAGGAAAGCAGTAGCCTCCTGTTGGAGTTAATTTCCCTCATAATGAGTGTTGGAGGAAGCAGGAGAATGGCAAAGAAGGTGAAAAAAATCAGAAACTCTCTCTCTCTCTCTCTCTCTCTCTCTCTCTCTCTCTCTCTCTCTCAGTAACTGCACGGGAAAGCAGATGTGCAAGGTGGAAGTAAGTGCAGAGGCAATGATCTGTGACAGAAAGATTTACACAATACTCTCTCTGGCCAGGTTCCCCGTTCTAAAGAGATGGCGAGATGCAGAGAGCAGGGAGGCTTGGGATGAGCCAATCAGGTGATAATTTGCACTCTCAGGTTACACCCCACCCCCGCCTAGCACCCATCCTTGCTTAATGGACCCATTACTGCACAGAATGAGGAGGACGGAAGTCACCCCACATGTACTCCTGGCATAAGGGGAGCAGGGCCTTCTGACAATTGGATGGTATGGACAGGCACTGTGGAGTTTGGTCTTGATGCGACACCTACCTACATCTTGATGGAATGGTGTCCTCCCCTGGCCCCATGGCACAGAGGGCTCCAGTCTGAAGGGACACTGGCTTCTGCCTTCAAGGTGCCCGTACTGTCAGGCAGACGTTTGCAGATCAGATCAGTGAGGCTCCTTCCCCTGCCATTGGACGTCAGGATGCCTCCTTCTGGCCAGAGAAGGCAAACAGGAGCACAGATGCTGCGCATGCTGAGATATCACATCAAAAGGGGCGGGGTGAGCTCCAGCTGCTGCTCTTTAAATGTGATGACGATGCTCGCGTTTTTATTCCTGAGCACCTCTCTGTTATTCTACCCCTTGCATTCAGAGGGCTGCAAGTGCTTCCCCTGTGTGTGCTAGGTTGGTCTGGGTCTTTTGTGCAAGCTGATGTTGGGAGGTCAGTGTCCTGGACACCAGCCGCTCCCACCCCAGGTTTACAGCTTCTAACGTCACTGTGCCATGGCCAGGAGCCATGCGTAATGCCATGTCACCTAAGCTTCAATTAGCTTGTACATTTCTTAGTGTACTACTTAAGGACAGCTAGACTGATGGCTGGCTGCCATGGTTGCACAAAGTGACTTGAAGATGTTTCCTGTGTGTAGAAATAGAACATCTGGTTTCCTCAAGCACTGTACGCACAACACATGATCCATCGCACGTGTCTACCTGCTCTGATGCTGCAGGCAGAATAACGAACAGGAAGCAAAGCACAGCCAGTGTTGCAAGCAGGAGTGTTGTCTGTTCCCTTCCATCTTTTCACAATGCCATTGGATCACCGACACAGACAACACGAAGAGATGTGTGAAGAAGGGAATTCACTCAAATTAGCAAAGGAGGAACACGGCTTATTTGGTGACTGTGTCTGATATACTGAGGGATAGCCTTCTTTTTTTGATGCTGGCAACTGTCAATTATTAATATGTAGTTGTCATAAAATGATGACTTAGACTTTTGTTTGAAAGAAAGGGAAAATGTGAGAAATCACACACACACACCCGCACTTACACGCTCACACACATTCACACAAAGAACAATGTAAGGGGCTGTCTCTCAAGGGCAGGCTATTACTTGGACCCGCTTAGAGGCGTAGGCTTTCTCAATGGGATTATACCCCCCCATAACCTATCAGTTGTCTGATCAGAAATTCATAACTCAGCTTGGCGAGGGCTGTGGGACTGCATTTAAATAGGCAAATGCCTGAGCCGGCGCTGACATTCTCAGTCTCTCTCGATCTCTGTCCACCTTCTTACCACACCGCTTTCTTTCCCCTTTCCCCCATTTCAGTGCCTTTTTAAACCCCTTCCCCTATTCCATATCAGTCATGAACTAACAGGATGGGAAGTTATCAGAAAGCAGAGGAGAAAAGGTGGCTGGAGAGGTAGGCACGGGGTGTGTGTGCAGAGACGAGGAGACCGGAGAGAAGAGGGAACTGTTGCGGTCACATCTTTGTCCAGACAGTAAAACCCGCTGGTTTCCTTTCCCGTTTTCATTCTGTATTTAGAAGGAGATCCTTCAGGATACTCAGCTTCGTAGGAGTCCTTACCCGACGGGGAGGTGTTTGTGTGCATGAAGTTACTGCGGGCTGCATATTCTACTCCTGTTTTCCGTGAGACTGGCAGTGTGGAGCGCGCATGCCCGTCTGCTGTCTGTCTGCTGTCTTCCCAGTGAACGTCTGGGTCCTGTGAGTTGTAACCCAGTGGCGTTTTGCTGTGGCCTGATAAAGACGTAACTCAGAGCCCCCCTCCTTCCGTCTTCTCTCCTGTCTTCTTGCACCCCAGTGCCTATAAATCAGAACTACCTGAAGTGCACACCCCACACCGGGAGGAAAGTCTGTGTAATTGATTAACACCCCGCAACTCTCTGTAGAACTGCGATGCTGGAAGCTGAAGGCTTTTGTGTGCAGACAAGTGTGTGGATGTGAATCTCACTGCCTGCTGGGTTCCGATGGCGAAGCGACCAGCCGCGGGCCAACGTCTACCGCTCTGGTTTGCCACTAAAGAAGGCGGTAAGATTGGTTCTACCTCAAGTCACATCACCAGCGTTTAGAGGCTTTGTGTCTGTCCCCTCCCCAGCCCCTTTCCTCTCTTCTGCGTTATAAAATTTGTTTTGTGTCTTTTAGAGACAGGGTCTTGCTCTGTGGCTCAGGCTGGCCTGGAACTCACCAGGTAGCCGGTCCAGGCTGATCTTGAACACGTCGCCCTCCTGCATCGGCACCCCGCCCCCTCCAGCTGAGAAGACGGACCTGTGTCACCAAACCTGGAGATTCTCATACACCTTTTCCTCAGACAAGGAAAGGAATCCTGAGCTTGGCATTTCACGTAATGTTTGTGTTGGAATTTTTTTCCCTCCTGGCTACCTGTAAAGGGCCATCCTCTGGAGTTTGATATTTTCATGCTTAGTTAAAAAGAAACACTTACATGTATTTATTTATTTTAAATTACCATAAATTTACTGGTGCTTAAATTTATTCCAGAGGCAAACTCCAAAGCAATTTTATCCATATGGGGGAAAACATATGGTTATGACAGATCCTGTGCAACTTTTAGCAACTACTGCAGCCTTAATAAAAATGAAAGCATGCTACAATAATATTGTGCTATTTCTGCCTGGGGAGGGGCAGGCATTGTGTACCAGAAAGCATGAGAAATAGATTCCTGTTAAGAGTTACCACTGTGTGAACCTTACAGCTCCCATCATTGGCTTTAGCTGGGACGGCTTTGGTATCTGGAAGCCAGGGCATCGGAGCAGCTAGCACAGGTCCGGTCGGCACGGCTGCACGAGGGGTGACCGCAGTCACTACGGGGACTACGCTTGAGTAACCTGTAGGAGCTTGGCTCGTGGAGTATTCAGTTAGCGTCTTTGGTTCTGGAGCAGTACAACCCGGGTCGTGACGGGCTCAAGGCCTTTGCCTTCCCTTTGGGCTTTGCCTTGGTAAGGAAGGAGGCCTCTGTCGTTACACCCTTGCCATTTCATCCGCTGGGTCAGGGCTGATGAGTCCCCAGATCTTGCTTTCCTCGGGAGGGGCTGACCTGTACATTTCTGATAGGTCAAGTAATAACAGCAGCTTTCTTGAGATCTAATTCATGGACAGTACAATTTACCCATTTTAAGTACGCGTCAGTGGCTCTTGGTACGGTCACAGAGCTGTGGAAGTGTCATGGCGTGCTCAACATCCCACATAAAACTCCAGCCGCGGGCACTCAGACACTCTCGGACCCCAACTTCCACCCTACGCTCCTGCCAATCATCAATCTGCTTTCTGTGTCGGTGTATTTACCTACCCTAGGCATTTTTTATGAATGGAATCTTACGCTGTGTATCTTTTGGGATCCCTGCTATCTTTGAAAGTTCATCAAGTGCACGGGCACTCAGAGTCTGAGAGCAATGTTGGGGCGACTGTCCTTCCTGGTCTGAGGACCCCTGAGGGTCATTTATGCTCCAGAGCTATGCAAACACACACAGGGGAGGAGGGGGGGGAAGGGGAGGAGGGGGAAGGGGAGGAGGGGAGGGGAGGAGGGGGAAGGGGAGGGGAGGAGGGGAGGAGGGGGGCAGGGGAGGAGGCGCTGCCTGGAGCACTGATGGGTCTTCTACCTTCTTCCCTGTTGCACTTCAGTGCAGGAGATGATCAGGAGAGTCTTCATTTGATCCCGCAAACAGCAAATGCCCACCACCTTTCCCTCCTTTGGTCATCCTGGACGCAGAGATAAATCATAAATGTATCCGTCGGTTTCCAAGGCTGAAATGCAAAGAGACCCAAAAGGAATGAAAGGGCTGGTTGGCTTCAGACGGCTCTCAGTGAAGTGGTGCTTTACTGAGCGTCGCTCACTCAGGGTAAGAACTGCAGTTCCATCCCCGGGACCCACACACACGAAACAGAACCCCAAACTGGGCAAGTTGCCATGTGCATGGGAGGCTGAATTCGGCAAGTTCCTGGGGCTCGGCGGCCAGATCCAGGGCAGGGAGAGACCAAGCCTACCTTAGAAAAAACACAGTGGACAGAGCTTGAGAACTGGCGCCCAAGGCTGTCCTCCTGCCTACACATGCACGCACACCCCACAGCACCCCACAGACATGCACACTCACGAACATGAACGTAAGAAGGTAAAGTCACAAAGATGGTTTTTATCGCTTACCAGTTTTCCCATTTAAATCGCCTCTTCCACAGGTTCAGCGTAGGTGGAGAAGCCTAATGAAGGCTCTTCAGAATTCTTTACAAAAAAGTTTTTATTATTTTTTGTGTATGGGTGTTTTGCATGCATGTATGACTGTGCACCTCGTGCATTCCTGGTGCCCGGGGGGAGCGTAGACTCCCCAGGTCTTGGAGTTACAGATGGTTGTAAGCTACCATGTAGGAGCTTGGAATTGAACCTGGGTCTTCTGGAAGAGCAACCAGTGCTCTTAACCAGTGAGCCATCTCTCAAGCCCCAGAAATTCTTTTTTAAACTCTGCTGACAGATGACACATTCAGAGCTCCAGGCAGCGCTCCAGAGATGCTCTTTAGATGTTCCTTTCTTGTGCTCCTGCCAGCTTCCGGTTCCTGGGCTATAAAAGGCCGATGCAGGCTACCTAACCCTGGTTCAGCATAGTGTACACGCAAGCCTGCTGCCTGAGGCTCCGGATCTCCTCACCAGAGAGCAGAGCATCCTAGCTCCTCCAATGAGCTTCCAGGATTCCGTCCTCTCTGGCCGGGTTAGCGGCCACACCTTCCGGTCATTTCTCACACAAGGTCCTGTATGTCCTGCTCCTGGCCGGCTGCCGTTCCGGGCTTCCAACAACTCCTCGGGGAGAGGAGCCCACGCTGCCATCTCATCTTCCCTCCCTGGCTTTATCCACGCAGCACAATTCCAACCCATCTGACTCTCAATTCGAGGGAAAGCAGCGCCAGGACAGGGAGGCGTGCGTTCTGGGTGGTTATTGTTTGTTTTCCTCTCCCCCATCCCCCCCTTTGTTTGTCTTCCTTCACACATATGTTACTTTTTTTTCTTACCCTGGGAATCTTATTTTTATTTCAAGAGCAATGGGATTTGTCAGAAAGCCAATTTTACACACACAATGAATCTTTATCTCCATATTATTATAAGCAAGAACGAGGGAATCTGTGGGACAGAAACCACAATAAATTTATTTCTCATTTTCAGCTGTAAGCCGGGGTCCAATTCTGTGGAGAGATTGATCAAAGAGAAATGCTGAGTTCTGGAGCGCTCTGTCGGGTCGGGTCCGGGTCGGGGCGCACAGCTGGTCTGCAGACGCCAAGCTGCCCTTACAGGCTTGTTTGTACACTGAGTTCTGGACTTGAGGTCAACCTGACTGCGCCTGGGTAGAAGCCACCGCACTACTTGTGGTGACCAGAGACTTTCTCAGCTCAAGCTCATCCTCATGAAAGACTTCCATTGCCGAAGTCAGTGCAAACCAGCATTTTCTACCTTTCCACAGTGTCAGATAAGAAATGGAAAACAACAACCAGGCATAGTCTAGGTGCACACATTTAATTCCAGCAATTGGGAGGCAGAGGCAAGTGGATCTCCGTGAGTTCGAGGCCAGCCTGGTCTAGGTTAGGTTTTGAAGGACTTATTGGTTCAGATAAGCCAAAGATGGAAGATCAGAGGCAGAGTACAGGCCACAGAGAAGTCAGCTGAGTCTGTCAGCTCATCCTATTGACTTATGTTCTCTCTCTCTCTCTCTCTCTCTCTCTCTGCAGGCTGAAGGACACCTTAGGTTTCATCCTCAGGAGCACCACCTACCTCCTTTGAGACAGTGTCCCTCACTGAACCTCGAGCTCATCGATTAGGCTAGACTGTGTGAGCGGCGTGCACTGAGGAGCTCCCCGTCTCCTTCCTCAGATACCGAGGTGACAGACACTGTGTCCATGCCTGGCTTTTCACGTGGGTGCTGGGATTTGAGCTCAGGTCTTCTTGTTTTCAGAGGAAGTACTTTAATTATCTCCCTAGCCGGTCGGTTTGTTCTGCAAGTGAATAATAGTTCCACAATATGTAATGAGGAAAATCTAGAAAATCGACTGGAAATGTGGTTAACTTGGGGGTGGGGTGCTTTCCAAGGTCTAAGAGTTTAACTTTCAGTGAATTTCTGGGATTTACACTGGCCACCCCCTACCTGGCTTTGGTGTGAGTCTCTGTGTGTCTCTGTGTGTGTTTGCGTGTGACTGCACGGCCTGTCTTGCCCCTGTTTGTCTATATCGTATCTTTTGACGCAGATCCTCTCACTGAACTTGGGGTTGAGCAATTAGGTTAGACTGGCTTGCCAGCAACAATCAGGGCTCCCCTTGTCTCCTGCCTCTGGAACTCTCCAGTTGCGCTGCTCCTCCTGGCTCTGGAATTTTGAACTCTGGTCTGCATGCTTGTGCCCCAAGCACTTCATGGAAGGAGCGACCTCCCGGGCCCCCGCCTGGCTGTCTGCAGCTTTCTGCAGCTCACAGTGTCACCCATATCGAAGTCTCCATTGGCACCATCTTCCTCCAAACTGCTCATCAGGGACACTTTGGGGAAGCTCCTTGTCTTTTACAAGATTTGCAGTGGTACAGATAACTCAGTGACGCGGTTACACGTGTGCATTCCGGGAAGCCCCTGGTTGATTAGCCTGGGGGTTTCTGGCGCCCACGTTAGCGGCTTCTCCTGCTTGTCGCCGAGTCCCCCCTTACGCTCCAGTTCGTGTCCGTCCCACTTCCTTCTTACAGACTCATTTCTTTGTTTACGCATGAAAAGCAGTCGGCTTCCCATCTTTCCATGGGGTTTGTTGACCTCTTAAAGCAATGGCTTGTGAGGAGACTGGCTCATTAAAGATGGCGTCTCCTTAACAGCACTTTTCCGTGCTATTAGAAGTTACAGGACACTTCCGCAGGGCAGCTTCTAGTCCCTTTCCCCCTTCCTGACAATGTTGAGAGCTTCCTGTCATGATGTCTTGGATAGCTCAGCTTGTGACATTGAATATGGCATTTATAGTTTTTATATTGCACCTGTGAATTGACTTTAAATAAGAGAACTATTTCCACTTGAATCTGTGAAGAGAAAAGGAGGGTAATTTCTCCTTCAGGATTGGAAAACAGGACAAGCTACTGAGAAATGCTAAGGAAGGAGCTATAGAAGGTTCCAGAAAGAATGCAAGATGGTGGTTTTGGATCCTGCTAGAGAATAAAAATACGTGTATTGAAGTAATAGTATGTGAATAATTTCTCAGGCCAGTTATGAAGCTTTATGAACAATTGAGTGAATAAATCTCATGGATAATAAATAATGAGGAAAAAGTTTCAAATGCGTTTGAAACAAATGTTTCAACAGCTTGAAAGAAGAAAGGAAAAGCCTATGGAATCTGGTGATTGGCTGTATAAAATTCATAAACCTTTAAAAGAGACACTGCCGGAGCTGGAGCGATGGCTCAGCAGTGCAGAGGACCCAGGTTCAGTCCTGGAACCCACTCCGTGGTTCACAAGCCTCGGTGGCTCCTCTTCCAAGGGCTACAGTGCCCTCCTGACCTCTGTGGGTAGCAGGCACACACATGCAGGCACACACACAGGCACACACTTACACACACACACAGAGCCCATTAAAACAGAGATGCTGTCTCCTAGCTGCTGTTAGATGCTCTCCACAAAGCAATAGTATGGCCGAGGAAGTAGCACCAGAAAGTGACATCATCACGGTTCAGCAAAAGCACTCGAGAGGGAGGGAGGACTTTGGTTCGGGTGATTGGAGAGCTCACTCTCAGGTTCGTCCCTGTCCTTTGGATTTGACCCCAGCCATTTCTACCACAGTTTAGTTGAGTGGGGTTCCTGGTCAAGGAAAATTTGAATTAATACCAGAGTTGAATGATTTCTGGAGCCCAAACAACAGTATTTTCACGTGCAGTTTAGATTTGTTTCTCTAGCCAGAAGTCCGCTGGTTCGCAGCTGCATTTCTGCCTGGAAGGCGTCTGAGTCTTTGTGGCTGGCATACCCTGGTAGGAGTGGCTTGCAGGTTGGCAGGTTTCTGATGCCATCAAATGTTTCCTGATGAGAACTCCCGGCCGTCTCATCCTCCGTCCCTTTTCACATGAATATTTCAAATTGGCGAGAGTGTGAACCGCAAGCCTTAATCTCCTGTTCAAACAGTTTGAAAGGTCTAGGCATTTAATATGTGCGCGCACTTTGGAGAGGGCTCCAGCGGCGCAGGAAGCTAGTTTAGTTTGGCACGCAAAAGGGCTGGTGGGCCTGTATGGCTGACATGCACCCACCCTACTGTTCTACGGTTCTTTTGGAAGGATGCCATCAAATAATGCTAAAATGTGTTCTCTGAGAGAACTTCAGGGTGTTTGCTGGCACAAAACAAAAGAACAGCTCCAGAGCTCACAACGAAACAGAAAACTAGAAATGTACCACTTTTATTGTCCACATCTGGTTTTCAAAACCCTTGACTAAGCGTGCCACCTCTTGGTGTGTGTAGTAGGCACGTGTGTTTATGGGTGGGGATTAAGTACCGACAACAAAGGCTCGCTTGTGGCCAGATCTGCTGAAGGTCTTTCAGGGTATGCTCAGAGAAGACAGAGAAGCAGGGTACAGAGTACACGTTGGCTAGTGTCGTGTCTTCTATTTTCTGTACCGATATAAAAAGAGTCACGCCTCACTTAAGGATGAGGGTCCACTGTGAGAACAGCATTATGGGGCAGTCTTATCCGTGTGTCAACTTTCCGCAGTCGCCTACAAACTAAAATGCCTTCTTTGCCCCTGGGCAATATAATGTTAGGGATCATTTGGTGCAGGTGATCCACCACCGACAGAAATGCCGTTTGTCGTATGGTATATAGTTGGGCTCCTAGAGAGAGGGTTGTTGAAATAGCAGTCAATCACAAGCTGTCTCCAAACTTAGGAGAGGTGTGTACTTGGGTCTTACCCCAATGTCTGTGGGTAGCTACCAGAGAAAGAAGTTTCAGATAGCCTTTCCTGGACTCTAAGACACCCTGGCCCAATCCAGTAGAGTATATTTGTTCTCATCAAAATGCTTCTGAATGTATCTATGTGCATATTGTGTTTTCTGTGGGTGATTGAGGCCAAGCTTTCACCCTGGTGGGTGTGACCACCACTGCCCCCATGCAGTTGCTGACCTGTGATTTCACACAGGTCTCATGATCAATCAGGAAAATCATTCCTGAAAGTCACTGTGTTCTTCCCGATCCTGTCCGAGGGAGGGGGGCACATTGTGAATTTGCCTCTATAGTGGGGATTCTCAATTTACTCGAGACCATGTATTCTTTGATATTGGAAGCACTGTACCACACACACACACACACACCATGTTTTGCAGAGTAGTTCAGAAGACTTTTGGACTCTCTGATACTCAGTGGTCTTCCTGCTAGGTTGCAACTTCCCACGCCAAGGCCTCACCTTGTAAAGAGCCCATACATAGGCTGGAAAGATGGCTCAGTGCTGAGAACACCTGCTTCTCTTCCTGGAGGGGACCGGATACACGGATGGTGGTGCTCAGAGAGAGCCTGCTCTGGAATGGGGTGATGTTGGTGCCAGGCGCTCTTCAGAGGGCCCAAAATAAAATGATCCAGTTTCATTTTGTCAATATCGCAATGTAAAGAGAGAGAGACGGGGTCGACGTGGTGGTGACATTTTACAGGCATGGGAATTTTGATGTAAAATGAAGAATATTGATGTTTTATCAGAAATGTTTAATATTTAATAAGTCAATGTGCTACAAAGTATAATCCAGGGAAATGAAGTTCTGTCTTCATTTCCAAGGTGGTTTTTTTTTCTTTCTTTCTTTTCTTCTTATTAATTTTTTTAAAAAATAGGATCTATTTTACTTTTTTCCAGAAGCAAAAGTCTGATTAACCCATAATTGGCTTTTAAGTTATTTAGTTCCGTGACCTATTTTGAGCGGATTCTGTTGAAGCCGAGTTATGACAAGCAGTGAAGTAGCCGTCTCCAGATGCGGCTCAGAATTAAGCAACTAAAATCAATGGAGATAATCCAGTGTCAGGAGGACCTAGGAAAATGACTTGGGAGGGGACGATCCAGGCAGCCAATTAGCTCTCACGCCAGCCCCGGTCTGTTTGCCCTGTAGTCCTGGCCTCTGTGGGCTTATTGGAGTGAATGAGCGACACCTGCCATTTCCCGGCTTTAAACATTTGAAGCTAGTTTCTCCTGAAAATGTTGTGTGGTGCCATCTCCTAGAGGGTTGGATTAGATGCCAGACTTGCCAGATTTTTTTTCCTTCGGTGATGGATACGGAGCCCAGGGCCTTGCCAGTGTGAGATGGACACCCTACCTCTGAGCCCCAGCCGAGCACTTAAAATATCATAGCAGTCACTGGATAGCCTGAAAAACATTGCTTCTGCATTTTAGCATAGACTGTAACTTAATTTAGCTGCCGGTCCTTAATGCCTCATAAATGTCTTTTACCTAATAAGTGCTTGTATGCATAGAAGTGAATTGCATTGCGTTGAGTTTGTCTGAAGTCACAAAGTAATACTAATTTCATCTCGTCCTGTGGTCTCTGTATGCGAATATCAGGAAATGCTGAGTTATCGTTAGACAGGGGGGACATATGAACTGGGCGAGGGGGTCCTCTGCAGTCCAGGGATAATGCCAAAAAGGTTTTACCCGTTGTCAAGACTATTTCAGGGCAGCTGAAGAGCCATGCCAAGTACTACTTTTAATGAGCCGGCCTCCATGGCTCCAGGAAGTCTCCCACCATCCCAGGCCACACGAGGCACCTGGGGGTGGAGCTGTGTACCCCCAGTTCTCCGTTGGAACCCATCTGGTTCTTATAAAGGTAATGTTTCTTAAAACAGAAATGTCCTTAGGTTCCTGAAATTGGTGGAAATTATTTTTAGTGATTTTTACATAGCATATTATTTAAGCTTGGGCAAACACTGAATTAGGTATTAATTTCCTATGCATTTAGCTTTTATCCAGCTGTAAAACTGAGCTAAATTTACAGATTTTAAAAATATAAATTTACTATAAAATGTGTTAAAGTTCAAATTAGCAACACAAAGTGTCTTGTGTGGAGCTCTCCTGGAACCAAGGTGTTGCTGGAGGCTTGATTGTAGGAGAAGCTGCATTTTCCTACTTGGGATTTTTTTATTGTTGATTATTTAGATTTTTGAGCCTGATGGGGTTATCATTTTGATGATTTTCATATTATAGTTACTTTTTCCTTTTATACCTGGGTTCATTTCAGATCGTGGGTCCGTCATTTTGACAGGCCTGTCAGTTTAATAGTGCAACTCAGAATACAGCGTTACAAAGTTAAGAAGTGTGCATGAATGAAAAATTCCTCCCTGTTTTTCTCCCCGTTTATTGGAAATAAATTGTCCAGACCTTAGAAATAAAGATCAGAGTCCCACTACTAGTTTTAAACAGGGGCATTAGGGCTGGAGAGATGGCGTCGGCGTGCTTGCTGTGAGAGCATGAGGGTCTGAGTTTGAATCCCCAGCCCCTGTGTGAAGAAGCTGGGTCTGGCACGCACACCTCTAACTTGGAAGCTGTGCTGGGCAGAGACAGAGGATCTCTGGTGCACCATGAGCAAAGTTATGTGGACAGCGGGTCTCTTAAATTACCTTACACGCTGTTTCTTAGGGTGCCATGAGATGGTACGTTGTGCGATGAGGTGAACCGAGGCACACGGCGTGACCATGGCGGCAGGAACTAGACTGCCCTCTAAGGATCACTTGAACACAGGCAGTGTAACAGGTGAACGGTCAGATAACCCATGGGTCGGGCTTGGAGATGCACTGGGAAAGCGTGGAAGGTGGCGGCTCACAGTCGTATCATGGTGTACAGGGAAGCGCACAATTAAGCCTGGCAAATTCATTCTGGAAGTCTTCATTTAAGACCGTTAGGCTCTGGGTAACTGTGGTATCCAAACCATGGACAATGGAACTGTAGAAAGGGTGGAGGGCACTGCGGTTTGTGTTTGCTTCATTTCGAAGGAACAAAACTTATGCACAGGCTGAGCATGGACCTCCCGAACCCAAATCACGTGGATTAAAATTCTCATGTACTTGCAGTCATTGAGATTCTCCGGTTGTCCCACTTCTAGTGGATGTAGCCATTTCCCCATCTTTTAATTATGTTAAAAAGCTATTGTAGATCAGGGATTGGCCAGTTGTAGACTGAGCTCTGCCTGCTGCTTGTTTTATACATAAAGTTTTATTGAGACACAGCCATGTTCAATGGTTTATGCATTATTGATTTCTTCATTCTCACTGTAAGGGCAGTTAAATAGTTGGGGCAAAGACCATGTGGCTTACAAAATATTTCCTGTAGCCAATAGCTACGGTGTCTGTCCACAAAGATGGCAAGGAGACATTTTCATAGATGCAAACCTTCCAGATGGAGCATACTGACAGTGGAACCCTGATCCTCTGATCTCAGGTGTTTTATTGATACAGAAGCTCCTCAGGGGTTCTTTTGATACAAAAACTGTGCTCCCTCATCCAAAGGCGCATTTGCATAATGAAGGAAACCTGTAGCTTAGTCTCATCCTGCTATCCTTTAGCAGCTGAGCTCTGTCACCTTCATGGTGAGGGAACTCAAGGCGGGTGTGTGTATGTGTGTGTGTGTGTGTGTGTGTGTGTGTGTTCTCTCCTTGTTGCCTGAGACAGTGGGAGGGGGACTACAAGAATTCCTCCACAGCAACTTTGCTCTTTCACAATGGCTTTGCCAGAGAGCAGTGAGCCGGTGCAGGTCATGAGGAAGCAAACACTTTAATCACAGATTTACATAGGGCCAACAGCTGCAGATAACACAAACTGCCAAGGCCTAGGCAGCCCTTTCCCCAACAGCGTACAAAACAGCTATTTTTAAAGTTACATAAACATAACTAGAAATAAACTTCCTCAACAATTTCCCTTCTGGTTCTTCATAGAAAAATGTTGTTCCATCCTGTTCTGGATGGAACTGGACTCCAGAACTAATTATAATCCAGTCTTTTCTGGAACCAAAATCCTTGATGGATCCTGTCTGACGATTCAAACCCTCTTGTTCGGAACTCACCAGCTCCCAGTGACCCATTCGAGGGCAGACAGAGCCGTATGCCCTCCACTCTCACCTGCGAATTCCAAGGGATGTGTATCTAGAGACTGGGTCCCTGAAATGCTGCATCTCAAGATACATGTCAAATCCAGTTCACGACCAGCGTGCATCGGTGTGTAAGGCTTCACCCCTGTCGTCCTGTTTCTTTTTGAGACAGGATCTCTCTCTGGTGCTCTCTGCTTGCTGATTAGGCTAGACAGGCTGGCCAGAGAGCACTAGGAATCTTCCTGTCTCTACCTCCCCAGTGCTGGGATTACAAGCACTTGCCACCCCACCTGGCTTTTTTATGTTGATTCTGAGGATCCAGACTTAGGCCACCATGCTTGTGCGGTGCACCCTTTGCAGACAGAGCTATTTCACACCCCCAAAATTTAAACTTACATGGCACTTTGAGAAAAGCAAATGGCCGACCCAGCAAATGCACAATGAGGGAAGACGGGACACGACGGCTACAGTTCACATTTTAAATGCATTTATCTAAGTTTTACATTTCCATATTTTCATGTGTATAAGACTTCAGGCATGATTTGTTCCTTCCTGTTCAGAAGTAAGTAGGGTGGCTGGGGGACTTGGCAGCCTCTGCGAGCTTACTTTCCACTAATTTAGAAAAGTCAGAGGTGTCTCATTTAAAATAGAGACCTGTGGAGCAGAAATGGCCCTCTGAGGTCCGCGTCTCCAACCTTTTGACCCAGGGGTCATTTTCATAGTGGTTTATAATGTTGTCAACCCTCTTAGGAATTTTTAAAACCAGCTCATCATTTTTGCATGATATATTATGAAGAAGTAATTTTAAGTGATAACTTTAATCTTAGATCGGTATATTATCAAGAATTGCATTAGACAATTTATTTAAACATAACCACTAATGAGAATATATAAAAACACATTTTGCCTTCCTTCATTTGATGAATGGTAAATACTTGAAAAATCTACATAAAAGAAATCACAAAAGGAAAAAAGTATAAATTGATATAAAATAAATTGAAAAATGACATTATTTTCACAAAGTAATTTTGGAATTGAAATGTGGATTAACATAAAAAGAGGAAAATTGCTCTCATGGTCTGATATTTAAATTTTTTAGATTTGTATGTTGTGAAAATGCATTTGCTTTTATTATCTCTCTGTTTGTGAGTTAAACGATGATATCAGAAGTTTGGGCTTTCCTTTCTCCAAAGGAATAATTTTGATTGAAAGTCTAAGAGAAGCCGGTGGTGGTGGCACACACTTTTAATCCCAGCACTTGGGAGGCAGAGGCAGGCGGATCTGTGAGTTTGGGGCCAGCCTGGTCTACAGAGTGAGTTCCAGCACAGCCAGAGCTACACAGAGGAACCCTGTCTCAGAAAGAAGAAGAAGGAGGAGGAGGAGGAGATGAAGGAGGAGAAAAGTCCGAGAGAAAAGCCACACTGGTCTAACGGTGTGTGCATATACACTGCTGTATGTTTCATTTCAGGGGCCTTTCAAGTAGTAGATGATGTGGATGCTCTCATCGTGTGCCTGTCCCGCAGCCTGAGTTTGGTTCCCAGAACCCATGGTGGAAGGAGAGAACCAGCTCCTAGAAGTTGTCCTCTGACTTACACAGTGTTCAGTGGCATGTGTATACCTGCACACACATACACACACTTACACATACTCATACACATACACACACTCACACGTAAACACTTACACATACTCACACATGTACACACATTCACACACATACACACCACTCACACACACTCACTCACATGCATGCACTTACACACATACACTCACACACATACACACACTCACACACATACACTCATACACACTCATACACACACACTTACACACACTCACACACACTCATGCACTTACACACATACACTCACACGCACACACTCACACAGACACACACACATACTCTCACACACACAGACATCAGACACTCAGACAGACACACACACTCACACAAACACTCACACACAGACACACTCATATACACACTCACATACACACACTCACACAGACACATGCATTCACACACACATACAAATAATAAATAAATGAAGACCTTTGATTGATGATTGTATTCAATAAGCTATTGGCACAATCATTACTATTTTATTTTCATGAAGACCTGTTTCTTTGTCCTGGCTTTAGTTTGGCTTTTGGAGAAATAGACATCCTGATCATTATGTATTGCGTTGCATGGTAGCCATGGGAGTTGAGAATCATCTGGTGGGTAGGAACCTGAGTGGATTAGGGCTGGGATCGGAGCACCCGCGCCTTCTCCCCGCTGATTCAGGCTCTATTCACAGACCCTGGGTGCTCTTGGCCCCTTCCATTGTAGAAGGGAAGAATATCATGTATTATTTTACTTATTTTCCCAAACACATGGAAACTGATGATCGTATTGGTGAGTTCTCACCGTGGGCAGGAGGAAATCGGAGGCAAGAGAATAACAATGCAGCTGTCTGGTCCCCACGGCGGTGCTCAAGTGCAGGGCCCTGGCTGGAGCACATCCGTGGGTTTTGATGATTCCCTTGAGCATTTTGCCCAAGCTGGTTTTCAACTGTGGGCGGAGCAGTGAATTCGCTCCACAGTGTGTATGGTGTTCTCGAGCTATTGGTCAGCAGATGGAAGAAGCTCGTCTCGTTGTTCTTTAGACATCTTTTTTTGAAGATGCCAATTCATAACGTGTCTTCCTTTACAGTGTGCTGGTTTTCTAGTTACAGCGATTTGGTTCTAGGTCCTGTACAGCAGTTAGCCATGTTGTGTAAATTGCTGTGTCTTGAGCAGTATCGACATCATGAACCATTTGTCGGAAGCTAGATATGGACTAAATGAGCTTGTAAAGTGATAACAGAGTTCAGAAGGTACCCTGACGTGACTGGCATCAGTGCACACTGATTGGTCCCCAAATTGTAGAGACAATGCTACAAACTCAGACTGAAGATTGAAAAGAGTCCATTGTAGCACTGTGATCTCAGAGAGTTAGTCAGAATTCAAGATGCATGTCTATTTCCCAAGTTGGCTGGGTCATGAAAGTTTCCCTGCAGACTGTAATGGAAAGATCCTTGTTTCTTCAGTTGATTGATTGTTGACTGGTTGTTCAGCATATGTTTATTGATTTACAGTCCTTCCTCTTTATTGTTAAATTTGTCAAGTTGTGTTATCGTCCAGTTCAAGGCTATGACGTCATTTAGGGGGTGGGGGAGACTATCTTAAATCAATCCATTGCTTCCACTGGTCAGATTGTGTGTCTTGATGAAATGGAAGCATCCCTTAGGCCTCAGTGCTGATAATTCTCGACCCCAGTTTTAGAATCATACAGAGAAAACAACCCGTCAACCATAACTTGCCTCTAGCATTTCCTTTTCCCAATTTTTCAGCCTCTGTGTTCTCCATGGGTCCACCCGGTACCTGTGCACTGTTCTGAGGAAGGGCCTGTCAGAAAGAACTGGGGATATATGCTGACCAACTCTTAAGCCATCTTCCATGACTCTGGGTGTCTGAGAACAAGTTTACACACTACCCCTTGTGCCTGCTCACTGCCACTTAACACTCTAGGCCAACTGTCTCCACCCTTATTCTTTGGAGAAATTCATTTCTGACATTGGCGTATGAGCTGTCCTGGAAGCAAGCCCATCCACTAGAAGACTTTTGTCTAAAGTCCTAAGAAACACCTTTTGCTCTTGGGTCATGTCATGAACCAAGCCTCCCCTCCCCCAACTGCTTTAAAGATCACATTCCCAGGAAGCTGGCCTGGGTGGCAGCTGAGAACTCTTTTCTTCGGTAATAGCCCGTTCTTAACAGAAAATCAAGTTATTAAGGGCACATGAAATGGCATCCTTAAAAATATTGTGTAAATAACGTAAACCTTTATGCTCCGCAGCTATTATTAAGAGCCACAGAGTTCTAAGCGGGACACCAGCTTACAGAGTAAGTATTATTTATGGAAACTTTATCGGTGACACCATGATTAACTCAATGTCACACTGAACAAGCTACCCCTAAACAAATACCTTTGGATGGTATTTCTTATTCTTTACCCTCCCTGTCCACCCCCACTCAAGCCATTCGGAGAGGAAGAGGGGGCAAGGACGAGAACGTAAAAAGAAAGCCGGGCTTCCTTCCTCCCCTCTTTTCCACCTCAGTGGACTCCCCACCAGCGGATCATTCACGCGGCTCCGTTGTAAAGTTGTCCATTTGTAACATCTGAACTACGGAGTACAAACATAACATTTAAATAAAATAATGAGGAGTTGTTTATTTACCAAATCTTCTCCACCCCACAGAGTATGCGAGCTGTCTCTTTACCGATGCAAAGGAGTTGTAAATTTCCAGATGCAAAGGAGTTGTAAATTTCCAGCTGAGGGTGGGCAATAACAAAAAGAGCCTCTCCGGTAGGGTCAGCGGCTTGCCTTAGGAGGACACCTGGTTAGTTCTGACAGACTGGTCAGCACAGGTCAGCTCCCTGCAGGACCACTCGTGTCTGGACTGTATTTGGGAAGGAAGGAGTGAGGGGGAGGGGAAGGGATGTATTTCGGGGTCTTCTCATCTTCTTAGTATTTGAAGCTGTTTATCTTTTCACTTCTCTGATGTGCTATTCTTGCTCTGAGTCCAGTCCCATCTGTCCCTTCCCCATAGCCGTCTGTCCCCTTCCTATGGCCCCCAGCAGTTTGTCTGTCTTTACACTGTGTTGATAAAACAGAGATCCTAGCTGTGGTCTGCCCTTCTCTATTAGTAGAAGTCACCCCTGAATAAGTGTTTATAAATACATAGTTACATGAATGTTTACTCTGTTGAAACACACACACACACACACACACACACACATACACACATACACACATGCACACACACACACATGCACACACACACACATACATATAGACACACACACACATACATATAGACACACATACACACACACATACATACACACACACACATACACACACATACACATACACACATACACTCACACATACACACACACATACACACATATACACATACACACACACACACACATACACACATACACAGAGAGAGATACACACACACACAGAGAAAGGGAGACACACATACACAGTGGGAGAGATAGAGATAGAGACACAGAGAGAGAGAGAGAGAGAGAGAGAGAGAGAGCGCACACACACACACACACACACACACACACACACACACTGGGAATAGGATCCAGCAATAGTATTTCATCTTCCAATTAACATGAACAACCAAAGGAAGTAAGAAGAGATATAGGTACACATGCCTACGCCTTCTACTGTCTTCAAAAATTAAGATCAATCCCTTTTTAGAACGTGATAAAGCCATAGGATCGTGCGAATCAGTCACACCAAGACCCATGCTTCTCAGGTTTTCACAGAAAGAGCTGAGCTCCCTGTCCTCCCCATGTGCACACATTTCTGTGCTGTCTTTGATTTTCTTCTGCCACAGCTTCCCAGCTCACCTCTTCTTCTCCCCGGCCCCCCAGCCCCCATTCTCCACCCAAAAATGAATGCAAAGACACACTATTAGGCTGTCTGGTTATGTATTTTTTATGAGGCCATACAAGACGCTGTCTGACCCCTTGCCGCTCCTGTTATAAGCACACTGAAGATGCTTTTCATTTGGGTTTTGCTTTTCAGCCTGGGTGACCTCTATTAAATAAAAAAGGGGAAGGTGGGGGCTGTGAGGGGGCCTGATATGTGACCCCAGGGACGGGTCGCTTCAAGGATTACATTTAATTCATATGATAATATTGAAATATAACGTTCCTGGGTCTAATGTTGTGGCTATTTTCTTTTTCTTTTTATTTCAGAGACTTGGTGATGAATCTTGTCATAGACATTTTTCATCAGTTTGGAGCAGAGCTGTGGCCCAAGTACTGGGGTCACAGCCTTAAAATTACCTTCTTCCCTCTCTTCAAATTCAGGCCAGGAATATTAAAAAAAAAAAAAAAGAGTCTCTTCTCCTGGTTTCTGTGAGAGACAGAGAGAAATTAATTTCTTTCTCACGTGTGTCTACCGAGAGCTCTGTTCCAGAGAACACAATTCATACTTTGCGTTTTTGTCACCCACATCAGCCGCCGACTCTCAGAGTCTTTGTTAGTATGAAGGATAACATCTTTTTAACATCCTTCCTTCCTTTCTTCCTCCCTTCCTTCCTTCCTCCCTTCCTTCCTTCCTTCCTTCCTTCCTTCCTCCCTCCCTTCCTTCCTTCCTCCCTTCCTTCCTTCCTTCCTTCCTTCCTTCCTCCCTCCCTTCCTTCCTTCTCTCTTCCCCGATTCCTTCTTTCATCCTGTCAATTGTCGATAGATAATGCTGACCTCCCGTACGTGACACGTGTGGTCATTTAGAAAATGACATGTCTTTGGGTCCTTGTGTCTGATATACATATATATCTGTACACATATATACACACATATACACACGTATACATGCATATATATGTATATCTATATATCCCCATATTGACTAATTCTAAAATTATCCTGCTTTTTATAAGGCCCATATCAGTTGATGATTGTCTGCTTGTACAAGTTGCACAGGACTCACACGTTCACCAAAAAAGCATTTTCCTCCTGCTTCAGCTTAGTGTTGTTTGCAGCATTTAACCTGAGGATTGATGCTGCAAGTCAATTTGCAAACAAGCCCTGGCCAGCTTTCGGCATCACATTCCCTAAAGTTTCTTTGGACATCTGATGTCTTTTTTTTTTTTCCTGGTTGAAATAAACTGGTTGAGAGACAGAACTGGACTCCCTGCCTTTCTCTGTGTTTTGAAAATGTTTTTACTCCTCTCAGTTTAATAGAGCAGTACTTAATTTCCTGGAATCAGCTGCCGCTCCCCAGTGCTGTGTCCTGGTCCTCCAAGGCGGTTCCTTGGAGGGTGGCAGCATCTCACCAGAGCTAATAAAGTCAATTAGGGTAATGTTATACAGTAGGCCCTGGAAAGCCAGATGCGCCTGCTTCGCCCTGTGCTTTCAGTTCATGCCAATCCTTCTCGTCATAAGGAATATATAAAGATGGCTTTTATTATTAGTTTGTAGATATATATTAAACTGTAATCTCTCCCTCCCTCCCTCTCTCTCCCTCTTCCCTCATTTCTCTTTAGTTATTGCCAAGAGAGGAAAAAAAAAAACCAAAAACAACTCAGGAAAATCTGCAGAAACGTTCACACATTTTCATGACCAGGAAAGTGCTGCTGAAAACTGATCAAAGCTGGAAATTCATGGCGGCGCTGAAGCCCCCTCCAGCCTGGCCTTTATCATTACACAGGTATTACCACAGATGTGATTCAGCATATAAGCCCCTGGCTGCCAGGCTCCCTCTGCAATCAGCAAGCCAAGTGGGTCTGCATGGGGTCCCTGAGGGGACCCCTAATTGTCTTCCGTGTGTTCTCCCCGCAGTCTGAATATTCCTGGCGTCTGGTGAAAAACGTATAGATGTCTCCATGTATACAAGGAGTCCCTATACTTTTGCCTTTGTCAGTCCCTGTGTGTGAGGGATGTTTTGAAGCACAGAGCCAGGCTCTCTTTGTAAGGCATTAGCTATGACCCTCCTCCTCTCTTCCCGCCCCCAGTAGCCCTGGACTTCAAGATGACTCCTTGACTGCAGCTGAACATGGAGTTGTCTTTTTTATTTTTTTTTTAAACCCAGTCACAACAGAGAGAGAGGAGGAAAAGAGAGAGAGAGAGAGAGAGACCCTGAAGGATGGGTCTCAAAAATTGTAAAGGAGCCACAGGGAATTCCTTTTGAGAGCTACAGAGAGCAGGCTAGCTGAGGTAAGGTAGATGTGGAAGTCTTTCTCTTCTTTTTCCTTTTCTTCCCCCTCTGTCTCTTGCTGGTGTGACTCCCTCTCTGCCTTCTCCCTCCCTCTTCGTACCCCTCCCCTTTCCCTGTGGGTTCATGTGTTCCCCCCTCAGTAGCTGTCTCTCTCTGGATCTGGGAGGGTGGCTGGAATGGGGGGAGCCACCTAACTTCTTCCCTGCTTAAGCAATCTGAGAATGGGACTCATGTGAATATGCAAATGGGGCTCCTGGCCGCGTAGCCGACACGTGTACGTGTTGTGTCTCCCCCCACCTCCCTGTCTCAGCTCTGATCTTCAGCAGATTGCTGTTGTTTCCTCTGATCGCCAGCACAGCGTGCTGGAAAGAGAGACGGGGTGGGGGGAGGTGGGGATCGGAGGGAGCGTGTTGTGGGGCTGGGAGGCAGGAAATCATGACAAGATTGCTGTGACTTTTTTATATTAATGTGTGGCTTTTTTCCCTAGCTCATTTGCATGTCAAAGTGGCAGAGGTGTGAGGGCAGAGATTAGTATGGAGATGACATAATGATGTAATGAATTAAATGTGATCACTTCTCCCGAGCTGGGGGTGAGCGAGATGGGGAGGGGGAGCTAGTGTCAGACAGCCAGAGTGAGCCAGCAAGAGGGGAGCCCTGCTCCTGGTCTGCACCGCGGCTGATTGATGTCGCCGGCGCGAGGAATGCATCTTTTCATTGTGATGATGATGGTGGTGATGGTGCTGGTTGAGATGATTGCATTTATCGTTTGGTGTAAAATTTGAATTTTAAGTGGTCAGTGCCTGAGCTCCCCCCCCCCCCCCGCCCAAGTGCACGTGATTATTTGGTCCATCAGTGCAAACCCTTCACTGTCAAAATCTAACACCGCCCTGGTGTTCGTTTTTATTTAAAAAGGACAGCGCAAAACCTCCAGGAAAGGGAAAATGACTAATTTGGATGTTGCAAGGAAGGCTGGGCCTTTTCATGTGGCTGCATTTCTGGTTTTGAGTATGCAAAAATTAGGAGGGGAGAGAAGATTAAAAACACTCTTATTGTGAGAAGGCAGAGAGAGAGAGACAGAGAGAGAGGGAGGGAGAGAGAGAGAAAAGAAAGAGAGGGAGAGAGAATGAGAATGAGAATCTTTCACTATATCGGTAGGGTGGCAAAGGTTTTCACCATTGACAATAAAGAAAATGCAATTTCATCTCTGGCATTCAGCTTTATCTCCCTTTAATAACAAAACCAAACGAAGCTGATTGTGAACAAAGCAAATTGCCAGGCGGCTAGGTTGCAGGTCTGAAAAGCAGCTAAAATGGGACATGCCCCCACCCCCGCTTTATATGCAACACCTGAAAAATGTGCATGCAGTAGTTGTAAGTGGGGGAAAGGAGAGAGGCTTTCTCCCCTCCCTTTAAAAAATGTGTGTATAACTAAAAAGAAAATTCAAAAAAAGAATATAAATACAAACTCCGGAGGTTTTTCAGACTTGGAGCTTTATTTTGGTCAAATTCATGCCGTGAGCCACTGCTCTCTTTGGCTCCTCTGGTGTCCTGCTCCTTGGACTTCCTGAGGCAGAGGGAGTCAGCACAGCAACTAACCGTCCTGGTTGCAAGGCCCCGATGGTATAAACCAGCACTCAGGAGTCACAGACGTCACTGACATTAATTTATTGAAAAAGAAAATCCGAAGCAAGTCCATTAGTTTTTCCCCCCTCCCTTGTTATTGTTAAGGGCCTTAAATGGATTTCCTAATTGGATAATTTTATTCACAAAGAATAATACATAGATGGAAAACAAGCCGGGACTCGGGGGCGGAGTTGGCAGAAGGAAGGAGAACATCAGCCATCAGCGCGAAGCAGCAGGGTCAAGTTCATGGCGACCCACTCAGATGGTACGCCAGGAGGGCAGAGGGTGCGGGGGCAACGGGGATGTGAGAGCCACCTGACCCTCCGGCCTGCGGGAGGCGGATGGTGTCTCAGACATGTTCAGACAGCACAGTGTGATGCGTTTGTCTCCTGGTCAAGCCTAAAGTAAAGCCGGTCATTACTGGTCCTTGTTGGCATGCCCACCTCAGAGTCATCCCAACCTCAGTCTCTCAGGGTGCAGCCCGGGTTTCCCTCCAGTTGCTGCCATCAGATCTGTGTTTCCTGTTCCCCAAGTCCACCTTTTCGGAGGGGAGCTGGTCTTCTGACATCGCTCTTCTCTTAGCCAGTTATGATAACTGTAAGCCAGGTCCCAATGGGTGCTGCACACGGACGCTATTGGTGGTAAAGCATGTTGAGTCCTGTCCTTACACCCTGCCAAACACAGACAGGGAAGCAGGGCAGTGGGAGGAAAGTTCTGGAACGTCCTCGTCAGCTCCTTTCCTTCCCCAGGTAGCCACTGGCTGCCACAGCATCCTGCTTTCTCCCTGCCTTAGTCTCCTATGCCAATAAAGAAGAAAGGCAGCCATGAGGGCTGTTACTATTGATCTGCCCAAGGGGATCATTAGGCGTCCGTATCAATCTACAAATCAGTAGGCCCGTGTTACCAGCTTGGGGAGTCATTGCCAATTTGTTCCTATTAGATGGCCGAGCCCGGAGGTGTGTGATGAGCAGATGGGTCTTTATCTCAGCACTGGGCTTACAGGCTTGCTGCAGTCCGCCAGAGTTTCTGGAGTTTTATTTTGGGGAGTGGAGGGGATGGAGAGTGGGCTCACTGTGGGTTTGGCATCTGGGCCTGAAAGCTGCGGGCACATCCATTAGACCGCCAAGGTGGACCCACCCTGTTCTGTCCTCGCTGGGGACCTGGCCCCAGTGTTTCCCCAGGAAAGCTGCCCCTAGAAACCTCTCCGGAAGTGTCTTCTCTCTCTTGCCTTGGTACCCTGCATTCCCTCTTCCCCCACTTCCCTAGCCACCAGCAGGGTATTTACTGCTGGGCAGGTGACATTTTTCCCTGATGTTTTCTCTGTAGTTCAATTAGACAAGGTGAAACTTAAAGCTGCAGGTAATCTTGTTTGGGCGAACCGTATTTACCTTGTCTCTTTGGACTGAGACCTGGAAGGAAACACACTCCGGCTGCATTCCTTATTGCTGTTGTGCTTTTAGATCTTGAAAGATCGTCTTTGTCTCTGGTCTTAGGCTTTGAAAGAGCAGCAGCTAAAGTAAAGCCCCGTTCTGTTTCATGGGAGTGGATCGTGAAAAATAAAAATTACGTTTCCACGGAGGAAGGGAGGGAAAGGAAGAGGGATAAATAAGCACAGCTCACGCCGCCGCCAGCGTGACATTTCCTCTTCATTATTTTGTGAAAACCTCAGTTTTAAACCTGGTTTTACTCATTCCTGACGTGAGCAGTATTCAGTATAAATATCTGTCCATTTCAGGCCTCGATGAAGCTCCGGGTGACATTTCTGCTTTATAGCTTTGCAAATGGGGTTCGGGCAGAGGCGGGGTAGGGAGGCAGGGAAGGTGGGCTGGTGCAGAGGCGAAGGGGAGGGGCCAGGCCGCATCCACTTCCTGGGAGCTGTTTTTAATCCTCCTGAGTAACAGTCTTTCTCCAGCTGGGACTGAGGGGTGCTGGGCCACACATCCCAGCCCAAACTGAATGCTTAACACGTGTATCTGCTTTTGGATTGGCTTATTACTCACGAGGCAGGAAAGTTCTGGTTGTTTTTTTTTTTTTTTTAAAACAATCTTTCAGACTTTGTTGAAAATGAGACAAAACTGTCAGTCAAGGCCGGCTTCCGAGAGTTTCAGGCCTGCTTTTTAGTTACTCAACACATTTCAGCTTACTCTCTCAAAAAAGAAAAGTCTTTTCTGATATTTAAGAAGATCTTGGACTTAGTATTAGCTGGTATGGGCAATTCTCACTGTGTATTTTTGCTTTTGCTTCCCTCCTCTCCTCCCCTACCTCTTCTGCCTTTCTCCTGGCCCTCCCTCAATGCACCCCCTCTAATTCACCCCGCTTAAGAGACACCCTCGTCTGACAAGAGCCTGACATCGGTTGCTATTGTTTGTCAGCTCACAGAACTTCACAGAAGCACATCTGTGTGGAGTTGATGATTTTGGAAGTTAAATCATTCTAATTTATCATAAACCAGACACCCGGCACGCTTTCATCTTTGCAGAGCATGTAAAGAACTCATTTTGGAGTGGACACAGATGGATGTTGTGAGAATCTGTCCTGCAAATATTTATAAGCTTTTTCTTTGGTGATGGAGTCTCTTTTCAGGACGGCCACTATCCTGCGGAGGACAGAGTTCACTCTGAGGAAGATTCAAGCTGTGGCTTGTGTTCTCAGGAGAACTGGGGGTTCAAAATGGTTTTGCCAGTGATATGCTGTCAAAGCCAGATGTATTTGTGAATAAACTGGTTATCTAATAATTCTGAGATCTTTCTGCCCCTCACCCCCACCCTGTCTGAATCAGTGAGAACTTCACAGGGAACTAACCCAGTGAAACAGCCCAGGTACTCACTCCGATGCTCTGCTGAAGGACAGGAAGTAGACCTCTCTTGCATGTCTCTGTAGCAGCAAAGGAAAACCAATCCCTTTCTCATAATGTAAGGTCTTATTACTAAGGGATGCTGACAGTGTGTTGCAACTTCATAGAAACTTCATCAGGGAGGGGCTGGCTCCTCAGCCTGGACATTTATAGATTGACCTGTGTAGGGGGATCACTTTGCTCTCTTTCATTTCTCTACCCGTGTAGTTTTCTAGCTTCCCTTGGTTCACTCAGTGTGGCTTCATGGACGACCCCCCCCACCCCTCCACGGAAGAACTACGACACACTCTCAGCATGCTGTTGTGAGCCCTCCCCCACCTGAAACCTTGTCTAGATTAATGGTCAGTGTCTCTCACACACGCACATTTGTGTTGTGATAGTGGAGAGATGCTGAGAATTACTGACAAGATCCAGAATAATTCCTAACGCTGTCGAAGGCTTCACTTTCTCCTCGGCATGATGGATGAGGCTGGGGAAGTGCTTTCTGAGATCATTATGTGTATCGTTCTGTTAAGTGTTATTAAAGTCTGTCTGTCTTAGGCAGCATAAACAATAGCCTCTGTCTTCTCTTGTTCCCTGGTTTTCATAACAGTAACCACGTATCTCTTTCTTACCCCTTCCCCCCCTTTCCTGAGTTATCTAACTATTAATTCCCGCCATAAAATTATTGAGAACAGTATTTTGCTTTCCACTTAAAATTGGATAGTATTAACCCATAAAAGGTCCTGGCTTATTTTTAAACCAGTAAATATTTTAGAAATTCATTTTATTAAAAGAACCAGACGTGGAGAGTAGCAGACTTTGGAGTGTGGGGCTAGTCTCTAACATCAAAGAGATGTAATCCTCTTTTATTTTCTGGGGTCTCCCTTATTTTCTCTGCCGTTGATACGTTACCTTGAGTCGATGGTGCAAGACACGCGTGAGGTTGGATGTGATCAAAACCACACTGGAATCTTCACTAAGAGCAGATGGACTCAGGGGGCACCATATACAAGATCATGTAAACGAGGAGGAAAACTTTCCAGTGCTCTGTCTGGGGTCAGGGAAAGTTGGCTTTCTGAAAGGATCGTGCCTTAGGAGGGTGGATTTCTCTCAGCCCAGGAAGCAGTTGCTTCAGTGGGTGGTGGTTAAGGGGGTCCAGAGTGGAAGCCAGAGAGCAGCAGAGAATACAGCAGCCAAGGAGCAATGACAGATGGCTCACGTTAAAACTGAAGCCATTTCACTGGAACAAAGGAATTAACTTTGAAGGTTCAGAACTTTCGCTAAGTCACAGACTGCTCTGAAGCCGCGATACCATGCAGGTATCTGCTGTACAGGCTGCTGTCACTCTGCTCGGCCCTCCCTCCTTCCTCCTGCTCTTTGCTGTTGTTGTTACTGGTTATTGCTGGAGTCTCTTTAGGTCCGTGAAGGCTCATGCAAAGAAAACGAAACTAAAGAGAAGTAGACCCTCAGATTTCCTTTCAAAACACCATTTCCTCTTTTCTGGGATTCACTGCGATCTAAAAAGGCTCAGTTTTAGAGTTTTAATAGAATTGTGTAAGCCTGATGTGCGGCTGGGGCGAGCCCCGCCATCCACAGCACTGCTGGTTCCTGAACACTGGATTTTATATTTGAATAATTTTCCAGATCAGGCTATAATCATGAATGTCATATAAAAAGTTTTTTTTTTTTTTTAAAAAAAGAAACTACATTATTTCACAGATGTGCAAATACTTCTGAGAAAAAAATTACATTGATCAGTTTTTAATTCCCCCCCTGTCTCACCCTTCAGTCAAAGGGAAAAAGAGCCCCCATCTTTGTCTTCAGAAAGGTGCTAGATTGTAAACATCTGAAGGAAATGAAAGGAGGCTGGCCCGTCCACCCCAAACTCTTTCCAGATTTTCAACCCTTTCAGCATCAGCCTTCAGTTTGCAGAAAAGAGGGAGGGTCTGCAGAATATAAAAAGAGACAGGAGATGTCTCTGTTTGTTATTAAAATTTAAAGCGCAAAGCAACTCCAAGTGGCTAATTTTGAACGCACTCTTTTAAGGGGCTTGAGCAACAAGAGGAAAACACAGAAGGCAACCTGTAAAGGCGGAGATGGGAGGGCAGCTGCCACAGTGCTCGGGAGGTCATGGTCATTCCCTTCACAGTGTCGGAAACGACGGCACGTGGGCACCTTGCTTAAAGCTGTTCAGACAAATGCTCATTTTCATTTAGGATTGTTCTCTGATTTGAAACCGGAGCCTGTTTATTCTGGTTCAGATAAAAGCGCTTTGGAATTCCTGTGTTTTTCCAATGTGAAACATCTTTGGAAGGAACAGTTGAAGTCAGAAACTGTGGTGGCCATTTCAGGAACGGTCAGTCACCTGTGGCTGGAAACGCCGACCCTCAGGGCGGAGTGACCAAGTGTTCCTGAGTCTGAAGCGAAACAAGTAGACTGAAAGTCTGGGCTGTGTGCCCTCCTCAAGTCCTTGCTAATGGCTCTCACCTAACGATGCAGTGGCCTCTGCCCCGAGATAACATTTGGATATCTGATATACTGTCATAAAGACACTGCGGAAGGGAAAGAATCACGTCAGCATTTGGCCCACGGATAATGATTTGCTTAAGCTGCGTTAGAGTTGTTCAGGCCTTCTTTGCTGAACCAACTTGATTTTATTTTTGACAGGCCCCAAACACTGAGAATAATATTAAAAAAAATAAGGTGTTGCACTCAGATCAGTATGCATGAAATCGCAAGCACCCGTTTGTCTCGCCTCTGAAGTGCGGGTTTATTTCAGTGTGCAGGCAGTGCCAAACGGGAGGGCTCTTACCACCGCGTGCGGAAACTCCTCGGCACAGAGAAACGTGTAACGAAAGCTGTTACTCTGAGTGCGGTTCATGTATTGGAACGGCTGTGGCAGCGCGATACAGTTAAACACTTGTTCAATTATAGGAAAGAGAAAGTCAGAAGGGACTTGATTTAGATAAGAATTTTAACGGATCCTTGAAATCTCAGAGGAAACCTTGCTTCCAGTCACAGACTGGAGGCTTCCCCTGGACACTCTGCCCACTTCTCTTTCCTTACCCTTGTCCAGCCCACTCAGAGGGACCTTGGAGTGACGTCCCTGCTAAATCCTACTCATTAAAAGAAACCAAGGAGCTGGGTTGCAGTTATTTGCAAATTATTTCAAGCGTCAGCCCCTTTACACCTTTGAGGAATCGGAGATGTTCTCTGGCCTGGGCCATCTTTCTCCCCCTTGGGTTCTCAGTTTGCTTCCAGAGGATTCTGCTGCTTTTCTGCAGATAGATTTGTGTGTGTGTGTGTGTGTGTGTGTGTGTGTGTGTGTGTGTGTGTGAATATACAAAAGGCTTTTCCTGGTATTGGTACCCAATATTTAATTCCGGGAATCTGTGCACACACCACCATTTTTGTTGATGTTGCGAGGATTCTCTATTGATATATGTGCATTGTGCGTGTGTGATCGTATGTACCCGTCATATACATGCTTGAGATGTAGATAGATTTATATGTACACATACATATCTGTGGCTCCTGTGACACTGCCTTTATTCGACACATAAATTCATTCTTGGAGACTCTGAATACATAAGGAACACATGCTCCCATGTGTAAAATTTCTTTTGTGAAGGTTACCTTTTTTTTTTTTTCTAAGCTGAGCGGTCTGTATGCTTTGCTAGGCAGGTAGGGCTCATTTGTTAAAGCTGCCTCTTTCGAGACTGACACCTTAATAGTGTTTGTGTGATGGTCTCAGAAAATCAGCACCGAAGTATCATTTTGAAATTACCCTCCTTGGAGGAAAAAAAGCCACCAACCCAAACCCAAACAAATCTCCGAGCTGCAAAACCTCAGCCTTTGAGCAAACAAAAATCATACAATATTCTTTAATCTGGAAGGCTATGGTTTGCTTAACCTTGACTAAAAATAATAATCTCAGGTATTAGAGTGAGAGAGAGACCCAAATCTTCAGTGTTTATGGCTAAGCCTCCCCGGTAGATAGCAGAACAGTCTCCACTTGTCTGTCTCAACTCCACAATTTCCGTTGGCCTTATGTATTTAAATCCTTGAAGACAAGTGGAAGACAGCAAGGCCTGCACTGCTCTAGGGAATTTGTCGGGTCCCCTGGCATCTGTGACGGTTTACGGAGGGGTCCGTGCATTCCGCTTGGGCCACAAAGGCCGTGGGGAAGTGGGAAAGCTATCTTTTTTTCATTCTACAGAGGTTGTTGTGGGCCATTTAAAATAGGATCCTGGAATTTCCAGAGCCGTCTCTGTCTTCTAAGTCATTTCTGTACCTGGAATAAAATGTTGCCGTAGAAATTATTGACATAATGGTCCCCGTGAGGACTCACAGCCATCAAAGTGAAATCTCACAATAAATCCGGAGGCCACCTGGAGAACCACCGTTAAAGAGCTTTTTAGAGGAGGGAAAACTTTAAAAGCTTAATTCTTCTTAAACACAAGTTCACTGATCGTCTGTGTTGCACCTTCCAAGAGTTAGTTCTTTACGGTTAGCTTTGTTAAATAATCCTTTCAAGCTTTAGTTTTTCCCCTTTTTGACAGCAAAATGCTGCATTCTGTACAGATGACATCACTGCCCCTCAGCCACACCGAAAGCCCAGAGTTCCCCAGCAATGAACGGCAGTAGGGATTTCTGCATGTCTGGGGCATAAAAGCCTTAAAACGTGAGGTGGGTCTTACACTCCTACTATACAATACTGGGGACATTATTGATCAGTGTGTGGGGGACCTCCCCCCAAGGCTAATTAGTCTTCGTGAAGTTGGATAACTAATGCTGTTTTACAGTTAGCACTCAGGCTGCACATTTCATCCTCAAAACGCTTTGAAAACATTAACTAATTAATCATTAGCTAATTTAGCCACCGACGATGGAAGTTGAGACATGGAGAGAGGCTGGATCCCACCAGCATCTTGTGCCCCCCCACCCCTCCCCATGGAGTCAAAGATGGATTACTCTGTCTGCAGAGGGGGCAGGGTTTGGTGAAGGTTGCCAGGTGTGGGCATTTACAGGGTGCTGCCAGGTGATTCCTGTGAGGAACAGGAAGAGAACATTGACGGACACACTCCTGGACAGTCTTAAAAGGTAACGGCCAGATTTTTATTTTTAAACGAAAATGAAAAGAGCAAATAAATACGAAGAAATTTAAAGGCCAACTCAGGACAGTCAACTTTAGCAAGTGTCTAGAGCATATGAAGATACTGAAATGTAAAAGTGTGGTCAATAACGCCCAAAGACAGGACAGGGGAGCAATGGGTGTTTTATTCTGTCTTCTTTAGACACCAAAGACTTGCCTTAGGGGTGTAGCCAGGCAGGCTCTGTGCGTGTGCGCATGTGCGTATGTGTTTGTGCATGTGCATGTGTGTGTGTGTGTGTGTGTGTGTGTGTGTGTGTATGAATGATCTTTTTCAGTAAATCTTCCTGGGTCCATGTAACCTCTGAGCTCTGCCCTGGAGATTGAGCCTCATTTATGAAACAGCTTAGCCACCTTAGAGACTTCCCGGTGTGTCGCCACCAACAGGACTCGTCTCCCAGGGGGCTTGTCTGCTCTGCGTTGTGGCCCCATCCGCTGTGTGAATGAGATGTGAAAATAGTCGGGGAGTTTCTCTGAGCTATCAGCAGACCGCACAAGCCGAGTTTTCTTTAAACATACGGAGACAGTTCATCTATAGAGTCACGGTGAATGAGGGCGTATGTGTGGTCCAGTTCTTTCAAAGAAACACTCCCCAGAGCTACCAGTCTCATAGAAGGTGGCACCAGTGACTGTATTTTTTTTTCTTGAAAGAGTGAATATATTTAGCATCTCATTCTAAGCCCCACACATCCTTCTGTAACAAGGAAAAGCAAGATTTTAGAATATTGGAAAAAATATGTCAGGCGTACAAAATTTATTTTCCATCTTGCTGGCGTATCACACAGAAATGTTGCTAAGCAGTGTATCAGACACAGCTGCCCGACTGTCCAGGGAAAATCCTACGGGACGACTGCCACCCATGGAAAACTCCCCACCAAGTAAATGTGGAGATTCCCAGGAGATATGACGAGGCAGGGGAAGTTGCCATGTGCCTTGTACACACCACGCTAGAAGTGCTAGGTTTTCAGTGGGAGTAACTGAAGCAGACGCTGCTCACAGAGAGGGGACCTGCCAGGGCTCACTCCTGGCTAGGAGCTCTTCCGACTAGGACCTCACTCCGCTGTGCCTGATCTCAACACTTCTTAATTCCAGCAGCTCTCCACGTACGGCTTGTTTTATTTTGTTTTTGCGCTGGGGACCCAGACCACCGCCCTACCACCAATTCACTGCCCAGCTTTCCAGTTTTCCTGAATGTACTGCTCACGTCTCTCCTGATTCCTCTTCATTTTCTTCCAGCCTGATGCTATTTTTAAAATTCAAAACAAACTTGTTAATGACATCTCTAATTTAGGGAATTCAAGTTTTGTTGCTTCCTGGTGAGATTTTTTTCTGTTTTAGGGGGAAAAGAAAGTTCATATTTAAACATTGCTTATTTTTCCACTTTACTTTTTGTTTTTGAATTAAAAAATAATAATAAAAAACAGTTTTGACGTTCTCCCATGTCTTCCCTCTTTGTACCCCGTTCCCGGGGCCTGCAGATCTTGTCATAGTGGCGCATTTGCCCCCTGCTTTAAGAACGTGTCTAACAGCTCCTGTCCATGGGGTGACCTTCCCCTTTCCTCCACCCTGAGAACTTTCCAGGGAGGCCTTTGGGAAGGTCAGGGTCTCAAATTAGTCCTGAATTTAAAAGAATTTACATGATGCAGGTTGCTGGACTCCCATTTACAACAATTCTACTTCAGTGTGCTGTCTTTAAAAAAAAAAAGCATCATTTCATGCATAATTATAACTCAAGTCAGCTAGAACACCACGCAGGATATAGTTCCTCTAAATGGTATTCTGTAGTTGTGTGGCCAACAGGGAGGGGATGATTCTGTCATTTCTTCCCCTCCGACCTCCACAATGTCTGGAGAGTTTATTTGGTCATTATAACCATGTCAGGTGTGGTAGTGGCTAGTGACATCTCTGGAGTGGAGACCAGGGATTCTGTCTGTCACCCTATACTACCTAAGATGACCGTCTGTAATAAAGAACCTCTGCCCTAACAGCAAGCTGTGTATCCCTTCTGCTTACATTCGTGCCTGCATTTGGAAAACATTATGGAAACTTTTGGGAGGGCACTGAGTTTATTTTAATGTTTTCAAAGCGGTTGTGAGAATGGAGCTTCGTTTTGTTGGAGGTGTAGCTGACTGGCTTAGCTTCTTAGCTATCCCTGCCCTTAGCTTCTGAGTCTGCGGAGTCGGAAACGGTGGTCCTCAAGGTCCTTTCTGTTTCTCATTTTTGAAAATCCTGTCACAAGGAGGATGGCCTGAGAGGAAAGCGTGTCGAGGAGCGAAGGATGCGCAGGTGAAATGTGAGACCATCTGCAACCTGGGCAGGCGTTTCTGCTGGAGAAGCACCCATCCCACAGCTACAGAACGTTCGGAGCCCTGGTGGTTCCCAGGCTGGGGCTCCCCGTCTTGGTCCTCCTTTACCCTGCTCTCTGTCTTGGTCCCTTTTTTACCCCTGCTCCAAGAAGATGGTTGGCTTTCCTGTTGTGATTTTACAGAGGAAAAAAAATCAAAAAATAAAACCTTTGCAGAGCAGATGGTAGCACAAGCAGCTTGCAGAATCTACAAGCTGGGGGCTGTGGGAATGGACCCCAAGGTCGCTCAGTCGCTGGTCGGTGTCTTTTTGGGGTGTTGTTTGTGGCTGAAGAGTGGTTGTGGGGAGCTGAAGGCAGCAGAACGTTGTAGAAAATCACGAAGGGAAAATGCTGGGAGGCCTTGGAGGAGGGGCGTCGCGGTTGCTCGTGGGGTTGAGGTTTCAAATACTTGTATGCACACGCGTGCAGGCACACGCGTGTATTTCCTGCCATGTAGAACATCAAGGGGATGTCTCTCCAGTCCATCTGTCAGCCGTTTAAACTAGCTTTGCCCTCGGCAATGAGGTTGAACTTCACTTTCCCAGTAGATGGCATTGTAGTCTGTTCAGTGATGAAGAGCCTGGCTCAGCCAATAGAACTGTACACACACACACACACACACACACACACACACACACACACACACATTTTTCCCAGTGTCTTCCTTGCTAGCCCCCACTCCTTCCCCCTTGCATTAAATACTAGCTTGAGGTTATAAATAAGAATCTTGTTTTTGCTAGTTACCTGTAACTCTCGAAAGATTTGATTTAGGAGGGGGGAAGATGCAGTAGATAATTTAATGTCACTACAGCAAATGAAAAAAAATATACGGCTAGATATGGGAGCGTGGGATATCAGTAAAAAATGCAAGCAAGGAGCACTCTCGTTTCCGAATGAGAGCTGCCTTTGGTCCTGGAAGTCCACATTTTTTGGTATTAGCCCATCATACCCCGAGTCGTTTAGCTGGGGTGTGAAGGGAAGCCTTGACAAAGTTTCATTCTCTAGCAAAGATTGTTCATCTGTGTGGCGTTCTTTTCAGACAGGCCCTGACAAACTCCACATCTTTGTAAGCTGATTATTTAAAAATTCTCTTTAACAACAACAACAAAAAAATCATCTGTCTGGAGTCTATGCATATTGCATGTAGATCAAAAAACGAAGAATGCTTTTCAATAGTTGCAAATATTATCTTCACGATAGTCTTCCTCCTTTTAGACCATCGAACCTAAACATAGCAGTGGCGATTGCCTGAGCCAGCCACTGCTGTCGCTGCCTGGTGTTGGAGGAAGACATCTGTCGCCTGTCGGTGCCCTCTCCTTCCCACCCGGTGATCGCTGCGCAGTGGGACTGGGGGACTCAGAACAATCAGTGCATGAGACTTGATTTCAACAAAAGGGAGAAATGATGGTGTGGAGAATAAATATGCTTAAAAACTCACAATAAGACGTTCTGTAAATACCCTTTAAAAGGAAAGAAGTTGGATTATATTAATGGGAATGGAAACAGTTACATTTCTTTCTTTTTGTTCTGATGAACTCTGACAAGGGAAATACCATGCTTATGTGTCTGTGTGCTTAACTGAATCTCTAGTGCCTTAAAGTTTATTTTTTTCCCAAGAGGCTTCCATCTTTTTCTTATAAAAATATTTTTCTGAAACTGTAAATTTCTGCCCCTAACCCCACCCCAAATCTTTGCACTAAATACACTCTGTATTTCTCTGGTAGTCATTTGGTAATAGTATTTGACTTCCATTTATCAATACCGTTTCTTTCCATTATTTTTAATCACAAGATTACGAGCTATGTATTTAGTTATTATTTAAGCTAAATGGTGTCTTTGGCTGTTAGCTGGAAAAGATAATGTCCCAGTATCAGGATTAAGTTTTCATCTCTATCAACTGGCTTAAAAATACCCAACTTGATTCCTTTTGAATTAACCGAGTCTTATTTTATTTTATTTTTTTTCCCCTGTATCACCGATCACCATAGTAACCACTCGCTGTCAGTTCAGCTTCTGACATTTTTCTCATTTGGTAAGATTTCAGAATTGCCATCCTCCCTGCCAACATGTCATGAGCAAGAAAAAAAAATTGCATGAAAAATCTAATGGGTGTCTGGTCTGATTGTCCTCATTCCAGGCAGCAAAGACAAAACTGATGAATTGTGAAATGTATTCAGAGGGGTGCAGGGCGCGAGCACGGGACCCCTTCCCCCGCCTCGGTTCTTTTTGTTATGCTTGGTGCTCCACACATGCTTACTCTGACACGCGGGTTTGCAGAAATGTAAGATGAACAGTTTTTACACTCATCCAGCTGGTCTCTCTCCCTTACCTTGTTTTTTTTGAAAGTCATCATTAAAAATAAAGTTACCAAGGCTACATTTAGCTTGATTTCGTATATCATAGTTAGCGTTTTTTTTTTAAAGTTCAAATTGGCTTCCAATATTTAAGATGCTGTGCTTGCAAATGAATGACAGTTTGGGAGCCAGATGTGGACGGTGAATCCATTCGGTGGGTTAGTGGGTGTGTGAGTGTGCGTGGGGGTGACTGGGAAAAGCCAGAGAAACAAAGCTTAGTCTAGACCTTTGCTTTCTGTGTTGAAGGACAGCAAGAGGAAGCAGTGTTTTCCAGTTCTTTCCAGTTTCCACTTTGACACAGGAATGGGGAAGAAAGGTCGTGAATTTCTACCCCACTTTTGTGAATGGAGTCCTTCCTTTTGATAGCCGGGGTCCTTAGAACGAAAGCAGGGAGAAAGGGCTGCGGTTCTGCTGGTTCCCTGATGTAGACATGCAGATTAATGAGTACCTGTCCTGGGTAGGACATAAACACAGAGCCGTGTGTGGATCATCTCCCCACGACCTAGGCAGGCATTTACTATGTATGAGTCTCAATGCAGGTAAATACGTTAGTGACATTAGACTGTGCTTGTATGCACAGCAGTGTTCCTGCAGGGAATAGGTCCTTGGGTGAGAACGTGTACCCAGGTTTGGTAAAACTTCTGCGTCTCTCCAGAGGTTTCCCTCAGAGGTAGATCAATCTTGTGGATATTTTTTCATGGCTGCCTACAAATTCAGGCTCAGCAGCAGGAAGTCATTCCAGGGCTGAAAGCTGATTTGAGCAGGAGCTGTAGAACTCAGTGCTTGTCCCCTCTCCGGTAGACGACTCCGGATCGTGCAAGCCACGCTGGGATGTTTCTATTTCCCAGTTCAGAGGCTTTCTGGCTCTGGCTTCTTTAAAACCAATCCCCACAACATTTAGACATTGGAAGGTTGGGAGAACATTTGAATTTATCGCAGGGTTGTTGTCTTTGTCACAGGCGTCTTTAAACATCACACAGCTAAGAGAGAGCAGAGGACCCAGTGAAAAACATCTCCATGAAAGACTCCAGTCTCTCATTCTGAGAAGCAAACTCACACATATATTTTTGATGTGGTTTGTATGAATATTAAAACATTTAATGTCCAGCATCGAAAGATTGATAACACGGTTCTGTCACTGTTGACTAATGGTGTGCTAGAGAGTGACACGTAGCCTGCATATGTGTATGGCCATCAGATGCGTGTAAAATGAGCAGCGCGGGCCACCATGCCTTATTACTCGGCTCTTTTTAAATGTAAACACTTCAGAGAAACCAAATGAATAATTCCTGAATGTTTGTGGCAATTATTGTGCACAAATATAACCCTTGAGAAATAACTAGAAAATTGATATTGAAACTCGGGGTATATTTCAAACACATATTTGGAGGTAGAAAAATAGAAAGATTTTTTTTTAATACTGGCAAATAAATTTGCCTCATAGAAGAAAAAAAATCCAGAAAAATATGAATCTTTTAATAAGAAATAATACTATTTTTGTATGTTGTGCTTTGTAAAATGAATGGTGTAAACAGAATATACTTTAATGCTTTTATGCTTTATAAGATTTATAACAATAATCAGCGAAGCCTTGTAACTGTGTTTGCCCCTTCCGTGCCTTGAAGCCATTGGGTTTTGCAGTTAATTGTATAAATTCCATACACTATGGGAAATCACAATGTATCATTTATATTCAGCATGTGTCATGTGTATACATATTAAAATATATTAGCCCAAAATGGCTGATTATTCCTCAAACATTTTGTGATAAATCTTATCTTTTTATGGGTTGGGTGGGGGAAATTAAATATTTCATGTTATTTGGAAATATTCCTTAAGCAACCTAGATTTATTACTAACATTTTAAATATTTATAACTACCTTAAAACATGTGGGGACTTAAGTTCACTGGATAGGCATATATCGGGGTACAGTTGTGTGTGTGGTATCGACAGGCGGGTTCTCCACTGTAGTCTAACCATAGCTGTCCACCACTGCTACCCTCGTGTGGGAGACACGCTTCTGTGGGTATGTTCGGTGACACGCAAGCAGTGTTTGGATCAAGACAGGAATCTTCTATTATTTGCAGGGTGTTTTGAAAATTCTGCCAGTACAACCCTCATCTCACACACACACACACACACACACACACACACACACCCTTCGAATCTATTCTAGACAGCAAGACGAGCTTCGATGTGAATTTTTTGCATGTGAATTCTCCATGTTATTCGCAGTGTGTCCGTCAGACATTTTAAAAATGTGGGTTGTTTATATTCGCACGTAAACACATAAGTCAAGTATACGAAGGTCTGACATAATAGCAAATGTAAGAAATTAGAGTGATACATATTTATTGAGGCTGATGGAGACGCATAATGAATACACAAACGCCAGGCCGAGCTGTTTTACAAATGCACTTGGCGGCTGCCCGTGGCAGTCGGTGTGTACATTCTGAGGGAGGAAATGTCAGAAGAGCCTTGTAAATACATGCAGCTGGAAAGAATAAAATAAAAACGGTGACTAGCGTTGACAGGCAGACTTGGGGTGTATGATATACTTTGTTCATTTGATTCTTAGAACTCAGTCGGGGGTTAAATTGGAATCCAGACATCAAAGAACTCTTCCACCAGACCCAAATTTTGCCCGCATAATTTTTTTTCTTACAGTTGTCATAATTTTAGCTAATTTCACAGTGCAATAAATTTTTACCGTTTGAAGTCTTTTCCCCACCCCCGTACGTGTATAATATATCTCCTATGACCTCCCCACACACTCAGTCCTGATTGCACACGTGTATAAAGATGATAGACACACACGTGTGTTCTTTGCACACGTGCCTGCTCACTCGCACGTTTGCAGAAGTGTCAGGAGCAGCCATTCAGCTGGCCGGAATCGGATGCGTTGCAGGAAAAAGGCACACTGTCTCAGTAGCTGTACCTTTGTTTCTTTTCTCCGTTTTGCTTTCTTTCTCCCCCCCCCCCCATCCTTCCCTCCGGCTGTTGTGTCTGGAAATGTCGGCAGTGTTGGGTGTGGGTGTGCGGAGGTTTTGCAGATTTCTGTGTGATTCCTATCTGAAGGTCAGGGCTGAGGAGCACACCAGGCGGGGTGTTTGCCTTTGCTATTTAGCCTCGCTCTTCTTATCAGATGATTCCTCACGTGAGCCACAGACAGAGCTCCTGTGAGGAGAGTGGAAATCAGCGTTCAGTTCCTTTGCCCTCCCTCCCCTTCTCACAGCCGCAGCCCTAACTTCCAACATTCCTCAGGTTCACCGACTCTTGATGATAATCCCATTCACCATTTACATTTCTTAAATAAAAATGGTAAAGGTAAATGCAAATTTCCCCCCACTGTAAAAAAATAAAAACAGTGACAAATCACAGCTGTCAGGTCATAGTCACTTCTGGCGGTTGGTGTGCGCCCACTCAGCTTGCTTTTATGTAAGAACGCCACTGTGGGGGAAAGCCCACGTATGGAGAGACCGGGAGGGTTTTCTTCCATACGTATCTGAAAATCTTGGTCTTGCTTGTTTGTTCCTGGATCTTGTGGAGGATTCCAAGTGGGATGTAGGCCTGGCTAATTTGGTTACCACCACCACCACCGCCACCGCCACCACAAATAGTTTAGCAGCTGTGGCTCCCATTCTGTGAACATTGCACGTGGAAACCCCAGATGGGGAGAAATAGTTTCATGCCATGAATGATGTTAATTACATTTTTTAAAGATCACTGGCCAACTTCTGTCAGTTCCTGCGCTATTCAGATGACGCACAGAGCCAAGGGGAGTGAACTTCCCGTCTCTGGCTATTTACTCCCAAAGGATCTTCTCCCATTTTCCACGGCGTTGGCGTGCGTTTGGAGGACAGGACCCATTTTGGATGGATACTGAAAGCCGTTAAGCACAAGTGTTGGTCATGGTTTCTGGGAACCAGGCAGAGGGCACCTATGCGCTCTTAGAATTATCGGGTAGCTGACTGTGGCTCTTAGTCTGATCACTTAGCCATTGGCAGTAAAAATGAGCATAGGAGTCACAAAGTTTGCTGTCAAATCCTGCCATGGGACTTACGGAGGCTCCTGTGTGACCCGTTATAAGGGGCCCACTGTTGTGCATTAGTGCGATTATTCTTTGGGACAATTCCTGGGAAGTATAGTTCTTCCTGGGATTCTGAGAGGAAGCCCCGTTTCATGTCCCTACACATCTCTAGCTCTGGTGCTCTACAGCTCTGTATTGCCTCTCAAGCTGATTACTGATTTGGCCGGCTAGCCTGGCCGCATCTCACAATGAGACCACCACCATCCAAGTTGTCCAATCAGGACTCGGCTTTCTAGAGAGAGGGACTGGTGGGAGATTGCCACGCGCTTTGCTGTGCTGTCCCTCTCGGAAGATAAGCATTTGCTTCCCATCTCGTGTTAGAAGATGGCTTGGAAGTCTTAAAGTACTATGAAATGTGGTCCTGTGGCTATTTTGGGCAAAGTCATAAACATACACACGCACATGCGCGCGCGCGCAGCGCGCGCGCGCACACACACACACACACACACACATTCTCTCTCTCTTTATTGTCCTCCCAGGGAGCAGAATTTGAACTTAATATTCCATGAAATAAGCCATTGTAATCACGTTGGGTTAATAGAAGAAGTAAAATTGCCTCTCCTCTCACAAGACAGAGCAAGGCTGCATTATTAAAGTTTTCTTGCGGACAGGCGGTTTAAAATATATCCTGGGTGGCTGATGCAAGTCCTTTCAGTGTGGATGACAGCTTTTCAGATCTTAATAGGCTGCTCATTCCTGGTGCACGAGACCCTGGCGTTTCTTCTCTTCCAGGCAGGCTATGACATGATGGCTCCAATCTGGTGTCACAGTGCCGTGTGCAAAACTGACTCTGCTATCAAGTGGCTCTCTGTGTATTTGTGCCAATAAGGTAACAGTTAGGACTTAAAGCACTGGCTACGTTGAATACTTACCTTATCCATCTGTCGGATGACCTCCTTGGAATCCCCAGCCCACTGGTAAATACAGGGCAGTGGCAGGCACCAGCGAGGCGCTGTCGTCCCTCCGGTTGGCCTATGCGTTGCGGAGTCAGTGGGAGACATTTTTCTTTCTTTTTAAGAAAAGATTTATTTATGCGTATGACTACTCTGTCTGCATGCACATCTGCCTGCCAGAAGAGGACATCAGATCCCATTACAGACGGTTGTGAGCCATGATTTGGGTGCTGGAAATGGAACTCATGACCTCTGGAAGAGCAGCCAGCGCTCTTAACCGCTGGGCTGAGCTGTCTCTCCAGCTCCAAGAAACATTTTTCCAAGATGAAAAGAGAAATGTCAGTGAGTTGTAGCTGGTCTTACAGGAAACTAAATTTAAGTTTTAAGGAGAAAGTAGCAAAGTGTTGTTGTATTGGGCTGAGCATAACACCCCACCATCTTCATCAGAGCAGCCCTGACTGAGTACAGGAGGACCTCATCACCAGGCTGTTAGCTGTTGTCCTCCCTCATGGGAGGGCCCATGTGGGAGGGTCGCTGGACCCTCACCCAATTTCAGTCACTCCCTCCTGTGTCTCTTTGCTTAATTGCAGATAGCCTGGTGGTCTGGCAAGGTGCTAGGGTGCGCAGGCTGGGCATGGGTTGGGGAGACAGTTGTTTGTCTACCCAGGCAGAAAGTTCCCAGAAGGAGTGTTTGTGTCAGGATTTTCTTCCATCCAGGACCTGCTGACTGATCTCTCCTGTTCACGGTCAAAACTAGCAAAGGCAGGGGAGGGCTGGCACTGGCTACCAAGACTTAGGAAAAACGGTAACACTCCTGAGGTCCTGAGTTGACTTGAACCTCATTTGAATTGGGGACTGTGTCTCGGAATGCATTTTCTTATAAGTGACTTTATGAGCAAAGCAAAGAAAAAGGAGTTTGCTGTGAAACCCTTTTCGAACACCATGTTCCAGGTCAAGCCTTGTCTGAGACAGCCGGGGGGAATGATGGGCACTTCTCTGAGGATTCCCCTGCAACTTAGGAAATAGAGTTGTTTGAGGTTTGGTGCTGATTAGCGCGATTCTGCTCTTGTCCTGGTTTCTTTTTCCTTGTGACTGTCTTCCCCTCAAGTGACCCCACAGAAGCGATGCTTCCTGGCGCCAAGGACTGGCTGGAGGCGATGCTTTATTGCTGAGGTTGCCTTCAGCCTCAGAGTTGACAGGGAATATCTAACTCACAGGACCTATGCCCAGCCGTCCAGTTCCCCTCTGGGTCCCTGAGTTCTTCGAAATGGTAGCAGCAAACCCTAGTTCTGTAAAAACTGGCTGTCGGAGACCTATTTTTATCCCTAAATATGATGTACAAATAAATGTATAGGGAAGTGGAAAAGAAAATTTGACCTCCGTGTAAACTCTCAGTACTAGAAAGCAGTTCAACATTACCTTCACGACAATAAGGAAGCTCCAATGAGCTGTATCATTGCCCACTTGGAGGCGGGGCTACGAAGAAAGCACAGGCGTTGATTGGATGGAACAAATGTGTACCGAATACTGGCTTTGTTGGAGGTGGAGGTTCTTGGAGCCCGTGATCTCAGATGTAAATGGTGTAGTCTCTGTCTGCATGAAACTGGCTCAGGGCAGAGCTCCCCTCTTTCCAGGCACTGGGAGGCGGGGCTGGAAACCGTGAGGCGTCGTCTCTTTCCATTCTCGCGTGAGGACCGCTGCTGCGGTTCCCAGACGCTTGGTCCGAATCAGAAGAGTGGACTTTGAAGTCCAGTTAGGAGTTAACAGCTGATTTTTAGGTGTCAGTGTGTATAAAAGCATCTGTTTATTTCTCACATCAACTTAAGTACATCCATGCAAATATGTAAGTAGGATGTGTGTGTATCCACCCTCCCTGTTCCAAAGCCTCTCCCGAGTATATTTCACGCGGGCAAAGCCCTTTGTAGGAGTGTATTTTATCTGTGGTGCACAAACAGTGACGTTGTGCCTTGGTAACATTTGCTTGAAGACAGTTCTCCCCGGTTGTTTCATTTTGGGGGTATTGACAGAATTCATTCTCTTCTGATAAGTTTCAGCCCTTTGCCCTAGTCAAATGACGTCTAAAAGTAACTAAACATTTCCTTCGTGCTTCCTCCTCAAGTGGGTTTGGGTGGTGGGGGCTGTTTGCTTATTCATGAGTTGAATTTAAAATGCTGTCTTTTCTCGCACACCCTGTGGTTGTTGCGCTCCGAGTCTGAAGCGCGGCTCCCAACTGTGTCTTCAAAGTTGTACAATCCGAGGGTGCCTTGACCGTGATAAGGTTGGTTTTTTTTTTTTTTTTAAATTTGTTTTTGAGACAGGGTTTCTCTGTTGTAACTTTGGCTGTCCTGGAACTCACTCTGTAGACCAGGCTGGCCTTGAACTCACAGAGACCCGCCCGCCTCTGTCTCCTGAGTGCTGGGATTAAAGGCATGTGCACCACCACTCGGAGACCATGATAAGGTTTTTGAAAGAGTGTTGCAAACATGTTAGGTGACTGGCACGTGATGTGTGCCTAAAGGACACTGACCTGGATAAGGCTCTCCAGAGTGCTGGGGCCTTCCGTCTTAATTTAGATTTAACAGAACATCAGATTATAAACTGACAGTGCAGACTATTGAAATAAAAGTATGGGGCTGCGATGGGTCAAGAGAGAAGAGTGAGCTCCCTGGAGGAGGAGGAGGAGGAGGGAAGAGAAGGTGGGGAGGAGGGAGAGGAGAAGAGAGGGCAGGGAGAGGGAAAGAAAAGGGGAGGAGAGGAGGGGAGAGGGAGAGGGGGAAGAAGGAGAGGAGAGGGAGGGAGAGGGGAGAGAGGGGGAGAGGGGAGGAGGGGGAGGGAGAGGGGGGAGAGATGAGAGAGGGAGGAGAAGGGAGAGAGGGGGGAGAGGGGGGAGGGGGGAGGAGAGGAGAGGAGGGGGACAGAGACGGGGGAGAGGGAAACTACAACAATGGACGACAAGTGGGAGGGTAGGGAAGTGTAGGAAGGAGAGGAGGGAGGTCAGGCTGGCAGGATGGCTCATCAGGTGAAACCGTTTGCCTGTCTGATGACTTGAAATTGATTTCTGAAACTCGCATTAAGGTGAAAGGACAGACTTGTCTGCACAGAGCTGTCCTCTGGTCTCCGCACACGGGCTATGGTATTGCGCACACACAATAAGTTTTTTAAAAGGTGTAGAAAGAAGGGGAGGGGAAAAACGGAAGAGGGAAGGAGGGGAGAGGAGGAAGAGAAGGAGTAGGGGAGGAGGGGGAGAGGAGGAGAAGATGGAGGTGGTCCACGGGAGGCCGTAAAGACAACTTCTAGGGGGTACTGAGTGCCCTGGGAGAGCTTCTGCATCCCGGCGAAGAGTATGCTTTAGTTTATGTGCTCAGGTTTGTTAGATTGTCTGAAAACTCCCCTGTGCCCAGCAGATAAATGTCCTCTTAGCTTGCTGAGATGGAAAACCACATTGGGCTTCCAGAAGGGGCAGTAGGCACCACCAGAAATGCCACCCAGCAGTGTGATGTGGGTATAAATCTCGTCACCTGTGGCGGCTGACAGAGGAGCAACCGATTCACATCAGTTTGACTCCGCATCAATTATGGCTCCTTATTACCCAAGTTGGAGCTGATTCTGGGAAATTCAGCAAAAGGGAAATTATTGGGAGCAACAAGAGCTGGTGAACCAAGGTTGAGGCAGGGCTAGGGATCAGGGCCCATGGATACAGAGACCCAGGGCCCAGGGATGCTGAGACCCAGGGCCCATGGATGCTGAGACTCAGGGCCTAGGGATGCTGAGACCCAGGACCCATGGATGCTGAGACCCAGGGCCCAGGGATGCTGAGACCAAGGGCCCATGGATACTGAGACCCAGGGCCCAGGGATGCTGAGACCCAGGGCCCATGGATGCTGAGACCCAGGGCCCAGGGATGCTGAGACCCAGGACCAGGGATGCTGAGACCCAGGACCACAGATGCTGTGAGACTGGAGATCTGAGCAAGACACTTTGTACCAATTTCAGTAAAAATCTTTTGGGCTGTCCTTGCTGCTTTTATGAAAGACTCTCCACTTTTTTTTTTTTTTTTTTTTTACATTTTTCTGTTCCTTGCTCAAGAGGCAAAGTCTTAAAAGAAGGCATTTGAATGGTTAAGATCAGACCACAGGCCACTGCAGATTATCCAATGAGAATTAAGGACCTGGACCTGCTTTCTCTAGGAGGTTCTCCTCACAGAGCAGCTGCAGTTCTCAAGTCAGAGTGCACTCGGGAGAAGAGGGCTTACGTGGAGTACCTAGGAAAAACCACAGGTGTCCATGACACCTCCGTGTTTAATGCAGGTCATTAGATAAAAGCCTTGAGAGTGAGGAAATGTGTGCGCGGATTAGTATAGAAAGACGTCGGGGCCATTTTCTTCCATGGTTGGACTGACCAGGAGGTAAAGGCTTAGCTGTGGGTGGCTCTACCTGGGCCCGAGGATGCTGTGATTGTTACGTCCACGATCACCAGGATGTTAGGGCGTGTTGGTGAGCCCCCATGCTTCCTGGTGTTTAGGTGCAGGGCTGTGTGAGACAGAGCCAGGCTAAGGCTCTGGCTGTTACGAGGGACCCAGTTCCCTCTTCTGTGGTGCTCACAACAACCTTGTAGCCCTGGCTTGAAAATGCAGGAGATGCCTTGGACGGAGCCTTCGAGGGCTCCCAGTTTCAGTGCTGGCTGTGTGCACCCCAGTGTTTGAACCTTTGAGTTCACCTGAGGTCACAGCAGCTCCAAGCTACTCTCCGAGATTGTCTTTGATAGGGAGAGGTGCGAGCGTTGACAATAAGTGGCTCAGTTATGTAGCTGGGACGCCCGTTCCTGCCTGTCACAAAGCCTACCTGGGTGGTGATGATGATGATGATGATGATGGTGATTTTGCTGTGATGTCAAAGGTGCATGAGGAGCTAAGGACTCTAAACACCCTGCCCAGTGTGACACATCTGGTCTGGGGGAGTTAACCAGGTTCCCTGAGCAATGGAAACAAGCATAAAGCTGAGTTCTGACCAGGAATAATTCTGGCGCTTCTAGGAAACAGACACGGGAGGCAGAAGAAGCCCCTGTGCATTGTTGGTGACGTCAGTGACAACTGAAGCTGCAGGTCAGAGGATGGAGGTCCAGTGCTCCGTAACAAAGCACGCCGTGAGCTAGCGGGGGTATTTGTGGCGTGCAAAGTGCAAGGCCTCCCTTTGGAAAACTTAGATAAGGAGAAAGCACGAAGTAAGAGGAACTTAAAAAAAATCCCTTGTCCCGTGCTGGGGAGATGGCTTGGTGGCTAGTAGCACTCGCTGTGCAAACACCAGGGCCTGAGCTTCGGTCCCCAGCGACCATGTAAACAACAAGCTAGGCGGGGCCTCATGTGCTCTAACCCAGTGATGCAGAGCAGAGACTGGAGGGTACTTGCTGGCCACCAGCATAGCTGAAAACTGACCAGCTCCAGGTCCACTGAGAGACCATTTAAAAACCATTTTATTTATTCTTATGTACATTGGTGATTTGCATTCATATATATCTGTGTGAGTATGTCAGACCCCCTGTAACAGGAGTTAGGGACAGTTGTAAGCTGCCATGTGTGTGTGCTGGGAATCGAACCCAGGTCCTCTGGAAGAGCAGCCAGTGCTCTTAACTACTGAGCCATCTCTCCAGCCCAAGAGACCATTTCTTAAGGGAATAAGGCCGAGAGCAATAAAGAGGACACTCTTTCTGTCTTTCTCTGGCTTCCACATGCATCTTCATGGGAATGTGTTCCTATGCACACATGCCCGTGTGCGCACACTCACGCCCATGCCCACACACACTCACACACACACACACACACACACACTCACACACTCTCATACAGAGTCTCTCATACACACACTCACACACACACACACTCACACACTCTCATACAGAGTCTCTCATACACACACTCACACACACACACACTCACACACTCTCATACAGAGTCTCTCATACACACACTCACACACATACACATACACTCACTCACACACTCTCATACAGAGTCTCTCATACACACACTCACACACACACACACACACACTCACTCACACACTCACACGCTCTCATACAGAATCTCTCATACACACACTCATACATACACACACACCCATGCCCACACACTCATACACACGCACTCACACACACATACACACACTCACATACACACTCACATGCACATCTAGAAAGCCTATGATGGAATCTCCAAGCCAGGCTTCCCTGAAAGACTTGGGGAAATATAACACAGACAAGAACAGACACAGGAGCTGTGGTTTCTGCATGGTCCTGGAGCCATCAGGGTCCGGGGATCTGTTATGTGGTCCACAAAGAGAATGACCAGTGCTTAGCCTCAGTCTCCCGTCTCCCACAGGAGTGCTGTCCCACTTAGCGATGGATGGGGCCTTGAGGTTCTCCCTCGGGAACCTGGGCCCGACAGGAAGGCACTGCAGGGATCTGGAGAACAGACATGGTCACCTGACCCCTACAAGCACAAATCACTCTTTGGGTATTTCACTGCAGTGTAGGTGATTTCGTGGAAATTGGGAGATACTCAGACTTTTTAAAAAAAATTTATTTATTTTATGTGTATGAGTATTTTTCCTGTATCAGCTGCATCCTGTGCAAGCCTGGGGCCTGCAGAGGTCATAAGAGGGTGTGCCATCCCCTGGAGCCTGAGTTATAAATGGTTGTGAGCTACCACGTGGATTCTGGGAAGCAAACCTGGATCCTCTGCAAGAACAGCCAGTGCTCTTAACGACCAGGCCTCTCTCCAGCCCCCAGTGTAATCTTCTTAGATGAAGGAATAGAGGCAAGGTACCAGGTAATCTATGCACAGAACTTTAACAGGAACCAAGGCCTCAAGGATGCCGCCTCTGAAGCCTGCTGGTGTGCGTGGCACCCTTCCTTCTTGTGCGAGGAGATTCCCTCAGAGAACAATGTTCACCTAAGGAACTGAGCTGTGACACATGATTTCTGACTCCAAATTTCCTGTGTATGCTATGTGTGTTGTGTGCATTATGTGTGCTTATTTGCACACGTGCATGCAGAAGCCAGAAGCCAACATCAGGTGTCTTCCTGTATTGCTCTCCATTGTAGAAGTTTTTTTTTTTAGTTATGTGTAAAGTAATTGTGCTCTGTTGGAAAAAGGAATGCATAGGCCTTGGCATTATTACTGTCTGCAGGTGTGGGACTTCTGTGGGATGTTTGATTGCTTATGATCTGCACCTGAGGAGTTCCGAATGAATCAAAACACCTGAGCTCAGACGCTCGGTTCCACTGTCCAGGATGGCACTGGCCAGGATGGTGGTTCCCTCTGCTGAGGTCTGGCAGGGCTTGCACAATGAATATGCCTCCCTGTCTTCCTTGCTGAGCCTCCATAGCGGTGTACTATAGCTCTCTACCTTAAGTTTTGAGTCAGAGTCTCCTACTGAACCTGGAGCTCACCCTTTGGACTAGACCAGCTGGCTAAGCAGCCGCTGAGACCCTCCTGGCTCTGCCTCTTCCACGATGTGCGGCGGATCCTGTGCCTGGGTTTTACATGGGCGTTGGGCATCTGATCTCAGGTCTTGACAACACAGCGAGTACTTTACCCACTGAATGAACTCCCCACTCTTGAATCCATAATTACTTAGAAATATTTAAAAATGTATGAACAGTGTTATTTCTATCAAAGAGCATAGGAAGCGGAGATTAAGAAAGTGCTGCTCTCTGCCCTGTGGGGTGGGGAGCTTCAAGTGAGGGTGTACAAATGGGAGGAAGGGCTGCTGGTCTAGGAGGGCCTCCTGGCGCCTGTTCTGACCTTTGTGGTGAAGTCCTGTCTCTCTCCTCTCTCTCTTCCCCTCTTCTTTCTCCCCTCCTTTCCCTTCCTCCTCTCACTGCTCCCCGCCCCATCTTGGATGTGATGTAGGTGTGTCTGTGTGGAAGTCTGAGGACAGCTTGTGGGAGTTAGTTCATTCATCCCACCCTGTGGGCTCTGGGGATCGAGTCAGGTCATTAGGCTTGGTGGCAAGTGCCCTTATCCTCTTTGCTACTGCATTGGCCCTGCGCTAATGGTTTTCATCATTTGCAAAGAAATGCCAAACTAAGTTCTGCACCAAGAGGCTCAGAACTTTTTACCGAGTGCTGATATCCTTAGGAGACAGCATGGGAGAAATGGGAAACAGGCCCAGAGAAGGTGTGGAGTCTGCTTTATCTCATCCCCACCCCACTGGGCCTCAAGTCAGCTCGTTCTGTAAAGACCCAGACGGCTCTTAGCGAAGCGCTGTAGTAGACAGGAGGTCTTTTACTCTGTACGTGATGCATTTGTATTGAAAACACATGTTGAAGGCCAAAGTCATTTTCTTTACAGACAATGAAACTTACAACTGGTTCGAACAATTTTTAAAAACCCACGTGTCATGCCGCTTCTTACGATTGGTGGGGCTGGAAAAATTAACCACGGGGGAGGGGGAGGCAAGGGGAGAAGAAGCGGATAAGATGAGCATGAGCGAAATGAAAGCCCCTCCAGCCGCGAGCCCTGGAGGAGTACAGAGCTTCAGCAGCAACCGTGTTCTGCCTCTTGGGAAACTTTGGCTACTGCTCACGTGGTAACACGCAAAGGAAGATTCTGGTTTTCAGTTTTCAGAATGTTAGGCACTGGGCAATTTGTGACCTTTATTTATTTTTTAAGTACAGAAGAAGGCTACGGGGGAAGGCATTCTGAGGGATTTCGGCTCAGGATGGCCAGTCGTCCTCGTGGTGGTTTTTGTCTGCGTCGGGCGATGATCAAGGCTGTGTCTTTAAACAACAGGGAAAAGATGTGGTGACCTACCCTGTCAGACTCAATTTGAACTGGGCCGTGAGACTTTGCATTTTATTTTTTAAATTAGCCACTCCTGTCTCTTTGGTGTTCATCGGCAGGCCGGTCCAGTCGCACGGAGGGGACACACACGGGATGCTTTTCCAGCTGTGCTGGCTCCTCACGCCCGACAGACAGTACGGGGCCACCCTAGAAATGCTGAGCCCCAAAGCGCACCTCGCTGATGTCTTGAGAGGTTTGTGCTGAAAGTTGGTGAATACTCCAGCGGTGTCGTCTTCCAGCCTGTGTCCAGTGAATCAGCTTCTCTCCATCCCCTTCTCCTTTCCCGGAAGTACGTGGCAGGTCCTCCTCCTGCCGGCTGCCGCAGTTGTGGGGATGGCTGTGTTGGCGTTCACGCAGTTGCTTTTCTCTAAGGCCTTGGGCATGCGAGGTCTTGGAGTCGTCTGCTGCTGAAGTATGTCTGCAGCCCCCCTTTCTTCCTGTGTGTCCCCAGCTGGCCTCAAACTCTTGATCCCCTTAAGTGCTGGAATCATGAGATTGCATGAGCAATGGGCCTTTGTTTAGTTACCCAGCATCCTTTTGCTGCTCACCACCAGAACTACAAGTTCCCAAATCAGGAACAAGCACATTCTCTCTCCCACTCCTTGGAGAAGCGAAGGAAGTTGGGTAATGAAGGCGGTCGGGGACTCCTTCAAGGTCACAATCTCCTTAGTGGCCTGTGGACTTTGGATCTGAAAAACTTCTCCATGTCTCACGTGACTGACAGGCTGAGAGAGGCCACAAGCGAGGGTATCTGGTGGTCTTCAAAGCTTTAATTTACAAAATTAAAGCAGCTGACTTTCGACTGCTGCCCGGGCAGTGTAAGGGGCGCTGCCTCCGCTCAGCAGTGCCTTCTCAACGTTGTTGGGGGCTGCGTGGAGTACTTTTACAAAGTAAGAGGTTAAGGACATTCCCCACGTTTACGTCAGACAGTGAGAGACATGAGTCCTCACCTGGATCTCCGAACTGTCCTTGGAGAACCTTTGGACATAGCTCCCCATTCCGGGGCAGATTGGGAAATGCTTGTATTTAGCCACTTCATTCCTACAGGGAATGCATTCCTCCAGGGAGAAGGCAAGGGGTTTCCATCTCCAGCATTTCCTTAGATGGTATTCTGTTCCTTTCCCAATAGGTAATTACATTTTTGCAAAGACAAAGGAAAGATATAGGAAGATGCTGGAAAGGAGGAGAACAGGGTTGAGTGGTTGGAAGCCAGAGCGACAAGAGGTTTCCTTTGTTCTACATTCTGTGTGCTTCAGAATGTACAGAATACAGGGCATTATCATGGTGCTGAGAATGCCACTGACATATAGGCTTCACCCCAAACCCTTATTTTCAAACTAGCTCAGGCCATGATCTCCTCCCTTTGTGGGGGCTCCTTGCACATCCTTCCTGAGAGCTTTGTACCTCACTCCCACGTTGACATTCTTCCCAGATGCAAATGGCACAGGAACCCATCGAGTAGGTCTTTCTAAGAGACTGTGATGCTGGTTTCTCTAAGAGTGGGTGAGACTGCGTGACTTTATTACCGGACACCAGAGGGCTAAAGAACGTGAGCCAGGTCACTTGTCATCAGAACGTCTTGGTGTGTGGACCAGCATGCTATGGGGCTGCTTGGATATCAGCAGTAGTCCCCACCAGGATGTGCAGTTTTCAGTGTCCAATACAATCTTTCTATTTTATTTCTATTTCTAAATCTATTTCTGTTTTATTCATCATTCTTGGTCTTGTGATATTCCTATCAGATGTATACCCACCAAGATTTTCTTGTATAGGCTCCAGCCCTCCTGTGGTGGGGGTTGGGAGAGGGGTAGCCCTGTGGTGGGAGTTGGAAGAGGAGTACTGAGGGTGAGCCCTGTGCTGGGCTTGGCGAGGCACGTTGTCTAGTTGTACACGATGTTCACAGTGATATCAGCCGCTGACGCAGGTTCAAAGGACTCTCAGGCTACTGCTCAGGGATTCTCTGCCTTATTGAAAAAGGACGTTTTCCTGGTGCGTGCAAGGCCCTGGCTTTGAGGAGCAGTTTCCTTTATGATCTTTTTGATTTTTTTTCTTTACCTTGTTCCATGGAGCCCATCGACTAGCCAGGAATGGTGGTAGGTGGCTGTAACCCCAGCACGTGGGAGGCTGGGATGGTGGGTGGTGAGTTCAAGGCCAGCTTGTGCTGCATAGTGAAGCCGTATCACAAAACAAACAACCCCCCTCCCTCTGCCAGCCCAGGTAGCCTGTGTGTTCCCCTGTAAAACAACAGAGAAAGGCAGGTCCTCCCGCTCCAGCGCTGTGGCCTTAGAGTTCTTTTTGGAATTAAGAGGTCTGAGAGCGCAGAGCGAAGCGCAGGGCCCAGGTGTTATTTGTGGGAGGGACCGTTATCTTGAGGGACTGTCACTTTTTAAATTTATAAATATATTTAGGGAGAAGTATGTTTAGATACCGTCTCTACTCATTTATCCTTCAAACTGTAATACGACACATTTCGGGTTTCAGTGTATTGCATTTTAAAGCTAATGATGCATTCATTGTGGAGCAAATTTTATTTCTAAGCCCTAATTTAATAGAATTAAACTCTAAGCTGAATTGGTTTTATGAGATAAAACTCTGAAGTTGATAACTGCGTTTAGGAATAGTTCAGGTATTGAGTTTCTAATTTGCTTTCTGAGCATGGCAATCACTCAGATGATCAATATTGACCGCCTTTAATTGGTAGGAAAAGCTCTTGCTGTTTTCTATCTTCTGTTCAAGGGTTCACCTCTGCCCACGGGTGTTGCTCTCTGATTGTTCACAGCTGGTTTGATCTTGGCTGAACTTTAAGTTGGATGTTTGCTCCAAACTAGTTGAGAGTCGGCTCTGTCCAAACAGTAATGTTTCTGGGTCCTGTGAGGACTGTGAGTTTACTCTCTGTTGTAGACATTTTCATTTGCTGGGGTACGGGTGGGATGGAAGCAGGCAGATCAAGACCTATCAGGAACTGCTGAAGAGTGGGTGTGTTCTTGATTGGGGCCCGACAGTGTCAATCATCCGGAAGAACTTCTGGAAACCACATTCTTGTTAATTGGTAAATGAAGTATTCACAGATGCTACTGACATTTGGAAACAGATTCCTTCAAATCTGCTAGTAATCAGCTGCTGGCTTATTTTAGTATAGAAATGTGTATTTGGTCTGTGCGTGTGTGTGTGCACGTGTGTGCGTGTGTGCACGTGTGTGCACGAATGTAGGATATCAACGTCTATCACTTCAAACCCTTTTCTTCTGAGACATCCCGGAATTCGCAGCTCCTGCTAGGCTGGCAGCCAACGAAGCCCAGGGAGTCTTCTGTCTTGCCTGCCATTGGACTGGGTTTACAGGGTGCTCATTCATGCTCAGCTTCTCACATGGGTTCTGGGGATTGAACTCAGGTCCCCCCATTCATGTGCAGCAACCATTCTTTGCCTCTGAGCCATCTCTCCAGTCCTGGGAGTACATTTTAAGTGTGAGTTTAAAATACAAGAGAGAAATTAAGACACTAGCTCAGTGCATAAAGAGCTTGCGGGTACACGCCTGAGGGCGAGCTCCTGTCCCCAGAACTCACACGAATAGCGGGGGCTGTGCAGTGTGCCTGTAGTTCCAGGGCTGGGGAGGCAGACGCAGGTGGATCCCGGGACTCGGCCCAGACGGTCTAGTGGGATCCGTGGGCTCTAGGTTCAGGGAAAGGTGCAGTCTCAGAATGTGAACCTGATTGGGGAAGACATATGTTGCCATCTGGCTGCCACGTCCAGTTGCACAGAGGTCTGCGCGCCCGAACATACATGTGCATGCCAACACGTGAACACACACACGTACATGAACCACATCCGCAAGGAAAATACATGCAAATGTGGGGGTTTTCTTCCAGAGTGGAGTCCTCTGATAATCTCATTGTCGTTCCAAATTTTCTAAGAATTTTTTATTCTCGCCAGCATGGGGTGGAGGGCGTTGCTTCAAGGGATCTACATTAGAGATTGTTGGAACCTCTGTATATTCCGTTGTCCCCAGAAGTGAGGGAATTTTGAATGATCTCCCTTTTCTTATCAAGATAGATACTTTGTATGAAGCACTTCCTTAGAGAATAACACACAAAATAAAGATAACATGTAGTCTCACGGTATTTACTCACAGCTGACTTTAAAGACTACATTCTTCTTCCACCCGTACAGATACACACATGCACACATGCACACATGCACACACACAGAGAGGCACACGCACACATGCACACATGCACACACAAGCACACACACACATGCACACATGCACACACAAGCACACACACATGCACACATGCACACATGCACACACAAGCACACATGCACACACAAGCACACACACATGCACACATGCACACACAAGCACACACACACAGACACACGCACACATGCACACACAAGCACACATGCACACACAAGCACACACACACATGCACACATGCACACACAGACACACGCACACATGCACACACAAGCACACATGCACACACAAGCACACACACACAGAGGCACACGCACACATGCACACATGCACACACAAGCACACACACACAAGCACACACACACATGCACACACATGCACACATGCACACACAGACACACACACACATGCACACATGCACACACAAGCACACACACATACACACACACACACACAGGCACCCACGCTATTGTATAGATGAATTAATATATTTAGCAGACTTCTATGGTTTTAGACATTTATTTTCTTCCAAAATTCTTAATGTTTCAAATAATTCCATGACCACCTTGAACATAAATGCCACAAATGGTTTTTAATACAGAACTGTTTTATATGTATGGAAAAATCTTACCCCCAATCTCTCTCCTCCCCACATTTTTAAATTCCTTTTTATTTCTGTGCACTCCGATTTCTCTCAGCTTTTATTTTCCATTTCGAGAAATTTTCAGCACGATGATGAAATGCTTTACCCACTCAGGTCCTTTATGAAGTTCAGTTTAGTTCTATGCTCTAATAAATTCTCAGCTCGTTTACGTTTTCCAGGGATGAAAATTCGAGTGTTTCGTTTTGACCTATAAATTTGCATTTGTTTAAGGTATGACAATAAAAGGGAACAGGTTTCCAACTCACGGGGACTGGGCCACTTGTTTCCGGTTGGTAGCAGTGCTCTTCCCCCTCTGCAGGAATGCTGGCAGTGCTGGTGGCTCTGCCTCTGCTTCTGGGGCCACCCACCTGCCCCACCCTTGCTGTTTGTGGCTCAGGGAAGTTGGCTTCTTCTGTAAGAGTTCAGAAAGGCCACTGGATGTTAACCCCCAACCTGGAAGGCTGGAAAAGCATATCGCGGGCCTGGCATATTTCAATGCAAGTCAGTTCTGTTCTGTCAGCTTCATTGCCTTGAATTTCACGGCAAATGCGGGACATTGAATGGCTGGCGTTTGACAATCAAGAGAGAGGGGGAGGGAAAAAAAAGGCTGAGGTCTTATTAATGCAAACAATCTCTGATCCAAATGGCTGTGGGCGATGAGGGCTTGCTATTTCCACGGAAGCAATTGCTGTTTCCCTTTCTGTTGATGCTAATTTCTCAGAAAAATTTAAGGTACTTTGTATTTCCAGTTTTTGCTCCACATTGGGTTTTGAAACACACATGCTTCCCCTTGGGTTTTTTTGGGGGGGGCGGGTTCTAGTACTAAGAGATTCAAGGGGCTGCGCCTTTCGTGGGCCTGTGTGTTGTGCCTGGAGCAGAACATCGTGAGTCTGCACTAGGTGTGCCCCATCAGCGGCGGACACTGCGGCTTCTCTGTGGTTAAACTCCTTGGGTGGAAAATTAAAAAAAAAAAACAAAAAAAACTCACTGGAAAAGCCAGGTACCCAAGCATCCCAGCAGCACTTCCGCGTCATGTGACAGGCTTACCTCGCCTTCTAAAAACACAAGAGTCGCGTGCTTGTGTGTGCACATGCCGTGGACCGTGTGCGAGCGGGAGGACATTCAGGAGCCGTTCTCTCCTCTCACCGTGGGGTCCAGGCATGGACTCAGGGATTCTGGCTCGGAGACAAGGGCCCTACCTGCTGCAGCAGCTCAGCCTCCCCTTCCTTCACCTTCACGAGTCGGGCTCACTATACCTGGCACCAGCCTGTAATCGGCTGCGCAGCCGTGGGAGGATTACCTGAACTTCTGATCCTCCTGAGTGCTGGGATTGCAGGTGTGGCCCGGTGTGTACAGTGTGAGGGTCAAGCCCAGGGCTTCCTGAGGGGCAGCCACTCCACCAGTGGAGCTCCACCTCAGCCCAACAGCCACCTTTTCATAAACGGTATGTACCGCTATTTTGGGAGTTTATTTGTAGGTGTGTTTCAAATGGTTGTTTTGTGTGCTGCTGGGTGAGGGGCTGCTTAGGCCTTGGCATTTTGTATTGCCTGCAGGTGTTGGATTTATGTGGGGGAGGTTTGATTGCTCATGATCTGCACGTGCTATCAGGAGAACACCTGAGGAGCTCGGGCGTCGATAAATACACCTGAGCAGAGACCTCGGGGTTCCACTGTCCAGTACGGCACTTGCCAGGATGGTGGTTCCCTCTGCTGAGGTCTGCACTTGTGAATATGCCTCTCTGTCTTCTCTGCTGAGCAACACCATAGATGAACTGCTACATACTGGCCCCTTTACTCTCCTGAAAACACAAAGTTTAAATTACCTATTCCTGTGACTGTAAAAGAGAAAAAATCAGTGAACAGCTAACATAAAGCAAAAATTAAAGGTAGTTGGTCTACCTTTCTGTCTACTTCAATTTGAAAATGCTAGGATGGCTACCGTGGGTAAGGAGGGCCCGCGTAGAGTCCCTATGAGTTGGGTACTTGCAGTATCAGACTGAGGGGCTGTGGGTGTTGCAGTAGGAGCGTGGCTTCATCAGCCTGTCTTCTGACGTGGTAATTAGCTCTTGGGAGAGTCTAGATCAGGACTCCTTTCATTTGCCTCTTGACAGACCTGCGACTGCTTTGCTGGAAGAAGCATTGCGCTCACACAGAGTGCTGGGCCGTTTGTTTACAGGTGGGAGAATTTAAGGGCTAGATTTACATTATTATAAGCTCAGCGCTACTTTGGGACTACAGAGGTGGGTGGCGCAAGTCTTCAGTGGGCTTACATCCCCGGACAGGTCATTGTCATGAGTGCGCGCCCTCCTCACGACCACGGTGAGAACCGCACAGTTTTACGATGAAAGGAAACATTTTGGAAGACGGCGGCCTGAGACAGAGTTTGCTGGATGTGAACTGCAGATGTGAATGGCCCAGGGCTTCAGACAACGTAAATTTCAACTCAAGCAGACCAAGTGTAGAAGTTCCACCACGCTGTTGCGTTCAAGAGCGAGCTGCGTCAGGATAGTCTGTGTTCCTCCGTTCCGACACAGAGCTGAAGGTCACCCATCATAATGTTCCGGGACTTCATCCCTCAGGTGCTTGTCTTCTCTGAAGATGCTTTTTTGGGGAAATCTCACAAAAACATGCTACATTTTTAGAAATTCAACAGACACCAAACAGAAAAATCAAGTGGACTTTTAACATCTTTTATCTCTTTTTCTTTTTCTTCCTTTGTCATGTAGCCCAGGCTGGCCTTGGGCTCTCAGTCTCCCTGCCTGCACATGCCCAGTGACTGATGCCTGCTACCACCCGCAGCTCGAGCAGTTTTATTTAAAGTTCTGTTTTCTTGTTGTTTTGAGACAGAGTTTTTCACTGTAGCCCAGGGTGACCTTAAATTTGTGGTAGTCCTCAGCTTCTGAGTGCTGGGATTACAGACATGAGCCATCAGCTTGGCTTCCATCTAAAACATGGAGTCTTCAGTAGCCCAGACTGGCCTCCGACTCACTATGTAACCCAGGCCTGCCTTAAACTCTCAACCGTTTTGTCTCAACTATAGACTCCTGCTGCCATGTCTAGCTCTGCTTGCAACTTCTAAAGAGATTATTTTATCCATTTAGCAAATGGGAAAATAGAGACTTAAAGAGGGAAAATAAATCAGAGCCTTAAAACAAAACAAAACAAAACCAACCCAACTTAGCTGCTAAGCTTCAGTGTAATTTTTTTTTTTCCAGTGCTAAGGATCAATTCAAAGTAAAATTTGACCTCATGTATGTCTGGCTGAAGGACAGCTGACAGCAAAGGTCACTTAGGAGGGTGCAGCTGCTGTGTCTCCCCCTCTAGGGTGCGATGCCAGGATGGTCCTGTGACATGCTTCATGTCATGTGTGGCCTATCCCTGGGAGAACAGACCGGCTCTTGATTGACTTCCTTTCCAGGCCTTCTTGAAGATTCTGTTCCATGCCATGTTCTAGTGGTCGATTTCCATTCCCTGTACTGAGCTCTACATTTTAATCCATGTTTGAGCTCTTGGTAGAAAAAAAACTAGTTTGTAACCATGTTTTGACAGCAACAAGACAGTCTGTAACAAGCATGTGGAGCTGTTGTGTCTTTTGTAACTGTGCTTAATCACAATATGTTTCAATAAAGGGAAAGTTTTGAAAGAAGAGAAAAGAAGAAACGATCGGATCACATGGGCAGCATAGAACGTGGTGTTCTGACCCAGAGGTCAAAGTCATTGGCAGGGCCCAAGGTTTTTTTTTGTCTCTTTTGAGATGTGCTCTCATGTAGCTCAGGCTGGCTCCTAATTATCTCTGTAGCTAGGAATGACCTGGAACTCTTTATTTCTTATTATTTATTTTATTTTTATTTTGTGTATATGAGTATTTGGCTTTCGTGTGTCTGTGTGCCCATGGAGGCCAGAAGGAGGGTACTGGATCCCCTGGACCAGGAGTTGCAGACTGTGAGCTGTCATGTGAGTTCTGGGAACCAAGCCTAGGCCCTCTGCAAGAACAGCCAGTGCTTCTAAAGGCCAAGGCGTTCTTCCGCCCCGACTTTGAACTCTATCTAGCCTCTACCTCCCAAATGTTGGGATTGCTGGTGTGTGCTACCATCCTCAGCAAGGGTCCTAGGTTTTGATGGAGTGGTTGGCCATGTTGGTGATAGTGTCTGAGATCTCTTTTGCAGACTGGCTATCTACCCCTCAGCTACCATAAAGAAGGCTGCTGCTTATATCTAGAATGTTCCCTAGGTACTTATCCAGGAGGTGCTGAGAGTTTATCTCTCAGTGTGCAGTCTTGGTGTCCTGTAGTTAGCTGAGTACAGTGGGGTGGGGGGAGGGGAGTCTGTGCTCTGTCCTCATGGGGTTGGGGGCGGGGGGGACATGGACACACACATTATCCTGAAACTCATGCCCCATGGAGCTGAGAACGAAGCTAGGCCTCACTCAGAACCACATTCTCCCTGTCTCCTCTCTTCTCTCCTCCTCACTTCCTTGTCCAGAGAGTCTTTACCCAGAAGCTGGTACACGCAAGCATTTCTTCCCCAAGATGCTGTCTGGGAGAGACGCTCCTGGCCAGCCTTGGCTGCAAAAGGGAGCCATCCTGAGTGCCAATCGCATTCAGCAAAGCCTGTTTTTGTTTTTGTTTGCTTTTAAACAAAGGGTCATTTTATTGTCTACATCTGACTCTACTCAGCCCTGTGAACTTATATCTCTGTTAAAAATTTTTGGCTTGGTGTAGAAGTGTTCACTGACACTCTTAACTGCATGAAGGTTACTAAATGTCGGAGACGGGTTTTGGTCTCAGAACTCAACATCTGAGTTGTTCTTCCTCCGGTGTTCTTGTCCCCAGGGTCACAAACCACTGGCAAAGGAAACCAGGGAGTCCTCCCTCCTTCTATTGGCAAAATCACTCTTTCCTCCCTTCCTTCTTTCCTTCTTTCTGTCCTTCCTTTCCTTCCTTCCCTCCCTCCTCCCTCTCTTCCTCCTTCCCTCCTTCCTTCCTGAAATAGGAGTGCTTTATTGGGAGGAAGGGACACTTTGGATTTGGCACATGCAGGACACTGACAGTGTCACCTGTGTTCCTTTGAAGATGAAGCAGAGAAGCTGGAGTCTCTGAGATACTGTTGTCCGTTGGTTGTCCTCTCTCGGCAAGCTCTCTATCCCCAGAGAACTGCCTTTCTTTTATAAATACTCCAAACCCAGAGACCCTGTCACTTTGTCAAATTTCAAGTAGTAACTTAGATGAAACTGTGGAAATCGTACTTTTCCAGTATGCAAACCTGGAGAGAACTAATAATATCTTGCCAGAAGTACAGATTGAGACTTTACCTGAAGCTCTCAGGACCAGAATCGTTTGGATTCCATACTTTGGAATCTGCATATGCATGAGGTACTTCCAGGATGAGACCTGAGGTGACTCATGGACTCGTTTATGCTTAACATACAACCCACGCAATGTGGATGTATTTATGCAATAATTTTACACATTTTTTTGTGCAAGGAAAAGAGTCATGATAAGAATTTTCATTTTGGCACCATGTCAGCCCTAAAACAGTTCCAAATTTCCTGGTTAGAGAGAGCCACCTGTGCTGAGATCTGAGCGGTACACCGAGCACCTGGAAGTTGCTAATAGAGTCTTAGGAGTAGACGATTTGAATAGATCATCATATGGTGCTTCCTAGCATATTAACTTTGTAAAAAAAGTTCTATCAGGGTAATTGGGAGTGTCAAATGATGTCTTCAGAGTGTAACAGCCGTTACCATCTTCTGCACAGCTGTGACTCCTCAAAAGTTACCCCTCAAAACTGGCCCCATTGGCCTTCCTTCATAGAAGAAGCAGGAGGGAAAGGTCAGCTGGGAAAGGTCCAGCTGGTCCTTCCTACAGCCCCCGCCCCCGTCCTCCCCCGCCTCAGCCTATGTGATCTCAGAAGGTGCTAGATGTGCAGAGTGCGGGCGGCTAACTGGGTTCTTTCCGTGTTGTCTTGTGTTGACACAGGCCCAGTTCCAGCTGGTATCTAGGGAAACACTGAAAAGCATATTGAAATGAAATTAGCCTACTGCTCCTCCGGGTCCTACTCAGGAGGCTACGGGTGCTAAATATTATTTATCAAGTATTTAAGATATACTGACACTACTTCATATACATCATGTATTTGTACTTCTAAATAACTCTGTAGGTAGCTTTTGCCTGTTCCGTAGGACAGATAGGAAAACCAAGGACTCAGGAAGCCAAATGCTTTGTTGAAGCTTGCAGACTGCAGTCATACCCTCAACAGACTCAGCTCCTCAACTCCCCCAACTGGATGATTCCGTGTGGGCTGAGGAGCAGCCCTTACACCCGGGCTCTGTGAGGGAGAGACTTTTAGGAACCATGCTACTTCAGTGTGTGTGCATGTAGGTATGTGTGTGTGTGTAATGGGTATATGTGTTTATGTGCAATGGGTGCATGTGTGTGTGTATGTGTAATGGGTATGTGTGCGTGTGTGCACATGCAGGTGTGTGTGTATAATGGGTACGTGTGTGTGTGTAATGGGTACGCATGTGTGTGTGTGTAATGAGTACGCATGTGTGTGTGTGTAATGAGTACATGTGTATGTGTGTGTGTGTAATGGGTACGCATGTGTGTGTGTGTAATGGGTACGTGTGTGTGTGCGCACGTGTGTGCACACACATGCGGGTGTATGGAGGCCGAAGGGCAGCCTTGGGTACTGTTGTCAAGCATTATCTACCTTGTTTTCAGACAGGACCCCTCGCTGCCTTGGGGCTGGCTGTGCCGACTGGCTGGTGGGCACCTCAGGCGCCAGCTGCTTTCCCACCTCCTCCTGGTGTGTGAACTCCCTCCACTATGCTCTTTTTTTAAGACCTGAATTCTTGGAGATCAGACTCAGGTGCTCACACCTTCATGGCAAGCAGGTTCCTAGCTGAGCTGTCGCCACGCTCCTAATCCACTCTGGCCATGGCTTCTGGAGTATGATGCTATCATTCTTGGGACAAGATGTAGTGGTCCCTCACCTTAAGATCTTTTAAGGCCCTCAATTCTCTGAGAACCAAGAGCTGGTTATAATCAAGGTTCTACAAATGGAGAAAAAGAGAGAAAACTGATTTAAAATAAAGAAATGATACCTGGCCGAAATGTTTCAACCAGGATAGGAACTTACTGATGGCCATGGTGTCAAACTTGGGGCGTCTCATCCTTCCTGGCAGAACCTGTCTTTTAGAGTACCCTTCTGATTGCTGTTAGTGTTCTTTCCATGTTGAAAGATTAGCTCCAGGGATTCCCTTCAAAGGCATGTCACAAGCTTTCTCATGCCCAAGTAGGAAGCAAGAGGGCGCCCGGGCATTTGCTGCCGAGGAATGGGCTGTGCTTATTCATGCATATTTACAAGGTAATTAGTTGTCCGTTCATTCATTAGCGTGTTTATAGGGCCACTCGCAAAGCCTCAATTGTGGCTTGGAGAGGAGAGACAGCCAAGCAGGGCCTCAGGGGAACACTTGGGTTAAACAGCGTCACAGCTTGACGTGTGCAACCCACCCGTTGGAGCCTCCAAACCAGACTAGTTCAGTGGCTCAGATGTGCCTTGTCAGTCACCCGCAAGTGAGAGCTTTAATTGGTTCATTCATGTAGACTTTCTTATAAAGACTTGCATATCCAGTGAGAAAATTTCAATCTTTTCTGTTTATTCTTTCTGTCTCTCTTTCATGTGTGTGTGTGTGTGTGTGTGTGTGTGTGTGTGTGTGTGTGTGTGTGTGTATGTGTGTTGCATGCGCTCGGGTCCACGTTTATGCATGTATGTTGAACCAGAGGACAGTCTCTGATGTGGTTCCTCAGCATGCATCTGCTGTTTTCATTTGTTTGTTTATTTAAACAGGGCTGCTCACTGAGCAGACTAGGCTGAATGGCCAGTGAACCCCAGAGATTCCCCTTTCTCCATGTCCCAAGCTATGGGACAGCAAATGGAAATGCATACCATTATGTCTGGCTTTAAACATTTTTCTTAAACCTGGGTAGGGGTTTGAACCCGGGTCCGTATGCTTTATTGATAGCCACTCCCCTCGTCACCTCTTATTTAAATTGAGATACATTTTACATATGGTCATCTTAACTTTTCTGTGTCTAAGTTCATAAATATTGGCAGATATATAGAAATGAGTTAAGACAAAATATAGAATAATTTCAAACTGTTTTTTTAGATTTTTTTTTTTTTCTTCTCAAAACCAAGGGTATAGATCTGCAGGAGATGTGCCTGTTCATAGAAAAGGAAAAGATGGTATTCTGAGAGAGAGAAAGGACAGTCCGCAGGGGACTGGGCTATGTGGGTGGCCTCAGGAGTCTGTCGGACCAAGCAGTTCTGTTGACTGAGAGTTCACGTACGGCTCACCAAGTTTTACAAAGTTCCATTTTGGAATATGTAAGTAGAAAGTAATGAATAATACTGTTCTTGTATCCAGATCAGTGCGAATTATTATCCTTCTGGTCGCTGGTGACCTCTGAATAGCTGGCTTCCAGCTTCACGGTGCGAGGGCCCGGCCACAGTGGCGGTAGCCATGCAGGGCGGCGGGGGAGGATGCAGGTATTCCGGAGTTGCGCCTTTGCATTAACAATGAGTCCTCCACAATATCAAAGAGAAGCAGTTTGTAGAACCCGTGCTTTTGAAAATCTTCCCTTACATTAGATCTGAGAGAAAACATGTCTAGCTCCTCAGATCATCTTCAGACTTCCAAACCCCTCTGCACCTTTGTTTCTCCTGCTCCAGGTCCTCCGCCGATCTGCGGTTGCCTGCGTGTTTCAATATTTAGTTCCTTCAGTCATTTCAAAATTACTTCAAACTCACCTCCTTCAGAAACCTGCACTTGAGCTAACCTCTTGGGAGGGTGGAGGCCACGAGTACACCATTGCTTATGAAACGGGGAGTTTCTGCTGTCACCCACTTCTTTAGGGCTTGCGTGCTCTGTCCCTTAACTTTCCCATCATGCAATCGCGCGTGTGTTTCTGGTCAAGACGGGTCTAACGCGCACCTGTCCTGCCCGTCACCTCCTTGTCTGTCGCCCGTATCAGTGTCTGCCATCTACGGCTATCCCGTCACCGGCCACCTCGGCATCGATCCGACATCGTCACCATTGTCTATCACCTACCTTCCATCCGTCACCTATCCCTTTTCTATAGATCTACCAATCCTGTTCTCTCATCTACCTCGTGTCTGTTATCCGTCTGCGTCTCTCATTCGTTTGTTGTCCCTCATTGTCTGAGTCTATGTACCTGTCCATGTGTCCATTTCTGTCTTCTGTCTGCGCCACTCTGTTCCATCGAGATCTGTGTCATCTCTGGCTAACTTAGAGCATATCAGTCTAGCTGGATGTGGCTACCATCGGTCTATCCTAGAGCTGCTGTCCCCTGTCGCAGATACACGTTCTTTGTCACCTGTGCATCATATACTGTCATCTATCTGTCTATCTATCATCTATCTATCATCTATCATCTATCTATCTATCTATCATCTATCATCTATCTATCATCTATCTATCATCTATCTATTATCTATCATCTATCTATTATCTATCTATCTATCTATCATCTATCTATCTATAATCTATCTATCATCTATCTATCATCTATCTATCTATCATCTATCTATCTATCTATCTATAATCTATCTATCATCTATCTATCTATCATCTATCTATCTATCTATCTATCTATCTATCTATCTATTTATCATCTATCTATAATCTATCTATCATCTATCTATCATCTATCTATCTATGTATCTATCTATCATCTATCTATCTATCTATCTATCTATCTATCTATCTATCTATCATCTATCTATCTATAATCTATCTATCATCTATCTATCTACCCATCATCTATCTATCAATCATCTACCTATCTATCTCTCTATCATCTCTCTATCAATCTATCTATCAGCTCCAGTCCTAGGAACACCATCTTGCTGAGCTGTGGTTGCATGCTTTCAGGATGTCTTGGTCCTTGTTTGCTGCATCAAATGTGTTTGATGGGCTGTGTATTAAGGCAGACCACATAAAACTTGTGCATCAATGGCCTGGCTCTGTAGACAGCTATACAATGTGACCTTGTCGTCCTGGAGGACCAGGTTTCATAGGATTCAATTCCTTGTTGGTGGCAAAGGCTTTGTTTCTTTGTGAACCACAGCAGTTTTCCTTAGTTTCTTTCATGGGTGTTTGAAACTGGGCTCTTTGTACTGAATCTCTTCACACATCTTAAAACAGGAGAAACCTTGGGCTTTTCAGCTCTGCACACAGAAGGAGCCCGGGTATTGTCTTTCGCTCAGCGTGATTGACTCATTCCTTAAATAAATCTCTGTTCTTTGTTCTCAGCGCCCCACTAACTGCCATATTCAAATTATTTGTTCTTGTCTAAAACGACTTCAGTTTGTGCCAGTTATTTTGCAATCTCACCAACAATTAAACGCGATGTTTACAAAGTAAATTGACACCTATTCTAGAAAAATTCTGCAAAAACAAAGAAGCAAATCCAAATAACAGATCGGGAGAAGCACGCACTCCATCAGGCTGCCTTTTGTTTTGTACATAATGTGTCACTGAAGACTTGTTCAAGAGTCGAACAGTGGATCCCTGCGTGGTAAAGTGGGAGTTCTGCTGGCAGTGAGCTAGAAGCATAGATGTCACAAGTTGGATTCTTATTTGGCAGGCTGTGCCTTTCTTGGGCCACGAGAGCTAGGGCAGGGAAGAGGCAGTGGACTGGAGGTGGAGGCTCACTTTGGATTGTGGGAGCAATGTGCCGAGATTTGAACCTGATTCTCTCAGATGGCTATATAGTTCTAATGTCCATATAACTACCATGTAGATAAGTTAGGTTTGTAGAATTAAAGCAGAGCAGGGGGTTTGTTCTTTTTCTTTTGAGATAGGGTCTCATGTAGCCCAGATTAGCCTCAGAGTTCATTGTGTAGCCAAGTACAACCTTGAACTCCTAATTCTCCTGCCTCACCTCTGGAGTGCTGAGATTACAGGTGTGTGTCACTGCACCCAGTTTATTGAGTACTGGGGACTGGCCCCAGGGCTTTGTGTGTGTTAGGGAAGTAATCCTCCAATCTAGTTGCATCCCAGCCGTTCACATTAAAAGGGGAAAATCAATTCCTCTGTCTTTCTGCTACAGATTGAACATCCCAGATCGGAAACTCTTTGAGCACTTATACAATGCCCCAGTATGAATTTGATACCAGGGAACATGGCTTTCTGTGCAAAATTATTAAAGAATAATGAATATATTTGCTTCTATGTGGTAGGTAAAAGGTACATATGAAATGTAAATAAATATCATGCTTAGATTTGATTATCAAACCCAGATATTTCCTTGTGTACATGCAAATATACCCCAAATATGCCTAACTGCCAAAGTTTGCGCTGGGTTTGAACTCGTGGTCCCCTTGCCCCAGCCCCCCAAGTGCTGGGACTATAAGGGATGTGTCACCACAGTTAGCCAAACAAATAAGCTTTAAAACTGTTCTCAACAGATCTGCTTTTCCCCGAGTAGCCCTTATTTGCAAGTTATCAATGAAAAACAAAGTCTTGTCTGATTGAAAAGCTTAACTAGTTTCCTTGGGAAAGTTTCCCTCAGTTTACTCCTTGTTTCTGCTCTTTTCCAAGAAGGCTTCTGGGTATGTATATGAGAGGCATTTGAACCTCACAGAGATGGGTGACGGTGGGTCCTGTGCTCAGGGCCTTGTGTGGGTGTGGAATTACAGGAGCTTCACTGTCCCTGGGGCTGGGGTTCACACCTCTGAAACTGTGGTTCCTGTGTCTTATCTCCCAGCTGCCCCAGCTCTTTCCTATCACAGATTCCGAGCATCTCTCTTGGATCTAACCCTCAGATTTCCAATCTCGGATCTCTCCCCTGCGTTCTGTGGTCCTCAGGTTTGCACGGACCCTGTCCTTACCCTCTCCGCCCAGCAGGACTCCTGGTTCCTTCCACAGGCGTAAATACGCAGCCAATAGATGCTTCCCTTGTCATACAGAAGTGAAAAAGACTTTAGAAAGGTAAACGGAGACCTTCTGCCTCATCTCACATGTCGCTCGGTTAAGGTCTGGCCACCTCAGGTCATCAGCCCGGGGCGAGGAGAGCAGCACCAACACAGACTTCGGAGCTGTTGAGAGTTTCATGAGAAGGAAGCTCTTCCTTCACACTGATTCCCACTGAACCTGAGTCTCTTTGGGTCTCCGCCTCTCTCAGAGTTCTGGAGATGGAGGTCAGAACATGCCTGTCCCCACCTGCTGTCCTGTAATCTCCCCGGGGCACAAAGGGCAGCCTTTCTCTTTCTTCTGGAATGTTTCCCTTCATTAGCCTCCTCCGCCTCAGCTGGAAGAACAAAATGGCTGCCAGAGGGACTGTTTCCAGGGAAGAAGAATGGGGATCATGTCAGTTTGCCCTTTAAAGAAGATGGTCTTAGATTCAGGACAACGTCTGGTCTGCAGGCAGAGGGACTCTGCCCCTTGTGGGTAAGTGTGATTCCTGCTCTGAGTGAACTGGAATCAGCATGGATTGTGGAGAACCACGACTGGTCTTATTTTATGCTGAGGACACAGAATGCCTCTGTCCTTGAATGTGCTTTAGAGCTAAAACACTCTGGAGATGGGGAACACTGCGTACTCCTTCCTCAGACGATAAAAACAAGACAGTTCTCCATCAAAGGAAATTATCGTGACTGAAGAAAAAGCCAGCCGATTCCTAGGGATCGGTCCTGGGAAAGTCTCACTGTGTACTGAAGTGCAGTCACCTTGGGTGGATATCCAGGGCATTGTGCAACGTCAACCAGCCACACAGCTTTGAGCTGAGGAGCTCCTGTGGGCCCCTGAAGAGGTGTACCCTAGCACTTTTCCTGTGGTGATGGGGACTCTGCGGACAGGAGAAAAGGTGACTCTTCAGTTTCCTTGTTTTGCTTTCCTCTTTGTCTTGTTACTTGATGTCATTCCTAGCTCTGAGTATAAGATTTTATACAGTGAATTCTGTCATTCATTCGGCATGTATTGAGCGTCTACGGTGTGCCAGGTTCCGGGTGGGGCATGGGGTCAAGGATTTAGTTCTGATCTATACATACACTTGGTTAGGAGAACTGGCTTATAGGAGCTGAACATGAAAGTGTATTATCTTTGAGCACAGGTAGGAAGACAGGCCCAGGAGGTTTGTAACGGTGGAGCCTTGGCAAGGCAGAATCAGGGAAATGCTAGTAAGTCTAGCTGGAAGGACCTGACACATCCATGGAGCAAGTGCTGGTTGGGGTCACAGTCCCCAAGATTAGGCTTAGAGTCACGGGATGCTAGAGTCATGAGGTCAGTCAGGTGTTTTCATTTTTCCAGAACTCCTCGGGTGTTCTACTGAGAGCACACGCAGATCATGAGCAATCAACAACCCCCACAGAAACCCAACATCTTCAGACAATACAAAGGCCACGGTCTATGCACCACTTTTTCCCACAGCGCACAAAAGCAATGATTTTAAACACGACTAAAAATAAACTTCCACAACAGGATCCATCTGTCAATTTCCTCTCTAACTCATACTTTGTACTTTGCAAAGCTGTCCAGAAGGCATGTGAAGGCATTCTCTGAGTGTAGAACATTATTCAGCTCCACAGAACCGATCTCTACCATGGATAAGTTAAATTGGTGATTTTTTTTTTTTAGCTGACATTTTCCCTATCGTGCACCCGTATAAGTCATGTTATTAGAGTCTATAAAAATGACAGAAGATTTAATCACAGCAAACATCATTTATTTTATTTCAATAGGGCACCGAAAACTTAAAAATAAAGGTGCATAGCAGCTACAGCTAATTTTATCCCAAATGAGAAAAGCAAGATAATGCTTTTCTGGCATAGTTTGGAGTCCATAAATATATGCACCAAAATTTAGGTAAAATCAGACAGCTCTTAAACACTCATAATAAGAAAGCACTCACTGAGTGGTCAAGTAAAATGCTAAGGATCCGGGTGTGTCACATCCCAGTGTTCCTCGGAATTATGGATGGGGGTTCCATCTCTCTGCCACTGCTGAGAGAGGAACTAACAAGAACCAGAAGATGAAAATGCCCTTCAGCTGTTGTGTCTGGGTTTCCAAGCAGGCACGTGACCATGGTGACTGCCGGCTTAAGTGCAAGAGCTCTTTGAGGAAAGGCATTCGGTGTGGAGAGCAGACAGCATCTGGACCGTGGAAACTGGAAGAGTACAGCCTGCCAGCAAAACGTAGTGCCATTGCCTTGGTCAGTGACATTCAAAGAGTTAACTGTGAACAGCACTTTAGGCTTGGGAAGGTGTCTCAGTTCCTGAGCAAATTGACTTAAAGGAGAAAGATTCATTTTGATTGGCTGTTTCAGAAATGCCAGGCCTGGATTGACTGGATTCGACTTTTGGGGTCTGTCGGGGAGGCAGAGCATAGTGAGGAGAGGTTGTGGTAGCTCAGAGGGAAGGGCCTGGGGACCAGGTCTGCAAGGATATGCCTTCTGTGGCTTCCTCCAGCAAGCTCAGCTTCCTGGTTTCAGTCCCCCCCCCACCCATGCCTTCAAATGATGACTCTGTTAATTCATCCATTGATGAAGTCAACTCCTTATGAGCCAGTCTTTTTCAAAAGCCTCCGTAATTGGCAACCCAGTGTTAAACATGTGACCCTTTGGGGCGAGCACTTCCTAGCTAAACGGGGTGTCAATCCAGGTGAAGCTAGATCTGACCCTTGTTTCAAAATGCCAAACGTGTTCTATGTGGTGCCTACTCCTGTGACTCATTCCACGTGTCTGAGGAGCGGTCCGCTCCTCGTTCTCATCTTCCAGGAGTTCTGTCTTGACACTGGCTTCAGCAATCCCCGAGGCAGAGGCATAGACCTGGGTTTCCGCTCTGATGTGACCTCTCAGAGCTCATCACATTCCGTTGGCTAAACTGACTCGTGGCCACATCAGAGAAGAAGCCGACGGAGCAATGTGATCCTCTCCCGGCCTGGGGTGTGTCTGGACACCCGCCATTAGCTCCTGACGTCCAGGCACACTTGAAAGCCATTCGTTCTCATTTAAATACCCTGCCACCCCCAACACACACTATACACACACCGATGACCCATTTTTGTTTTAAGAATCTCACTTTGGATTGATTGTGCGTACACCCAGCCGGGAGTGCGGGAGCACGTGCCTGGGGATGCTCTCCGACACCCCTATCCTGAAGGAAAGATCCTGGGCGCTGTGCATCCTCCGCTCCCCCTTCCTGCTCTGGCCGCTGAGTGAGGCTTTCATGTACTTGAAATCAATGCGGTTCTGCTCTCCTCTGCCTTGCTTCCCCCGCACGGGGAGGGCATTTCTTTCGTTTCCGTGGGTCCAGTTTGTCTTCTTTCATGTTCCTTTCAATTCCACTTTGCTCCGAGCCTGGATGCAGAAAAAGCATTAGCATAGGAAGTAAGGTCAAACCTGGCCTTGAGCTTTTCCAGAGAAAGCAGGAAACGCAAGCACAGCTTTCCTGATGGCCTAAAGCAGCGGTTCTCAACCTGTGGGTCGTGACCCCTTTGTGGGTCGAACAACCCTTTCACAGGGGTCGCCTAAGACCATCTGCATATCAGGTATTCACATTACGATTCACAACAGCAGCAAATGCAGTTATGAAGAACGGTGAAAATAATTTTATGGTTGGGGGTTTGTTGAGGAAGTTTATTTTTAGTTATGTTTTTAATAATTTAGGCACTGTTGGGTGAGGGGCTGCCTAGGTTTTTGGCATTTTGTATTGTCTGCAGCTGTTGGGTTTATGGGGGAAGGGATGCTGATTGGTAATGATCTGCACGTGCTGTTAGAACACCTGAGGAGTTCTGAATCAATAAAAACACCTGAGCTGAGAGCTAAGGGTTCCACTGTTGACTGAGCCTGGTGCTGATCAAGACAGTGGTTCCCTCTGCTGAGGTCTGGCAGAGTTTACATATATATAAGAATGCCTGCTTGTCTTCTTGGGTGAGCCACCCCTTAGGTGTACTACAACCGGGGATGCCACAACATGAGGAGCTGTACTACAGAGTCTCAGCATTGGGAAGGTGGGAACCACTGGTCTAGAGGAATCGGCTCCTCTCAGACTCAGAAGGGATGCTGCCCTGAATCTGGTGAGGGTTCTGCCAACCTTCCAGTCCCTCATCTAGGAGCCCCCGACAAAGATAAAGGGCCCTCTGGCTCACTCCATGTTTGCACCTCACATGTGGCAGAGGTAGGGGCTCCTTGTTCTAAGGCTTTGCCTGCCCTGCCTACGTTGGCACAGAGTCCTGGTTTGTGTGCATTTTGGTAGGTGGGGAATCGACTTCGCTATCAGAAAATCACGTCCAGTCATTTCCCAGGGTGCCTCTCCTTCCAATCTTGACCTGGTCAACCTGTGGTGGGCAGAGCCCGGCCCAGGTGATTTGATTCATCGCTGAATGTGGTAGAGGTCACTGTGGGGAAGCTTCCCTCACTGCTGAGGGTCCTTCTGCCGGCTGAGGAGTCTGTGAGCCTTCCTCACTGACAGTGCACCCGTTCCTGTGCTCGGTAAACTTGGGGGGCTTTCCTCACTGACTGCATGCACATTCCTGTGCTAGGTAAACTTGGGGGGCTCTCCTCACTGACTGCATGCACATTCCTGTGCTAGGTAAACTTGGGGGGCTCTCCTCACTGACTGCATGCACATTCCTGTGCTTGGTAAACTCGGGGGGCTTTCCTTACAGACTGCACGCACATTCCTGTGCTTGGTAAACTCGGGGACCATAACCAAGGCCTCGGCTTAGCTCTGTGCTTCTTTTCTCTTGGAAAGGGCCTTCAGTGTAGGCGCTCTTCCCATCTCCTCCCCCTTCAGAGCCAGGTTTACCCAGTCCTGCAGGTAGCGTATCAGACAGTTCACTCTGAGTGCTCCAAGTCTGCCTTCTTCATCAGCCGGGAAGGAATCTGGCCTTCCTGTTCCTGTATCTCTATTTGTTTGGAAGCTCGTGGAGGAGCAGACATGTAATCAGACCTAGAGATTATGATAGGCACTGAATAGTGAGCGAGGCAGAGTGAGGGGCCAGAGAGCCAGTCCAGGCACTGAAGTGGCCACTGAGGTCCCTTAACCATAGAGGCTAACCTTGACCAGGACCTCCGGATGAGCTTCTCCAGGGACTCACTCTGGCTCCTTCTGCCTCCTGTTTTAGCATGGATCCAACCCCATGGCATATCCTGGTGTCTTTTGTGCGATTTATGTTCTTCCTTTTAGAGCATGACACAATCGTCACGGTCCTTTGGAGGTGGAGGAGATTAAGTGGGGACATGTCTATGCCTCTGTACGTTTTGGTCTTTCTAGCCGTCTTCTATTTGAAATCCCTATGTCTCGTGCAGTGTGGCACTTGATGGGCTGTAGGGCTTCAGCACGGGGGTCACTGAATAATTTTATATTCCATTTTCTGGAGGCCCTGAGTTGCTTTGGAAAAGGGACCAGGCTTTGTTTCTCTTGTCTTCTTTGTAAGGAACTGCCCACTGGTTTCCAATAAACATTAAAACGAACAACTACAAGCCACAGAGAACTAACCTGCAGCTGCATGTGAGGACTTCTGAGAGCCACCTGGGGCAGGAGGGTTTCTGGCTCGTGTTTCCTGTGAGTAAGCCTTCATTAGACATTTGCTTAGATCATGGAGTGTTAAACTTGAGTGTTGGACACCACCTTCTTTACTGCGGACCTTCCCCGAGTTTCTAACACTGTCTGATGTAGGATGGACAGAATTTGTGAACTAAATGATTTAGCAGTATTCCTCAAAGCAACGGCCAGTTTTCTAGATGTTCATGTATGTACTCCATGGATAATGCTGGCACGTAAGCAAACAGCGGAGGGGAAAACACTTGGGAAAAGCTGAAGAAGAACCTTGTTCAAGTAAGCTCATGCACCAGAGGTTAAATATCAAGAGATGCTTTTTACTGGGCTTGGTGGTGGGTGCCAGCAATCCTGCAGTTGGGCTGGGCAGGTGTAGACAGGAGAATGAATAGTTTGGAGCCAGCCTGGGCTACAAAGTGATGCCCAGTCTCATAAAATGTCAACAACATCAACAACAGCAGCAGCAGCAACAAAAAACCTGCTTCTTGAGTGAGTTGTGTGTTTTGTTCGGTTTTAATCCTGTGCTTGTTAGGTTTTTTGTTTGCTTTTTGTTTTTTTGATAACTTGACACATCCTGGAGTCATCTGAGAAGAAAGAACCTCAGCTGAGAGAGTTCCCCATCAGATTGGCCTGTAGGCAAGTCTGTGGGGCATTTTGTTGATGAATCTGATGTGGAAGGGCTCTGTGGGAGGAGTGATGCTGCGTGAGCTCGAGGAACAAGCCAGCAAATAGCGTGAGTTCCTGCCTCAGGTCCCCTTGTAGACATACGGGCACTGGGGATTGTAAATCCGATAAATCCTTTCCTCTTGAGTTGCTTTTGGGCATGCTCACTGCAGCAAAGCAAGCTGGGATGAACCCTCTGTAATCTGAGGAATGGGCGACTGTAGGTCTTGCTCATCATGAGATCCTTTGTGAAATAGACCTGTCCCCTTCCCCCAATAGTCCCAAATAAACTGTAACTTTGTAAGGACTTAGGGGGAGGCTGGGCAAGTTTGAGAACAGAACCAGGTGTAGTAAACAAATATCCAGCAGACGCAGACAGCTTCGGCCAGCTTCGGCCAGAGGAAAACAATTGTTTCTGGTGGTGGTTTTGGACCAGGTGTTTCTATGTTGTTGGCGTCTTAGTCCACGAATTAAAATACAGGTGCACACAGGTTAAGAAATACCAAGGAAACTTTATTCAAAAGCAAAGTGACATACAGATGAGAAATACACAGCAGGTGAGCAGCCGCCTGACTAAGGGCCTTGCTGTGGTGTGGGGCTTCCTATTATGGGGTTCAACAGAAGGAGTCGGCTACTAAGGGGAGAGGCACAGGTGGGCCTCCACTTAAGTGGACGGGCTTCAATCATGGAAGCGTCTACTGCCCATTGACCTTTCCCACAATGCACACCTCACTGTGTATGTACCCCAAACCAGTCCAGGCTGGATCGGCCCATTGCCTGTAGTTCCTGAATGTGTTCTAGGATGAGTCTGAATGGGAACGGGGGGTCACTAAGGGGTCATCAAGGATGAGTCGCAGCCCGTTGTTGGAAGTGGGGTAACATGCAGCTAGATGGAGGTGGGAAGGGGTTCAGGTGGCTCTGCGAATTGTGAGGACAGGGGCATGGGGGGGTCCTTGGCTGTCAGGTTCATTATGAAGCAAGGGGCGTATGCATAGCCCGCGTCAAGTAGCGTTCCGTATTGCTAAACTATTCCCTAAGGTTGTTGGCCTCAAATAGATGTCTACAACGCCTGTCGCTGTGCCCCAGGGAAGGCCCTTGTGTAAGCGAACCCCTTTCTTCCCATCCGTCCCCTCCCTCCATGGGCGGAAGGAGTTGAAAATAACCGTTCTTGGTGGGATAGTTTTGCAGTAGAAGCTTGCGGGGTTGCCGATTATTTTATAATTAGGTGTTAGGTTAAGTGTGTGAAGGGAAGAAAGTCGAGGGATGATTTTGCGAAGGGCTGTCGCATCCATGCAGGGTACCGAGAAGGCAGAAGCGGGCAGTGTTAATGGGCACCTTGGAGAGGAGTCCAGGGTGTCCCCAGGGCCGCACACAGTCTTCTCCAACCTTCTAGCAGTGGTCTTACCCACTCCCGCCCGTTTTTATGCTCTAGTGAACGGTAGCACTAACGTACTTAGTGCCTGTCACCAGAGCCCCTCAGGGCCACTCCAGCTCTGTGGGGACCCGCAGCCAAAGTGTGATGACTTTGGAGTGGACACGCGGCCTGATGTTTCTGGATGTCAGTACCAGACTCTGAAATAGGGCTTTGCCTTCGGGGAGGCACACCATCAGTGGTGTGATTTTTCTGTTGCCCTTTTCAAATCCCTTTAGCCTTGAGAATGGAAAATACGACCCATTTCTCCAGGGCTGTGAATACCCTGGGAGCTGCTTGCCGTGGAGGGTCTAGAGTGTTTGTAGGTGTTTTGTGGTTGCTTCTGGAAATGTTCATTGGATTTCCCTTGGGTCTTTTGAATGTGTCCAACAGGAAGGAGAAATAGGTAGCATTCATTTCCGCTTTCTCTTCTTTTTTTGTGGCCCAGAGGACTGACCTCTGGGCCTTGCACATGCCGGGCAAGGACACCCCTGCAGAGCTGGAGCCACAGCCATTTCTGAACATTTTATTTTGAGACATGGTCTAAGTTGCCCAGGCTGGCTTTGAACTCACTCTGTAGTCCAGGGAGTTCTTGAACTCCCCATCACCCTGCCTCAGCCTCTGAGTAGCTAGATTAACAGGCTTGGATGTATCTGGCCTGGTTTGTAACATCATGCTGTGGAGGGTAATCTTAAACTTCGAACTGGTTGCTTGTGCTGCCTTTGGCGCAGAGAAGCTGGGGGAGGCCTTTGCGCAGGAAGATCAGTAGGTTGCCTTGACCCTGACCAGTTGCTTTCAGACTTTGAACTTGTAGGCTGCTGCTCATTTGCATATTCTCCAATTCAGGAAAGGGCATCTTCTGAGATACTTAAGAGGAATTTGCCATACAGAATTCAGAATACAGTAAGACAGTTGACTCAAGAAGCTAAGAACACGCATTGATTTCTTATAAACTGACACTTTGAATTTAGAGTTTTTGAGCCCAGTGCGATGGGTTGATGTTGACAATCTGTCCACTATGGGAGAGGCAAATGCCAAAAGCTTTAAATGACAAGCCAGGGAATCCCAGGCATGAGATGAGGAGTGAGGACAAAGCCCACAGATCGGAGTCAGGCATTGGAAAGGTCTGGCATGGGGATTAGCTCCCAGGCACAACAGGTTTCTAGCTTGCCATAGCCAGCCCTTTAGTGACAATCGTGAGGTTGCTTTTAAAGAAACATCTTTGTGACATTGTTCCGGAGGCTCTCAGAGAAAAGGCCAGGCTTTATAACCTTCAGAGACGTGTTTAAAGTACACTTTCACGATCTCCAGCCCAATGGGACACTGGAAGAGACAATAAAATAAAATCTAGACACGCCATGCAAGCTTTCTTTTCTTCTGATTTCCAAGGCCTAGGAACATGTGAACAGCTCTGACACGTCTCCCAGGCTCAGCTTTGTTTATCCCGTGTTCTCTAAGTTGGAGCACATGCTTTTGCTCATTTCTTGCACAGAATCTCTGTGTCATTCTTTGCCAGGACATTGATGTTGGGAAAAGCCAATATTCCATCTCTGTTTTAGGAGCACATGTATCCCATGCATGGATGCTTTTCAGGTCATGTGATTTCTATGATTCAGTCAAAACTACCTAGCATGGCGTATCCTTCCTCTTCAGTGACTCTTTTCAATCAGAGTGGCCACCAAAAGGCATGCTCCTGCTTTCCCGGGCTCTGGAGGCAGCGATGGTGCAGGCTCCTTTCCCCTCCTGTCCCATCAGATGCAAATCCCTCCTGGCCTCTTTATGGTAGACGGCAACATGCTTCTGTGGAGAAAGCCCAATGGTGAAGACTTTTAGGTCTCCTATAAATCCCTCTTCAGCTCCCTTTCATATTACGAAAGCAACCCCAGAGGGTACGGGAGTCACGGGATCTGCCTTGTCCCTGCACAGATGTACAGAAGCAAGCAGAGGCAGAGTCTGTCCTGGGGGCCTGAGCTTATCACCCCCTTGTCTAGAATCTGTTTGGAACCCACAGTTCTTGGGGCTCTAGCCCTCGTCCCACATCACTTAGAATCCTCACTTAGCAATTTATTGTCATGCTTCTACCATCTGTCATTGACGTTATCCCAGAGACGCTGACCCACGACTGTACCATGTCTGTCGCTCCTCTGTGGGCTTTGCCTTTCTGCCTCCTCGTATGGTTTTGCTGCCTGCATCCCCCCCATCCCCATTGTTTTAAGTAATGAAGCCCCACCTTGAAGTGAGGCCTCAGCCTACCGAGGCTTTTCCTGGTGACCTGGATCTGGTAAAACCCCCACATTTATGTGTACTCAGCTACGTGGGCCTTAAACCCTTTGGCTCAAGAAAGTCTCTGGTTTACTTTTATGACTGTGGTTATCGTTTGTCCCTTTAACAAGGCACTAAGCTCTCCGAGGCTGGCTTTGTGTAGCATGCAGCTCCTGATGTACTATGAGTGCTCTGGATAAATTGGCCAAAAGAATGAATGCATGAACTAACAGTCATGTGATTGAAGTTCACTCGTTCACGTACTCAACACGTGACCCAGCGTTCTGCTGAGGAGCTGGCACAGGTGTCCCAGCGAGGTAAAGAATAAAAACTAAGGACTGAGGTGCTCCGTGGCCTCCGGCAGAGGCGGCATGCTCAGCCGCAACACCCTCTGGCGGTGTCTCGCCTCGTCAGGCGCTTCAGTCCAAATGTTTGATTTCTTTTCAAATTGAATCCAGCTACAACTTCCAGGCACAGAATTTACAGTGAATGCCAGTCAGGGATTCGCTTCTCCCTGGGGGGCCTTCAGGCTCTGCGCAGAGCAGAGCTCAACCGGACACGGACACCCAGGAGTCAAGCTCCTAACTTCCTTTAGTTTCTTTAATTAAAAAAGCTAGTGAAAGGTACCTTTTCAAGGACAGCCAACCCGAGCGAAGCTTCCAAGTGGAAAATTTGGAGTTAAGATGCAATTGTGTTATTAATTGTGTTTCAGGCCCTTTTACAAAAGTCATAACATGCTGAATTTGAGATGAATGGTGGCTTTTCCTTTGAAAGTTGAACTTCGGCTGGCAGAAGCCCAGTAGAACTGAACTATCATGCGTTTCTTGGCCAGGGTGATATGGGGAATGGAGAGTAGAGCTTCAGTTTGGGGTTCTTATCTGCAGAAAGAAAAAGCACCCCACACAAAAACTGCTTAGCAGGGAATGAGAAACACAGGCTGGAAGACACAGCCTAGGAGAGCTGTTCCTGGGCTGGCATGGCCAGTGCACACATTTCGGTGGCAACGAAGAGCGGGGCCAGGCACAGGCTCATCCTGGAAGGCGATGCCAAGGAGGAGGATGAGGGCGCTCCCCGGGAGAGGGTCACCAAGCATCTGTCCTGGTCACGGGAGGTTATTTTTTCAACATTTATTTTTATTAATTTTTTGAGAATTTTGTGCATGAGTACTATATTATTTTCACCTCATAGTTACCCCCTCCAACTCTCCTGTACCACGCCCTCCCTTTCAGCTTCATGACCTCTCCCTCTCTCTCTCTCTCTCTCTCTGTCCCTCTCTCTCTGTGTCTCTCTCTCTCTCTCTCTCTCTCTCTCTCTCTCTCTCTCTCTCTCTGTCCCTTTCTCTCTCTGTCCCTCTCTCCCTCTCTCTCTCACACACACACACACAATGCAACCTGCTGATCCTGTTCAGTGCTGCTCAGATGTCCATGTGTTTAGGGCTGAGCACTCGGGATTGGATAACCTATGGGGGGCTTGTCCCTGGAGACGATAGTCTCATTCTCTTAGCAACCATTAGTTGCCTTGTAGTTCCCCGTCTAGTGATGAGGTCTTGTAAAGTTCCCCTATCTAATTTTGAGATGCACTTTGGACCTAGATGTGCAGGGATCTGGGAAGTGCGTAAGCAGTACCCTTGCAAAGGTCACCCTGTGTGTATCCACTTCAGACGAAGGTACCTGTGGCTTCCCATTGAGGTCAGCACCCTCAAAACATGTCTTATATATTAGTCATTAGTCAGGGTCCCCTAGAGGAATAGAACAGATGGAATGGATATCTATCTATCATCTATCTATCTATCTATCTATCAATCATCTATCTATCTATCAATCATCTACCATCCACCTATGTGGTTTATTTGAGTGCCTGACAAGCTGTGGTCTAGCTAGTCCATCAATAGCTGTCTCCCAACGGAGAGGCCAAGAATCCTGTAGTTGTTAGTTCAAGGGGTTGGACGTATCAGCTGGTCTTCGGTCTACACTGGAATCCTGAAGAAGTAGGTTCTGACACCAGGGCAGGACTGCCTGAGCAGCAGACAGATAAATTAACTTGTCGGTGAGAGCGAGGGCAAGCAGGCAAACCAAACCAACCACACCAGAAGCAAATCTTCCTTCTGTCCTGATCTTTTAAGTGAGCTTCCACAAGGAGATGTGACCAAGACTTAGGGCGGGTCTTCCCACCTCAAATCCAATCAAGCACAACCCTCTCGGAAGTGCTCCGTTTCTTGGGTTGTAGCTGGATCCACAAACAGTCAAGGTGACAATTACGTTTCCATTGCACTTTTCTCTCCCCTCCGTCTGCCCTGGGCGGTTGGAGGGAAGGTTGCTCATGCGCACCACGGCTCTGAAATTCACAGTTATTTTGACAGAGTCTAAATATGTTTTACAACTTGGGTTCCTCAGACCTCTGACCATTCAGGGCTGAGTCAGGGCCTAGGCAGGGTGTAGCTTTCAAGTTCCCATACAAGACACCACTAGGGGTATGCAGACAGTCGATCATTATCCCAACTTGTCTTGACAGCTGTGATGGCAAGGAAGGACTCCCATGTTATGGTGAAGGGTTCTGTGGCTCAAGAGAGTTTGTGATTTGCCTAAGGCCTCTCCGTTGGGGGTTAAACAGGAATTTCCCCAAGATCTCGTGGAGTTTTCTGTTCCGTTGTCCCTTTAGGACTGGCACCAAAGGCAGTCAAGTATGCAGCTGGCTGTGTTTCTGGGAGCAGGAGTGGCTTTATGGAAGTCATAGGGAAGGATGAGCCCATCGCTCTGGGGGTGGGTGGCCCCAGGATGGAGGTCTCTGTGGGATTCTCTGTGCATCATTTGGTAGAACTATCTCTGAGTCTTCCCTTCCAACTCAGCAGCAAAACCGCCCAGAGTTAACTGGTGTAATTAGGATTTTGTGCACAGACTGTTTGCATTTGAACCGGTTTCCCTACTTACTGTGTCCCTGGCCTGGTAAGCTCGTTAGACGGTATGCCCACCACTTGCTGGTCCTCAGCCGAATGAAAGGATGGAATGAGATAACAGATGGGCTGAGTCCCCGGTGACTAGGGTTCTCTGGTCTGTTTGCTCCTTTGACCACAGCCAGTGTCTCCAGCGGTGTAACACAGCTCTCTTCAGCACCACAGACCTATCAGTGTGGTTCATGGTGTAATTAGGTACCACAGTTTAACAAAGTACTTTCAAGCATGTAATAATTCAGGGGTCTGCAGGCTAAGCAGGGAATTCTTGCTTGGAATCTCAGTGGATATAACTAGATGCTGGCTGAGGCTGAAGCAATCTGTAGCTTTGACTGGACTGGCTGAGGACCTGAAGCCACATGCCCCCTCCCCCATGTACATACAGGATGTGGCAGCTGGGCTCTAAGAGGGACTCTCTCATGAGTGAGCACTTCAGAAGCTGTGATGCTGGTTAAGAGCCCTCCTGTTCTGTTCCACAGGTCAGAGCAGTCAGGGCTACAAGGGTTCAAGGGAAAGGAGGAACCAGTACCAACACCTATTCTTGGAAGTCTCTTCTTGTTGCTTCCATTTATAGGGTTAGGGTTAGCAACCTGCCTGTTCTACCTCTTGGGTTCCAGGGTTAGAGCCCAAATTAGTCAGAGAACCCAAGTCTTAAAGTTTGTGGCTCAGGAAGATGTGCTTGTAGGATGAAGTCCTTAGAAAAATCTTAGTGTCCTGGGGGCAGGGATGGATGGGGACCTTAGCTGGAATTCCCAGACCCGCCAACCAATAACAACAAAACAGCTTGTTCCAGCCACGTATGCCTAGAGCTGCAGCAGCAGGGTAGGGGTGGAAGTTGTAGACGGGAGGACACCGGGAGCTTGGCGACCAGCCGGCCTAAACTGGGAAAAAATGAACTCCTGGTTCAGTGAGAGACCATGTCTCAAAGAAATAAGAGAATGGTAGAGAAAGACACTGTTTTCTTATGGTTTTCCCAAGCACACGCATAGGTGTGTGTACCTGCGCGCGTGCACACACACACACACAGTCAGAATTCTTGTGTCTAATATAATGATTCTCGAAGGGAGATGTTCACCTCCAGGGACACTTGGCTGCAGTAACTTCTGGTGGTGCTAACTAGAGTCGGTGGCCTTTAAATTACCATCTAGTTGATAGGAATGGAATGGGGGGTTGCTACCATATACCTTACACTGAGCAAATCTGTCTCCCCATCTACTTGGCTCACAGTGCTCACAGTACCAAGGCCGAGAAATCTGCTCTCTGACTCACCTACCATTGTCGCTGGGGACCATCATCCCAGGGCACGCTATGGAAAGGGACTCCCAGCAGCCACTCTGCCATTGGCAATCCACAGCGTGACATGACAGCTCCCTGGCATGTCATTTGTCTTGTTGGCAGACACAGGGAGCACCCAGTTATGTGGGTGACTTGCCGGGGCATGGAGAGAAGCTTCCGTGCAACCAAGACTTGCAGTTCATGATTATTTCATCGCGTCTACCCCGTGTGGCTTGAATGTGTTAATCACTGTCGAAGCTCTGGTGAGGTTTCCTTAGTGCTTTTGCCGGTGTGTATCTCGGTGAAATCTTAGCATCTTCTGAACTTTGCTGAATAACCGGTTTCCAGCTCTTCCCTGCCTGTTAGATAAGGACCCAAATCGAGGGCAGTTAAAGTGGGAAAACAAATCAGACTGCAATTTGAGAAGGGCAGCAGAGCCATAAGCGGTTTGCAATGGTGGGCCTTGCTTTATCCCTTCCCTTTGAAGCACTTGAGTTTAACTGCCCCTCGCTGCTCCAGAAGGGACTCCAGATGAAGCTGCCAGGGACTGATGCTCAGATGTGGACATCGGCTCATCCGATGCTCTGACAGGAATATTAGCTGATTTGCCCCCCCCACCCCGCCCCAACCACAGCAGTTCCCTAGGCTCAGCATTGCAGGTGCTTTGACTGTGTTGGCAAGAGAATCTCTTGAGTATGTTACTCGTACATAAACCTGCATGACACAAAAGCTGCATGCTGTGGAACGGGGCCAGAGGGCGCCGGGCTGAAGTTGGCTCACCTGATGAAAATCTCCTAGCCATGAAGTCCCACGGAAGCTCAGATCCACACAATGCCTTCTGCTCAGTCGCTGGCCACAAGAAGTGTTAGTTATGCTGCCCCTGCATAAGGCCTGGTTCGGTTTTTACTTATTTTTGCGCATGCATGTTTGTGCCTGCAGTGAGATCTCTGCCATACCATAAACAGTTGTAAATGGTAAAAATAAATCAATATTTGTTAATGTTACGACGCAGCCACATCTCCCGGATCTGCAAAGAATGATTTATAGACTACGGGATCTGAAGCCTGACCCATTTGGGTCTCAGAAAGCACTTAAAAAATAAATTTACCCTGGCCTCTCTCACCCCATTTCAAAAAGGGTGACAAAGATGAAGTAATTTATAAGTCACACTTTTATTAATGCTTTTAACTTCCATACATTTGGCTTTGCTGGCCTCGCTGTGACATTAGTGCAGGCCCGGGGTGAATGGTAACCTTTGGCACCTTGAGGGGGGTTTGGTACAAAGGATCAACTCATAAATAGGTGCTGGGCTCTGCATTATCCTGCCATAAATTCACGGGACCCTTCAAGTACATCAAGTAAGAGTGAGGTGAGCGTGGGGGTCGCTCCGAGCATGCGGTCTAATGGGGAACTAATGAGCACCTGGCCAGAAGGTCTGGAGAGCCAGGGCCAGAGCGGTGCAACTGGACATGCCTCCCGTCGGCAGCGACAGGACTGCCCAGTAAGTGAGAGTCCTGGGCTGGGCCTGTTTGCAAGGGAACCAAATGGATGCCCCAAGACATCTGAATGCCATTGCGGACAGAGCGGGAAATTGAGGGTTTGAACTTCGAAACTCACCTGTCAGAGCTATGGTTTGTTTAAGACTGGCCATGAGCAAGTGTAAGAGACAGAGGAACTTGAAGGGTGATAATAGCCACCTATTGAAGTCTTCTGGAAGGAGCCTGGTGAGGTGTGCAGGGTTGGTGTCGGTGGCAGGTGGGCTGTCAGGACACTGCTGAGGTGCAGCCAGTGTCTGCCGTGCCCACATTCTGGAACGAGTCAATGTATGGCTTCAGTGGGGTCGGTGAAATCCCCGGTCCTCTCGGATTGCACTGGACTGGATTGAGAACATAAGACTTTGATGCACGCCTTTCCCTGTCACCACACATATGTGAACTTTGTGAGCCATCAGCCGTGCCAGGACCTAGGTGCAGACTCCTGGGTTACCGTCACCCCCAAACACGGAGGTCACAAGCCATGGCCGGTCTTTCTGTTGTCTCGTTTGCCATTATCCTTACATCAAGTCCTGCAGCTCTGGGCCACCAAGGCCTTTAGTATCTCCTGCCAGGAATTAAAAACGTCTGCGAAACCAGCAGCAGCTGGCTCTGCAGCCACCACTCAGTTTCTGTCACAGAGCTTCTCAAAAGGCCCGAACCGTGGCCCACTGCTGCTCTCCGGGTGGCCAGTGTCCTGTGCACCATGCCCAGTCTCCATCTGCTCTGTCTTTTCTACCCAAACACCCACTCAGAACCGCCAGGGCTCACCCTGAAGCTGCTCAGCACTGGTCCTGCCTGTCTGCAGAGCCCTCCTTCTGTTCTGTCCACAGCCGTCGGACTCAGAAGCAGGTCCCTCCTGGTGCTCTTGCTCCCTCCTCCTCTGCCTCCTCCCTTCTTTCTGCCTGTTTCCTTCTCTTGCTCTCTTCCTCCCGCTTCTCCCCTCCCCCCACCTCCAGTCACTCACTCCTCATGGGTTTCCTCTTTTCCCACTGTGAAGTCTGTTTGGGTCAGGAGTGAGCAAACTTTTAACGCACGAGGCCTGAGAGTAAGCATTCTCAGTGCGTGTGGCCCAGACCATCATTGTACCATTACAGCTCTGGAGAGTGAACACATACGTGAACACACTGCTATGTTCCAATAAAACTTCATTGATAAAAACAGGCAGCTTGGCTCGTGGGTCTAATTTGCTGCCCCTTGACTTAGAGCCAAGGCAACTCACCTTCCAAAGGATGCATGTCCTGGTTGGGTTTGTCTACAGGGCACTTTTTGACTAAGGATTGATATGTGTGGCCCAGCCCACAGTGGGCATCTGGTCCTGAGTTGTATAAGAAAGCAGGTTGAGCAAGCCAGTAAACAGCACTCCTCCATAGCTTCAGTTTCAGTCCCTGCCCTGACACCCTCAGTGACGGACTGTTGCCCGGATTGTAAGATGGGACAAACCCTTTTCTCCCCTGGGTTGCTTTCAGTCATGGTGCTTTACCACAGCAATAGAAATATTATTATATTTTGTAAATATAATAATATTATAGTTTATAAATAATATTATTAAGATAATGCTATTGGTAGCTTAACATGTTCTTGTGTGCCTTGCCTTGGAAAGATAAGATCATGTTAGAAGGGTGATTGGCTAATGCACCGTGTCTTGATCATGCCTATAATTATATTTTAAATATCTCTTGTACAAGTGAGAGTCAGCCAGGTGTGTCAGCGTGGGGAAACAAAACAGAGATGATTTTATCACCGTTTTATACACGTGTATGTATTTTATATATGCACACATGTATTACGCCATGGCCTAATAGGGAAGCAGCCCGGATGGGAGGGTGTACACAGTAATGGCGGAGTCTACGATGGGCGAGTGTATGCCATAAGGGCAGAGGCTTGCCCTCCCTCGCTCTCACACCTGACGCCCGCTTTCTGCAAGCCTCCCTTTCCGTAAGTGTTCCTTCGGTTTGTAGCCATGGGCCCCGTGCTGCCTGCTGCTCATTCTCTCCTCCCTGTAGAGAGACGTCTCCTCAAATTGAAAACTATCATCCTACTTTTATTGTAATAATTTAAAAAAATTCCCTTGCAAGGTTTGGGAACAAGTTGAATCGACATGATGTAAACCTTTCACATAAACCCTCTCTGCTGTGATCCTCTGAAGTCTTTACCAACGGCCGAGCGCTTTCCTGCAGTCACGGTGACTCCGGCAGGAGGATGGCTGCGAACACCCAAATCACACGCACGGCTCTGTTCAGGCTGGAGATACGGTTGCTTCTTTTACAGTTTGTTTTGGTTTAGTTTTTTACGTTAAAAGCCATGTGCTTGGTTCTGAGTTTGTAGCTGGAGGGTCTGGCTGCCTGGTGACGGCATCTGGCGATTGTGGTGTGCGCAGGGAGTTGAGGGGGGAGAAGCTTTGTCTGATTTCATTTAAAAATAGACGCTAATGGAAGAACTTGAGGCTGCAGGTCCCACTCGGCTCCCCGGCCCTCGACTCTTTCTGCTTTTAATTGCCAGTGCTACTTGAAAGAGGAAGAACAGGTCCAGCAGGCCCTGCACGGCGATCTGAGAGGCAAAAATCACTTAGAACTTAAGAGTGACACCCAGTAACAGGAGATTGAAAGAAATGAATTGCTACAATGAGTTAAATTAAATTCAGCCCAACTAATAGTGGATTAAGCAAACATTACAAATTAAAACCAAAGCTCCAGACAAACAAGCGAACAAGTCTTGCCTGGAGCTGAGCTGCAGAGGGACCCGGCTCACAGCTGAGGTCTGTGCCCTTCGCTGGCCAAGGAGCCCTGGCTGCGGGGAGAGCTACTGAGCGCAGGGAGTGGAGGGAAAGCAAGGACTCCGCTCTCTGGACTCTAGGACAGCTGCATCATCGCAGGAGTTGTGGCTGTCACAGGACTGTGGCTCCAGGAGCTCGAGGGGACTGTGCCCTGGAGAGAGTGTGGGTGTGTTGGGCAAGGCTGAAGTACACGAGAAGAAGGCCCAGAAGGGCAGGGACGAAGTGTGACCTAAGTTTTGCTGGGCGGCAGGGTCTGCCTCCTCCACCTTTCGGTTTTTGCAATTCTTGTAGAGGTAAGAAGTGCGATTAATTGATTTTTGTCTATGAAGAGAGAGGGATTGAGAAAATCACCCTATGTCAACCTTTGGCCCATATATGCATGAAGGCATGCATACATGCTCACATGACCATGAGCATATAGCACACACACACACAACATGGGACAGGACACAGGCTGGGCACGGTATGCAGCTCAGGAATTCTATGCTTTAAGACCCAGGTCCTTCTGACACACCCCCCACCCCCAGGAAATGTGCTTCTGATGTGAATAATTTAAATGACAAAGCTGGCTCAGTGGAAGAAGGACCCATGAAACAGAGCTGGGCAGAGCAGAGTTCATAACTCAGTGATTCCTCAAGGTGGGGAGAGTGGGTGATGGGCTTCCCAGCCCTGTGGAGAGCGCTCGAAGCCCCTGAGTGGGCCTGCGGGCCGCCACCTTTTCCCCTTGTGGGGATGTGAGTCTTTCAGGCGCATCTTGAGTGGCATTTCCCGGAGGCGGGTTTATCTAGCCCTGCATCTGCTCTGGGCAGCTGACCCTGCCTTACATACAGCTTGGACGATTCTGTCACTGACAAGAGGTTTCAGCCTCCTGAATAGCCTTAAAGAGCCTTTTAATTCCCACCCCCCCACCCCCTGGGAGCTCTGCCTGAGCCTTAGGATGGTGGCAGGGTCACCTCCATCTGACAGCTGAGGGGAGCAGAGAGCTGCCACTTGATGCCTCTCCCACCTTCTCCTTAAACCCCGCTCTTTAGGAAATGCTGATGAACCGACATTAAAATGCATTGCAGACCCCAAAACAGAACACAGAGCAGACCCACACCAGGAAACAGACACGGGGGAGCAAATCTAGCCAGTGTGCCATCAGCCCATCAGCCACACTATGAACACACTCCGAATCCTGCTTCTGAAGGAGAAGTTTGCTGGGACCCTCTAGACTTGTGGTTGTCCCGGGCCTCAGTCTGTCTGCTGGCAGGTTTTCTTCTAAAGCTGCTCCGAGTGCTGAGCTGTTGCCCTCCCGGGTTACACACAGAACACTACGGGCTCCTTTCTGCTTCTTAATTCTGCTTTCTCCTCTCTGCCTTTTCTCCTGGCGCTCTGGTGACCTCGGCCGGAGCTCCCTTTCCTGCATCTATGATAAGCGCACACAGTCACGTGGCATGCAGCACAGTGCGTCTGTCTGTCAAGCTTTAACTCTCCTATCGAGGTTCCTCCGCACTCAATGCTATTCAACCAGCATTGGATGCATTTCTGCTCATTGAAGGTCTTAGATTAGATGCTGGATTCTCTGTGTGTCTCTGTCTGACAGTCTCTGGCTGTATATCTGTCCATCTATCCATTCTTTCATTCACCTATCCATTTTTCATCCACCTGCTCACCCACCATCTCTCTGCCTACTTGTCCACCCACCCACCCACTCACCCACCCACCCACTCACCCACCCACTCACCCATCCACCCACCCACCCATCCATCCACCTACCCATCCATCCACCCATCCACCCATCCACCCACCCACCCATCCATCCACCCATCCATCCATCCATCCATCCATCCATCCATCCATCCATCCACCCACCCACCCATCCACCTACCCATCCATCCACCCACCCACCCATCCACCCACCCACCCATCCATCCACCCACCCACCCACCCATCCACCCACCCACCCATCCATCCACCCACCCACCCATCCACCCACCCATCCACCCATCCATTCACCCATCCTTCCATCTTTGTAAAATTTACTCCTTGACTGATCTCCCAAAGGAGACATTGTTTATGGGACTGTGGCCTGGGCAAAGATACCCACAAGCCATAGGTAGCATTGAAATCACCTTTTCCCTCTTCTTCCAAAGTCTGTATATTCTGAAGTGTTCTTGAGAGGGAAGCCGGACTGTTCAGGTGCTCATCTCTCTCTATCTCTAGCCTCTTAGTAGATGGGTTCCTGAGGATGATCTCCTGTGCATGGAAGCGAGACCTGACCTTTGAACCCTTATCTTCCATCTGTAGGCACGTGGTTTGGGACACATTATCATGAACTATAAATGGCTACAACAACAAATACAAGTTCATAGGGCTTTCTGGGACGATGAATGGTGTGTGCACTTGAGCACTGAGCCTGTTGTGATGCCTCATAAGGGTCTGCTGGGGAAAGGGGAGGGGTCAGAGTCCTGAGAGGGTGAGTGAGTAGACATGGGTCTTCCTGCAGAATGGAGCTAAGTGTCACAGAGCCGAACATGTTCAGGAATAAAGGGAGAAAGGAGGGGAAGATGGGAAGGACAGAGAAAGGGGGAGGTGGGGAGAACCGAGCCAATAGGAGCCAACAGGCAGCTAGAGCAGGGCTGGATGATAATAAAAAGTGACCCAGGCATGAAAACAGGCCTTCGAGGCTCCTGAAGCTGCCTGAAGCTGACACTAGCTTCTGCTGCCTCGCCTGGAGTTACCCAAACTGAGTAACTTCTGTTTCAAAATCTCGGGCATAGGAAACAGTTCTGTGACAAATACCTTTAGTCATAGTCATTTTGCTCACATTCATTCTGCTCCTGGATTGGAAGCCTGGGATGTTTCTTCCTCACCCTAGTACCTGGTGGTAGAATGGATGGGAGGAGTGCTGCCATTTGCTTGGGCTAGGCTCAAATTTGCATATGAGATGATGGATTCCACCTTATCCAGGACCAAGGCCACGTGGAGTATCTGAAGCTGAGCCAAGGCTGGAGGGACTTGGAAAGTAGAACCTGGACCAGTCGCTCATTTTGGCCTCATTCTCCCAAAGTAGCATCTTTGAAAAGATGTAGCATTCATCATGAAGGTTGAGATGGTGATTTAAAAGCAGGGGCAGAAGGATCACAGTGACAAAATGTGCTCCCTTGCCCAGCGTGCCCCACCCTCTCAGCTGCTGTTGTAGGATCCTGTAAGCTGAGATCTCACCCCAGCCCCTTTATGTGACCATCTGAGTGTGCACTGCTGGAGGTCAGCTCTTTCCTCCAGAGCACCCAAAGCCATCGATATAGTCAGCCGACCCCACCCTGTGGTCTTGGGACCCCCAGGGGATCTTCCCCTGATTATGTGTCTAATGTATCTCATTCTCTCTGTTGCTGTCACGTGGGCTTCCTGTCTGTCAGGCTTGTCCATCATGTACGTATCTTAGAGCTCTGTACCAGCTGTTACTATGACCCTGTGGCTGGCTCACTCACTTCTTCCATTCCAGCCTCTGATCCAGTGTCCGTTCTCAGATGGACTCTCTTACCACTCAACCTCCAGAAGTGCCCTGCCCCATGCCCCTTGCTGGACTTCCTCCTGCACTACAAAGGGCACATCTCTCTGTGGGTGTCAAGTAGATGATCTACTGAGTCCAGGCACTGGAGCAGGGAGCAGGGTCTCCCACGCTGTAGCTGCCACCTGTGCTCCTCACTAAAGAAAGGATGAGCAGGTTTTCACCATCTGTCCATTCTGTGACTGTGTGCAGAGATAGAAGATGGTCAGAATGTGTATGCACACACACACCAGAACCCACCAACACACACCAACACATGCCAGAACACACACCAATGCACACACCAACACACAACAGCACACACCTGCACCCCTGCACTCTGGCATGTATGTGAGGTATCAGCACCCCTGTACTGTGGCACATATGTGCATATTTACTGACTTGGGCATGTATGGCTTCACAGAAAATAATAAAAAGTGGTTTTACAGCAGCTTTCTGAACGCCAGGAAGGCGAAGCGTTCAGTCTCCCACCCAAAGGAAACGGAAGCAGCTGTGGTTCCCCAGGTGAGGGCCGGTTATACAGACCCATGTGTTTTCCAAGAAGCGACTCACATTTGTTCAGATGCCAGAAGTTCCTACAGGGGCCGCAGAGGGCTGTAAATTATATAAAAAACTAATCTGTTGTTTTTTAAAGGACAGAGAGGTGAAGTGTGAGGATAAAGCTTTCCTTGGACCCCAGGCACAGTTAATGCGTGTCTTTGTAGGTTAAGCATGCTTGCTTGCATTCATTCATTCATTCGTTCACTTAACAAACATTGCCAAGAATCCACCTCATGAGAGTTGCCGTGCTGCGGGGCCGCGGTGGGGCCGCTGGAGATCCCGTGCTGAAATAACTAGAGCCTGGCGTAGCGTTTGTTGTTTCATTTCTTGCCTTTTTTGTTTTTCCATTTTCATGTTGTTTTTCTCCCTACATTCTAACTATAGGAAGTCATCTAATAACCAGGTGTATACACACCAGCAAGGAAAGCGTCAGAAAAGTCTCACCTTTCCTCTCGCGCCCCGCCACGCTTCCGATTCGTGCTCCTGGTCACCGGTGTTGTCACCTGCACAACACATACACGCCTGGAGAACCGTTTCTTCCGTTCCCAAAACAGTAGACCTGTCTGACGTACTTATTTTGCACATGGTGTGTATGTGGAGGTCAGGGGACAACTTGGTTCCCAGCGAGCATTCTGGGGGTCTCACAGCCGCCTGTAGCTCCGGCTTTGCGGGGCTCAGGGTCTGACGCCTTTTTCTGAATTCTGCAGGTACCCACATGCGTGTGCACACCCCCCAACCCCCCATACACACATAAATAATAACATAAGCCTTCATCAAAGGATTATCAGGACTTTCATACCTGTTGACAGCTGTGGGACTGGGGATGGGAAGTGACGTGCCGTCCCACAATGATGTCACGTTAGGGTGAAAGCTTGAATCTGTGCACCTGTTGACAGCGTTGTCCCCGTCTCCTGCCTTCCTCTGTAACTAGTGAAGACTAACTTTTGGGCGGTGGAGCCGGCGTCTAACCGTGGGGCGAGATGTGCCGCCTGCCTCACACAAGCCCCTGGAGGGCTGTCCTGGGCAGGCTGGCCTTGTTACTCATTTAGAAAATACGGATTGGCCCAGTAAATACACACGGACTTCCCTCGTGCTAGTTTGACTCATTAAGGTACCAGGAGTGGGGAACTGCATCTGTGACAAAGATTTTGTTTTACCAGCGAGGATAAAAGACGCGGCCCCACAAAAATAAACAAATCCCTCTTTAACAATTCCGCTAAGAACACATGCTCCATAATTGAATCTAAGCAGAAATAAAAGGCACCTGGGTACAGCTTGTTCCAAGTTCTCTTTTATTAGAATCTAAGTGGTAACATTCGTTTCCAGGCAGTGCCCCTGCTGTTGGTGTTGCTCATTATTGAGAGGGTATAGTCACTGCATTGTGAAAGGGGGTGCGCTGGGCCTATAACTACCAGGGCTGGGCAGTGGCTGGAGAGCTGAGACCCTTAGCCGATGGGTCTTTTATAGTGTCACTGCACCAGAAATCACAGTCCAGTGCTTGCACTCTGTGGTCTGCTCTCGTGCAGCAGAACAGAAACATTTTCCTTCGTGGTGGTGAATGGAGCATGAACTTCAGTCTTTGAGAAGCTGTCTGCCCCCTGCTTGGTACCTGGGGGCAACTTCAGCCAGGCAGAGCAGAGGGCGATGTGGTCCAGGTCCTGTCAGACTGGGAAGCCAGCTGAGAAAGCAGCAGGGGCTGCAGCCTCACAAGAGCATTGAGGTTTCACTATTTTGATTTAAGCTGGCATGAGTAGGATTTGTGGGTGGGCTTCAGGATGGGGAAAGAGGAAAAGAAAAAAATAGATCATAAATTATAGTAATTATTTATGGGCCAACAAAGGGCACTCTGCCCCGGTGATCACAGCCACTGTGAGGCTGGAGCCCTCTTCTAGCTGTGATGGCTGTATGAGCTACCACCGTTACTGTTACATGTGTGCATTAGTGTGCGCAGTTGGTAACGGTGGACCGAGTCAGCGCTGGGGCCTGAGATTCTTTCAGCAAGGAGCCTGAAATTCTATCCATCATTGACACGCCAGCATTCAATCAGTTGAGGTTTACTGTTCCCTGTCACCTTCTGCAATGGTCTCAAGAACTGAGGTCCTGTTCTTTCCTGAGATGCGGATGGGGTCTTTGTTATCTTGAGAGGATGTTGAGAAATGAAGCACATAGGAAACATGGGCCCAGCTTTTCAGAATAAAAATGAAGCCTCCTTTCTTTCTTCACTTCTGGAGATGAGAAGGCTTCCAGGGAGGTCGAAGAGACCCCGCCCAGTTGCCTCTGCGTCCTGGGTGACCCCGCCCAGTTACCTCTGCGTCCTGGGTGACCCCGCCCAGTTACCTCTGCGTCCTGGGTGACCCCGCCCAGTTACCTCTGCGTCCTGGGTGACCCCGCCCAGTTACCTCTGCGTCCTGGGTGACCCCGCCCAGTTACCTCTGCGTCCTGGGTGACCCCGCCCAGTTACCTCTGCGTCCTGGGTGACCCCGCCCAGCTACCTCTGCGTCCTGGGTGACCCCGCCCAGTTACCTCTGCGTCCTGGGTGTCTCGTAGACACTGACTAATACCTAGCGTTTGCTCTCACAACTTGGACCTATGAGAGCATCCGTCTTGTAAATAAGATGGCTACCCTTTCTTATTACGTGGTGTCTTCCTATTTCAGAACTCACTGTACTTATGACTTATTTAGTCACCACTACGGCCCTTCTGGTTGGTTATCAGTGGTTCTTTTGTGAATGAAGAGGCTGAGAGGCGTGTCTTGTGGGTTTCCAGACTCAGGAATGTCGGTCACCATCAGAGAAGGGCCTGTTTCACAGGTTCTGAGCAGACACAGGAAGCTCTAGGACACTTGGTGCTTGGGGGATCGGAACATGGGGCCAAGCTGTTGCGTTCTGTTAGTGTGTTTCTGTTGCTTCATGTTAGCAGACCATCAGAGGAGCCCAAAGAGAGTGTGACCCAAACTTCAGGCCAGGATGAGTGTGTGCATGTGTGTGCGTGTGTATGCATGTGTGTGTACATGTGTCTGAGTATGTGCGTGCATGTGTGTGGGCATGTGCATGCATGTGTGTGAGTGTGTGTGTGCGTGAGTGCATGCATATATGTGTGTGTGTGTGTAGAGGTTATACACAATCCCCACCCATTCCTTTTACGGCTTGAGTCCTGCTTCTACCCATGTTGTTTGAGTCCCCCCTCTTCATTTTCTTGCTGCCTCACATGCCCCGCTACCTAACCCTGACTCATTCCTTCCTAGCTGCTTTCTGGTCTCTTCTTGACTGTGCTCTGTGTCCCCACCTGCCCCACTCCCAAGCACCCTACCAAGGATCTTTGTCTTTAGGAGCGGTTGTCTCTCAGCAGCCACTGACCACCTGTACCTGCACATGGGCAAGGCCGTGTGGAGTTTCTCCTGTCCATGTTGTCATGCCAACCAGGGTTGGCATGTTGAAGCAACAGCTGTGGAAATTTCCTGGGCTGTTGTTACCTGTCATGTCAGGGAGGCACTATCCGCAGGCCCCCCGGGCCTCTGCCCTCTTCTGTGAGTTCCCGGGTATAGGAGCTGGCGCTGCGGACATACCGTCAGGGTTGGGTACCACACAGTCACTACTCCGCATGTTCTCAATTGCAGATCTCCGTAACAGTCTCCATCCACTGCAGAAAGAAGCTTCTTTGATGACAGGTGGAAGCTGCACTGACCTGTGGATTCGAGGATGCTTAGAATGTGTTAGAAATGACATTGGTTTAGAAAAATGACATAGGTTGTCCAAGCTCAAGTGGTCAGCCCTGAATATGAGCAACAATAATATATATATATGTGTGTGTGTGTGTGTGTGTATATTCAATCAATTGTCTATCTATCTATCTATCCATCTATCTATCTACCTACCTTTAGATCTATGTATCTATCCATCTGTGTCTCTATGTATGTATCTATGTATCTATCATGTATCTATGCATCCATGTATCTATCCATGTATATCTATGTTTGTATGTATTATCTATCAGTCTGTCTATCCATCTATGTATCCATGTATCTATCATCTATCATGTATGTATGTATATATGTATCTGTCTATGTATGTGTATATGTATGTATGCATCTATTTGTAACAATAATAGCTAAAGAAGAGATCCTAAACTGGAGGGAGAGGTGGACTGAGGAGGAGGTGGAGGAGGGACGGATGATAGGAGTCCTGTAGGTACAGTGAGTATGTGTGAACGTCACAGAAAGATAAAATAAAGCAACATCATATCTTTGCCTGAAGAATTTAGATGCCAGCAGGGACTGTTTGTCCTTCCATTCTATTATGTATGTAAGTGGAAAAATCACACACAAAGCCCAGGCAGGGGTGTATGATTGGTCTGAACATTATGGTAGTGATAACATGGTATTAATTCTCTGTGCTTGAATGACACCAGTAACTCAGATAACAGCTAGGAATGGCCACCGAGGTTTCAGAAGGCTTCCCTTATGTATTAGTGCGTTTGATATGCAGTCATTCACATTATCCTAATTTCCAGATGACTCAGGGTCGGGTGCTGGGTGTAAGCTCCTGGACTCACTGATTTTTCCTTCCACACCCACACAGATCTGGTCCCACCCTGTGCCTGCCTCCTCTGCACGAGGTGACTTCTGGCTTCCACTGTCCTGTGGAGTCACACCCAGAACACTGTAGCCGTCTCTTGCTATCACGGGTTTTGTTTGTTTGTTTTGTTTTTCCAGACAGGGCTTCTTTGTTGTAACTCTGGCTATCCTGCAACTCACTCTGTAGACCAGGCTGGCCCAGGACTCACAGAGACTCGCCTGCCTCTGCTTCCTGAGAGCTGAGATTAAAGGTGTGCATCACCACGGCCTGGCAACTGTCAACAGGTTTAAAATATACCCTCGCTGGGTATCTTCTGTTTTGGAGACAGGGTCCCATGTAGCTTCAGTATGTTGCTGAGGATGACCTTGAACTTCTGATGCTCTGCCTCTCCCGCTGAGTGCTGGGTTGACAGGCATGGGCCACCACAAATGGTTTTATTCTGTGCTGGGGCCTCATCCATATCAAGAACTCTACCAACTGAGCTATGTCTCTGTGGCCTTAGACTCTGAGGAAATCACAGTTGCTTTTGACAACACTGAACATTCACTCATCAGGCCTTGGTGGGCCCCGGTGTTTTGCTACTCTCTCATGATCTAGAAACATGATGATATAGGCTGAGCCTTATGGAACAGACCACAGGGCCAATGGGAGCATGCTGATATAGGCTGAGCCTTATGGGACAGACTACAAGGCCAATGGGAGCATGCTGATATAGGCTGAGCCTTATGGGACAGACCACGGGGCTAATGATTACTTCCATTCTTGGAAATTTGGACCAATTCTCCATCCTGCTGACTGCTAGGATTTGCCTGTAACTGGCCAGCTGATGTGGGTAGTATTTTGTATTTTGTTTCTTTCCGTGTCTTATTTCTTATCCTGGAAACTACTCAACACCCAAGGTCACATGATAGCCCCAGTAAAGCAGGGGTTAAAATCATCCGCAGGATTTCACGAACAAGTCATTTCAAGCGAGTTTTGGGTCCCGCTTACTATCTCTGTATGCGGCTGCCCCACGCTCCCCTTCAAGCGTGCATTATCTGGGCTATTATGGCGCCCATCTGCAGAGGTGCCGTGACCTCCAGCTGACCCCGACCTGCCGATGCCCTGCCTTGCACTCCAATTACTTGGATATGTGGGGCGACCACAGCCCTTTCGAGCGCCTCTCAGCCTACAGCCGTGTTAGACCTTACCCCTTCCAGTGGCACTGGGCGATTCTAGAGCCGCAGCCATTTCTCTTCTTATGTGACGTGTGCTCATTCCCAAGTGAGAACAGCAAGGCTGGGGTTGGGCTCTCTGATTGGAAAACTGTAATTTTCCACTGCCTGGGCTATTCTCCTTGGATGCTGGGCTATAAGGGGCAACAACAAGAATATGATAAGATTAGGTAATTTCTCTGCTACCAACCACATTGCTTGCTCACACTGTCAGGGCATCCAGAGTTTAGGTCATGTGACAGTTTGAGCCTCTCTGTCTTTGTCTGAGATTTCATCTTTGCCTCTGGGTTGACAGTGGCTGTGTCAAAGGTTGACATGTTTTATACTGATCATATTTTATACTATATTTTTAATTGTTTCCAAACATGAATAACAAAATAATAATGCTTCAGTTTGCATCTTTTGAAAAAAATGTCAAAAACTAGATATCTGGTATGTAATACAATGATGACATCATGTACTCAATCCATTCTTTTAGAGACAACCCGCCATGATCTACTGTTTCCTCTTTGCCAATGCATATGAGGGTTAAATGTTTACCTGTTTACACAAGTCACAGACGGATCAGGCTCGATTCTGTGGATCTGGTGATTTTGCTGAACCAAAGCATAGGCAGGTCCCACCTGTATCAGCGTCACACTGAGAGACCTTGGGACGGAGAAGGGGTCCCCCTCTGTCTGGGTAGCACTGCAGTTCAGCCATGCTCAGAAACGTCTTGGAACTCCTGTTCTTTATTTAATATTTGTTTTCAGGAAATGAAATTCTTCAGAAAGTTCCGGGTTAGGGAGGATTAGTGTTCAGTATGGGAGCGAAGAGGAGATTATCCTGCAAGCAGCAGAAGAGGCTTTGGTCTCTGCTCTTTAGAACATGATATAGCGCTCCTGGAACACCTTGATGTTCTTAATGGCTATGGCCACAATTCAAAAATAAGAACAATTTGTATGAGCATGCACACATTTCTGTGCGTGACTGTAGACCGCGCCTGTCCAGCATGAGTCCGGCTTGGATGTGCAACCTTGTCTTCTACCTTGTCCAAAACGGTGTATGGCAGGCTAACTGGCCAGTGCACGAGGGGGTCTCTCATCTCCATCTCCCATCCCTTTGTAGGAACACTGGACTTACAGACACACCCTGCTGCACTGGCTTTCTGTGGGTTCTGGAATTTGACCCCAGTGATTTTCCTCAGTGAACCCTCTCTCACAGTCGTGTAACTAGGATAACAGATGATTGGATTATCTCTTCTCCTTTTCGTTTTGAGACAGAATCTTACTGCATAGCCCAAACAGGTCTGAATTTACTAAGTAGAGCAGGCTGGTCTTGAACTCACAGAGATCCGACTGCCTCTGCCTCCCACGTGCTGGGATGAAAGGCGTGCACCACCCTCTACTATTCTTTACCAAGCAAGCCCGTGTTTCCACGCAGCAGCAAAGAAACACAGACTCCAGCTTGCTACTCGCTTGAGATTGTTTCTCTGGTCTCAGCCCGGAATTATAACAACACAAGCTGTTGCACAGCCTGTCCTGGCGGCTAGCAGGTGGACCCTTCAAAGAAAGGGAGGAATTAGCTCTGTTTAAACCATGGCTTTCTAAACAAAGCAAAGCCATGGAGTCTTTTGGGACTGTGGATTGAGTTCACTTGGCATGTGTATCAGAGCCAGGCACTCAGGGCTCCTGACCTGCTTCCAAGGTGCCCCGCTGGTTCAGAGCCTGGGGCCTCTCCCCATTCTGCTCTCCCCTGGGCAGCAGCTCATGCAGGCCATTCATCCTTGAGTATGTCTGTCCCCGAGCCAGCACTTACCCCACCATCAAGTTGGCTTTCGGGAGCTCTCTGCTTTGTGGCTAATCAAAATGTAGGCATCTGTCCTGGGTGCATTTGTAAACTGAACAAGAAGGCAGGTGTTTTGGAGCCTGGATGTATGTAATTTGAGTATGTGTAGATGTGTGTGCCGGAGGAGCATGTGTGTGCCGGAGGAGCATGTGTATACGTCCTCAAGAACAACCCCAGGATTGGCTCACTTTGATTTTTTGAGGCAGGGTCTCTCACTGGTCTGGAATTAGTCAAGGAAGCTAGGCGTGTCTGGCCATGAGCTCCAGGCCTCCACTTGTCTCCTCCTTCCTAGTGCTGGATTCCCAGCCAGAGAAACCATGCCTGGCTTTGCACATGGGTACTGGGGATCTCAGGTCTCGCTCTTCCGGAACTAGCACAACCCCAAGTCACGATTTTTATGAAGAGCGAAGGCGCACCTCACCTCAACCGCATAGACACTGGACGCAGAGAACTGGGGTTCCCTTTGGCGTGATTCTTACTAGAAGAGTTCAGGTTTAGATTTGAAACATATGCCCACAGAGATTTCTAGGTGACACACAGCCTGCGTTTAAATGAGATAAGCATCTGACATACAGCTCTTTGTAGAGCTTCCTCACCTTGCCAGAAAGATACAGAATGGCTGGCTAAAGAGAAAATGTAAAAAGCTGTTGCCGCTGAAGATTCGGAACCTAATAAGCCACTTGAATATATATGTGACCTCAGATAAACCATTTTTAAATTAAAAATTTAAAAGATTTATTTTTTTAAAAAAAATATATATGTGTGTGTTTGTCTGCATTTATGTGTGTGTACCATGTATGTGCAGTACCTGCAGAGGCCAGAAGTGGGCATCAGATCCCTGAACTGGGGTTAGAGACAGCTGTGAGTGGTTATGTGGGTCCTGGGAACTGAATCTGAGCCTCTGCCAATGTTGCCAGTGCTCTTAACCCCCGAGATGTCTCCCCAGCTCGGGATAAGCTATTGTTTAGGCCATCAGTGGCCTCATCTGCAAAGCTGGTTCATATACCGCCACCAGGACTGCCTCCCGTCATAATACAATTAATGGGAAGAAGAATGCTTTGAATAAATGACTTTGCAACTTGAAAGTGTCGTATGTCCTTTACCCTTCATCCCTGATTCTTTCTTGGTTTCTTAAGTAGTGATGTGTCTTTGCGTGATTGGGATTTGCACAGGAGTGCATCTTAGTGCATGTTTTGCAAAAATTGGGAGCCTCTTAGAGCCCCCCCCTTACCTAGATATCAATGAGCAGCTGTGGAGAAGTACCGAGAAGGACTCTGATAACCTTGTGGGCTGTTTCTGAAGGCTCTCCATCCACAGGCTCCTACAATGAGTTACTCATTGAGCTTTGTCCGAATTTAGTTCCCTGGAGTTTGATGACGACTGTAGTCACCCAGCTGAATCACTTTCTTGTGGCCTTTGACCTAAAAAGATTACATTTCAGTGGATAGGTAGGTGAGCAGTTCAGGATCAGCATGCTGTCTCAGGACGAAAATCATATTTTTATGTGATGTTGCTGCATTAAAAGGGCCAATCTTGTGTCACGTAACATGTGAATAATGGCTGTAGCTTGTGATGTCAGAATTTTCCACATGCCTCATAAATAAATCCAGCCACACCTCACCCCAGCCACTACCCAAAGGCTATCCACTTTAGAACCTCAGCTTGTGTTCCCAGATTAAGAATGTGTTCTGAGTCAAGGTTAAAGGAACAGTATCCCCTTTCAAAAGGCACATGTCAGTGTGCTAAAGATAATAAATAATATTGGAAACAGGCTCTCACTTGCCAAGGTTCCCCCTCCCCCTCCCCCCTCCCCCTCCTCCTCCTCCTCCTCTTCTTCCTAATTTTGCTGAAGGTCTGATCCTTTGGAGAGAAAAAACAAAGATGCTGTAATAGGTCTAGACCTGATGGTAAATTCTTTAAAGAAAATCACTTGAATTAAGATCCCTAGGGCGAGGGGACATCGCTCAGCCTCGTCATCCAGTGGTCCTCAAGGGTGAAGAAGCCAGACACATGACAGCTGTTGTTAGCATCACCACAGAGCCCAGGAATGTGGCTTTAGTCACCAGAAGTGTGTTTTCATTTGGGCCCTGTCAGCCTGCACGGGAAAACCTGAAATACTGACGGCATTTGCAGACGGACCGCAGGCCGCCTTTTCATTGTCTACGGTCACTGGCCCAAGAGCTTCAGCGATCCGTTCTCAGTCCTGGGTATCGGCGTCGCCTGCCTTTGGGAAGAGCAGCCGAAGCTCGAGGAGACTTTCTGCAAAATCCACCTCCACAAGGCTGTCTTGCAGAAGCCGGCTGCCCTTTTACCCCTGTGAAAGAGAATGGTTTGGGTTCTCCCGTCGTGGTTTTTCCATCTCCCAGTGAATGAGGAGGAAGCAGGCACACACAGGGTAGCGGAGAACAGAGCAGGAGAGGAATGTGGCTGGAGGCCCAATCCCCCCACCCCAGGCTGCACCCTCCATCCCCCTTCTCCCCCCACTTCACAACAAAGGCGGCATCTTCTCAGATGATGCTGTGCGTGTCAGAAGTGAACGTTCTTGGAATGTGCGTGGTGACCTGGTCTGTGGAACAGACGCCAGCCCCAAACCGTACAGAAGTCGCTACATCTGTTTTGGCTTTGTTCGCAGTGCAGAGGGTGCGGGGGGTGCACTCCATGGTCAGGGGCCAAACTACATGTCATATTTCATTACCTTCATTAGCTACTACACAGGGCTGCATTCACTGGGAAGGTCGACTTTAACCCTTGAGCTGCCAGCCTCTTCCAACGGGGGCCTCCACCTTCACCCATAGCCCGTAGCTCTCCATCCCTTCGTGTTGAGGGCGCTGACTGAACCGAACTGTAAATCAGCCTGTAGCACCACGATTTCACCCTTTTAACTTGAGGGAGGCGAGCTACTGTTTTCTCCTAGGTAGCTACTCACAGGCCCGCATAACATCTGGATCCTGTTAGGGGGACGCTAGTGCAAACCCAGTGGGAAGGCGTGTTTAGAATTAATAAAACTTTCTTCCACGCGTTTGTCTACAGTTGTCCCTGTCTTTTCCACCGCACGTTACTTCTGTGATTTAGGGCCGCCAGCTCCGTTTCCATCGTGGCGGCGTTGAGATAAGATCATGTTTATTGCTGCCTGGATATTTCCGTGGAATTTTTCTTGGCATGCTTTATTGAGATGACACCGTGCTCACACAGACGCCCCCTCTCCTCCAGGAAGGAGAATCATGTTTTCCCAAGTTCATGTCCCATTTCTTGAGGCCCCCTTTAATGGCCTGAAATAAAAGTGGGTGCACAGAGCAGATCGCAAGAGTCTCTGGCTGTGGACGCTGTCTGCTCTTGTGATGCCTGTGGATGTATCACGAGGCCACTCAAAGTCACCTGCGGGCAGCACATGCTATCACTTAACCTATGAAGAATGGCCCGTTGGCCGACATAGGTCAGCACACACCTGGATGGTGGTATTAGGGAGCCTGGAATTTCGGTTCTTTATGTGGGCCCTGCCTTTGATTTATCGCCTGGCATTCTTCCATCTGTAAACGAGATGGTTTGCGAGCTAAATGCATGGTGATCACATTACCAGGGTTCTGGGAGCTCCAGTGACTTCACTGCTGGAGGCTTTGGAAGCACCCCCCACCCACCATTTAGAGCATCTCCTCACTTGGTTGTTCTCAAGAACAAGTACTTGAAAGATCTCAGATCATTGCTTGTGTGTGTGTGTGTGTGTGTGTGTGTGTACATACATACATACAGGAGACTCATTGCTGGTGTGTGTGTGTGTGTACATACAGGAGGTTCATTGCTAGTGTGTGTGTGTACATACAGGAGACTCATTGCTGGTGTGTGTGTGTGTGTATGTGTACATACATACAGGAGGCTCATTGCTGGTGTGTGTGTGTGTACATACAGGAGGTTCATTGCTTATGTGTGTGTGTACATACAGGAGGCTCATTGCTGGTGTGTGTGTACACGAGGTTCATTGCTGTTGTGTGTGTTTGTATGTGTGTGTACAGGAGGTTCATTGCTTGTGTGTGTGTGTGTGTGTGTGTGTGTGTGTATACATTCAGGAGGTTCATTGCTGGGGCTTCTTGGCCAGCAAGCCAGCATGACACATGGCAAGCTCCAGGTTCATTGAAAAATCACAACTAAGGACAGTAACATGGCTGGCCATAGAGGGAGACATTAATGTCCTCTGATTTCTACACGTGTCTGTATGGACATGCATGCACACAAGTGCGTGTGCCCCTCCCAAGTGTGCACACACACGCACACACACACACAAGTTTCCATTTAGAAACAAGTATTTTTAAAGGAATGTGAATTCTCTCCCTATATTGGACTTAAGAGACCAGGAGGTCTGTAACTGAGACAGTTCTGGAGCATGCTGGATTTGAGAACTACCGATCAACACACTCGGCCTCAAGTTCAAGACTTAAAGCCATTGAGGCTCAGTGGAAATGGGTGTAAGAGTAGAAGTCCAGCTCCGTGGAGATGTTTTCTGAAAGCCACTCTGCTCCTTTGGGGACTGCGGCTCACTTCAGTCCTCACGCATGGAGGAAGCTTTGAGAGGGTTGCTTTCTTGGTTTGCAAATGAAAGCCACAGTCTCTGCTGCGTGTCATTGGCACATATCATGTGACAGCTCACTTTGTAGGTCACTGTGTTCTTCTCTTGGGTGTGGTTCAACACTCCAGGGAAGAAACTCGTGATGCAGATTACTACTATCCACCACCAGAACAGGGCTGTCGAGCTTACACTGCGGGTTGAGTTTGTGTAGGGGAAGAATGGTAACACAGAAGGTGCCTGGGGCATCTCTGGAGTTAGCACACGAGAACAGAGATGGGGCTATGCTGACTACCTTTTGAAGGGCAAAGAGGAGGAAGAGTGGGAGACATAATTTTTAAGGTCCAGAATTGGTCTGTGTCATAAACACTCATCTTTATTTTATCCCATTCAGTCGTGGTATAAAGAGTCATCACAGGACAGACACACCACTGTGTAATCTGATTTCCTAAACCCATAGCAGGATGTAAATTAGTTTTCAGTGCCTACCTGTGTCCAGTGCTGCTGTGTTCCCATGGTGATTTCCACAAGAGAAACAAAACAACAACAAAATGCTAATTCCCTTTCTCATCTGCTGCTGCTGTTTGAGGTCTCCATAAAATTCAGGACACATTCTGAATCTGAGTGTCGGGCCACCGGTGAGGGCATTTTGGTTTTTTCCATTTGTAACCTCAGCACAGTCAAACTGCTTCCCCTTTCATTTGTCCCTAAGTTAGGTCCTACGACAAGGCCTTTTGCATGGCAAGTTTCGGCCTGGAGCAAATTTTTATGGCTGAATTATAAACCCTTGAAAAGAGGGGTTTATAATGGAGGCGTTGACCCAACCTTAACTCCGGCTGTGGGAGCGCAATGTGATAATAAATGAGGTGGAACAGCAAGGCACTGCTTTTAATTTGTCATTTAGCCGGAGAAAGAGACCTTGTTTACTTCTCTGCTCCCAAGATGTGCGACCGTTATTTTGAAATGTATTTTATAATAAAACCTCAGTGGTGATGTAGCCCCGGGCTTGAGTGTCCATTTTAGAGAGGGTGAGAGCAGGAGACAGGGAAGCAGAGAAAATGAGAAGTTCAGGCAGGGAGCTTTTTGACTCTGCGGTTCTCACCTGGAACCGGTTGTTGGTTTGGTTCTTTCTGTCTTTTCAAATGGGCCCTGTCTACTGTTCTGCCATGACCCAAAGAGGCTGCCTCCCTGGGTCCTCAGGTCTTATTTTGACATCCCTCACCATAGCAACAATCAAAAAACAACAATGATGTTTTTAAAGGACCTTCCAGCACTTTTTACTCTTGACGTCCGGGTGTTTGTGAGCAGACCGATCGTGTAGGTTTGAAGTCATCACAAAGCTAAGTTTCTTTCTCCCATGTCCCCATATTGTGGATTGAGAAACTGGGGTGACTGGCTACTAGTGTGATGCTGATAAACTGAGTTCAATCATGCAAACTAAAATGGCATGCAAAGACACTCTTCTTGAGGGCCTCTCAGCCAGAGAGACAACATAGCATCAAACAAACCAAAGTAATGAACTTGGGAAGTCGCTCTGCAGCACAGGCGTCCGCCTGCCCCACCTCGCCTGCCCCACCCCTGGCTCCACCATGTCTAGGTTTTAGAGGCCCAGGATCATCAGGACCCTGCACACACCATGCTCCAAATACTCACTGTCCGCCGCTCTCTGGGTGATCCGGAGGGAGGAATCCATGACTGACACTCCTGACTTCCTTTTCCAGTAAGTGTCGACCTTGGCAGGCCAAGTAGGAAGGCGCGGTAGAAGGATGGAGGGCAGGAGGGGAGCGAGGCTCCAGTCCTTCTCTCTGGGAGTCCTATCTAGGTGTGCCCCTCTTCAGAAGACCCAACTCTGTATGCAATCTTCTCCTGTGGGTGACAGGTTCCAGTGACGGTGCCCTCACCGGACACTGTTAGGCCCAGGGTGGCAGATGCTCCTGAGTTATTGCTGGCCTCACTGTGCCTCGAGCTGTCTTCTGGGTTTCTTTCAGACCAGCCCACATTTCTTCAAACAAGTCATCTATGAAACTCTTTCCCAGTTGGACCGTTTGAATTGTGCAATTTTTATCCTGAGGGGACATGGCTGGTATACAAACTGTATAGAGTGAATGTGCACACACACACACATACACACACACACACACACTCACTCTCACACATACGCACTCACACACAGATATACACATTCACACAGTACACACACACATACACATACTCACACACATTCACATGCACGCACACACATGCATGCACACACTCACACTCACACACTTTTTAAGGGAATAGTGACAGTGTTTAAGCAGAAAATTTATAGCTTAGGTCTATCCAATGTTGGGATTTGTGGTGAGTGTATTATGAAGTCACTTCTTGTGATTCTCGGGCCAGATAAGGCATCCATCACGCAAAGCGGCAAGCCCCAGAAATTACATCAGATTTACAGCATAATAAACTTTCATTAAGATGAAGCTACATGAAACTTATTCCCCTTCATTCTCGGGGCCAAACAAATGCTGCCTGAATGCCTAATGAGGCCAGGGCTTGCTAAATTGGTAGCGCTGGGGTGAAGATATTAGAAAGACTGAAACCGGGAGCCACAGAGCATGCCAGTCCCTGGGCCACCCCAAGCATCAGAACACTGATATTGTTGCCATCCAAAATGGGGCACATGAGGCCACTTGCTGAGGCTGGTCTGTGCTTGCACCCACCATCTGGGATCCCGAGTGCACCCACCATCCGGGATCCCCAGTACACCCACCATCCGGGATCCCCAGTGCACCCACCATCCGGGATCCCGAGTGCACCCACCATCTGGGATCCCCAGTACACCCACCATCTGGGATCCCCAGTACACCCACCATCTGGGATCCCCAGTGCACCCACCATCTGGGATCCCCAGTGCACCCACCATCCGGGATCCCGAGTGCACACACCATCCGGGATCCCCAGTACACCCACCATCCGGGATCCCCAGTACACCCACCATCCGGGATCCCCAGTACACCCACCATCCGGGATCCCCAGTGCACCCACCATCCGGGATCCCTAGTGCACCCACCATTCGGGATCCTGAGTACACTGCCATCATTGCCTGACGCGGGTTTTACCGAAGGGTTTGCACTGCTCACTTGCTTTTCCATTTGATATTGCACTGGATGAATCAGTGTTGATCCTTTGTTAGCATCCCAGGGAGAAAGTGCCCGCAAGGATATGATGGGAGTGGTTCACCAGAAAGCACTTTTAGGAAGACGTGATGCAGAAACACAGCGTCCCGAACACAGGGCCTTATCTCTGCGAGCTCGGACTTACTGGCATGATGGTTAAGGTTGAAAAGAAAGCATAAAATCCCGAAGAATAGAATCTGTAGGAGAGGATGTCATGGCGACAGAACTTGGGAGGCCAGACAGCAGCAGATGGGAACTCTGAGTGGACGTCAGGAGGGTGGAGGTTCAGACCAGGAATGAGGTGATCCGAGGGCCAGAGACATGGAGAACGTGTCATTGGTGGCAGAGGCCGCTCGCTGGGTGTGGACGCAGCCGAGGGCAGGGGTACAACGACCCGTGGAGGTTTCATGAAGGGTAGTTGGCCTTTCAGACTCTATCGTCCAGCTCTTCTGAGAGAAGGCCTCTTTCTGCAAATTCACCAGATACTTGTAGCTCTGGGCAGGCTGAAAAGAGATTGGTCCGAACAGCTGCGTGAAGGATACTGTCCCCTGCTCTCAGGTTAAATGCCAGCCTTGGACTCATGATCTACACTGCCGTGGCTTCTCTCAGAGCTTCCCACCCAAGAGGAAAGATCTGAAGATAACTAGCTGTGGCTGCAGACTCCCGAGTCCCTCTCTAAACACAGAGACCGCCACGCAAAGATTCCAACAAGACTTTCTCTGGACATAGAAGGCCATTTCCCATTATGATAGAATCAGAAGAAAGGGGAAGAGAGAGACGAACTCAGAGGAAACAAATGGTATGAAAAGCAGAAGGAAGCCTAAAGCAAAGTTTGGGCATCCAGACAAAGAAGACGCGTTCGTAAACGAGAGATGGGATGCTGTTAGAACTGTTTTTAAGATGAGGAGTAATTTCCATGCATCCGTGAATATGATTGACCTCTCATACAAGCAGGGATCAAACACTTGAGAGGAAAGCAATGCGGACCGGAACATCGCTGGCGCTCTCAGTGGAGGCTCTGGGACTAACTAGATATTGCGCACAGCAGTGTCTCCAGCGTGGGAGTCCAAACTTCTGTCTAAGCACTGGTTTAGCGTTCTGTCTTTTCACTGTAACAGTGGAGAGATGAAAGAAAAAAGACAAAGACATGAGAAGTATGATTCAAAACCCAAAATGGAATTTTCAGGATGGTGAAGGAGGGTCCCAGGATACTTGCCAGACAGAGGGCTTAAAATAAAAATCCAGAATAATTCGGAAAAACAAGTCTGGCTCCGTATGTCTTTAAGGAAACGGCAACTATTGGGACATATTGTGTAGATTATGTGCTGTGTGCAAATGCGTTCATAGGAAGTTCACGGCTGCGGCAGAGAACGGGCATAGATTAAGGATGTGTAGAAAATCGAAAGAGAAAACCAGTCAGCGTTAACTCCTGGAAAAACAGACGGCTTGTGTGCGGATATTACACTGCGGACAGCAAGTACTAGTTTAAGGAAAGTTGTAGCTGCAATATATATGGGAATGGTGTGCACATGTGGGCACGGTGTTCTCTGGCCTCGTGAGAGATTTGAATTCTCACATTCCACAGTGTAAAATAAAAACAAAGAGCAAAGAAAAGAACCTGGGTAACTGCTGGAGTGGAGACCAGGGGAGGGCACCAGCGTGAGACACGAGAAGTCGGGGCTACGGAGACGTGGCTGCAGAGATGGCTCAGCTGGTGCAGGGCTTTCCATACAAGCATGAGGATCTAGATTTGATCCTTTTACTGGGTGCAGAAGGTGTTCATAACCCTGGCATTGAGGACGTGGAGACAGACACATCCCTGGGCGTGCTGGCCGGCCAGCCTGGGTGAACTGGTGAGCTCCAGGTTCAGTAAGAGCCTCTGCCTCATGGGATAAGATGGAGAGCGACTGAAGACTCAGAGTTGACCTCTGCCCCCACTCGGCCTCCACAAAACGATAAAATAACAGTATTATTAAAAGAAAAACGGAGACAAACACAGAAGGCAGCAAGAAAGGAAGTTGAAAGTGGGTTCCTCGGGAAGCAGGAGTCAGGGGTGTGAGGTGGGTGAGGCAGGGGGCTGCTTGTCCAGAGGACTTTGGCTTGTAAAAATGACGTGTGTGTATTATTAAGTTTTAAAAACGTTTCTAGCAGAGAGGGTCTGCTTTCCGTTTTCCTTTTGGTTATGGTGGAGGAAGAGTCCTGGCTATCAAGTGTTCCTCTGCTTTCTAGGTGCCAGACGCTGCCTGGGAAGCACTGGGTGTATGCACACTCTCGTCTGGCCCTTCCATTTCCCCCTTTAGGTGAAGGAACAGAAGAGGGGCCCAATAATTTGTTCCGGTCTCACAGTTCTGTATGATTAGATCCCAAGAGCTGGCTATCTCCTGGGCTCTGTTTATTACCAATTCTCCATCTTCTTGGGATTTGCTCACTACGAGAGAGAGAGAGAGAGAGAGAGAGAGAGAGAGAGAGAGAGAGAGAGAGACAGAGAATTTGGGGATATCTCTGAGTGGGAGAGAGAGAGAAAGGGAGAACTTGGAATATCTCTGCGTGTTACTGTGGAGGGTGTGGTTGCATATGTGCGCACATGCGCTTGGAGGCTTATTGCTCTACTTGTTGGGTGCTGTCCACCAGAAACTCTGGGCCTCGCTGATCGCACCAGGCCAACTGGCCAGCAAGCCCCAGGGCTCTGCTTGTCTCCAGGTTCCAGGGCTGGGATCACAAGCACACCCAGCCACTCTCGACTTTATGTGGGTGGCGAGGGTTGGCCTCAGGCCCTCACAGGCACCCGGCGAATGTTTTACTGACGACCTATCTCCCCAGCCACCCATCACATGTTTCCCATGTGGCTTTGCTCCTGTTGACCTTTCCCAGCATCCCTATCTTCCTCCTCTCCTGACTTCCTGAACCCATCCTGGCTGTGTTAGGAGACTTCCTATCAACAGCATTGGCTTAGTAGAGATGCTGCCAGCTTAGCAGCTATCCCATGATAATGTAGGGCTTGGCACCTACCTAGAACACTTGCCTAGTACCCTGCTTCTTCATGGCTGTTCAGTTCTGAACAGGTCACCTGATTTATGTAGTTTCTTCATCTGGAAAACGGGATAGTAATAGTACCATCTTACTGCGTTGTCGGAAAGATTGTATGGGTCAGTACACGCAAAGTATATACAACTATCATCCATATAAATGACACTTGACCGTCATCTGCAGTAAACACTATTGCTTGGCTACAGTTGACGAACAATTGGAAGTGTGAGAGTCTGAATGAGTAACTTACCAGTTCCCTCAGACACACTTGAAAGTTGTAGGCTGTGGATGAGCTTCCCACTGAGTGTTCTCCAGGTAGAGGAAACGGCTGTTGTCACCCTTGGTCCCCAAGGCTCCTGCGTGTCTGCCTCAGGCTGTGCTTTCTGGAAAGCGCGTAGAGCAGATTTGTGTGCAGAAGATATGGAGATGGGTACCAGGACCACGGAGGTGGTGAGCCATCGGTGGGGAAGTGAGCCTGCAGCGGAGGCTCCGGCTGATCCTGTGGGAACTCTGGAAGAGGGGGTGGGGGCTTTATAATTCCACACTTATTGGAAGCAGCTTGCACCCAGATTGCCTTCTTTTATCCAGGTGTTCCCTTCATCCTCTCTGCTCCTCTATCACAGTGAAATCATGGTTGAAGTGAGACAGGGTTTCTTTGTTGTAACTCTGGCTGTCCTGGAACTCACTCTGTAGACCAAGCTGACCTTGAACTCACAGAGATCTGTCTGCCTCTGCCTCCCAAGTGCTGGGATTAAAGGTGCGAGCCACCACTGCCCGGCCATGGCTGAAGCTTTTGACCTCTGCTCATGTTTTGAGATTCAGGTCTGTCAGCTTGAGACATGACTAGCGTGTAAGAAGTTCTTAGTGTGAGAACTGCCCAGAGAGCATCGTTCTCTAGCGATCAGAAGCCAGTACTGGCCAGTGGAGACACTGACCAGGTTCTAGTCTGGTGTCTTCTCAATGCATGGGCATGGTTCTTCATTTAGAAAATGGGGATCAAGGTAGAGGAGTCCTTCCAGATCCACGTGCCCATGGGCCTGGTTTACTCTATACCAGACATTGCCTTTTCTGTGAAGGGCCAATTAAAAAGTAAATATTATCATCTTCATAGGCCACACAGTATTTCAACTGAAGCCCCTGCCACTGTGTGACACAGCCGTGAACAACATGTAAATAACGGGCATGGCTTTGTTCAAATGAAACTTTATTGACAAACACGGGCAGCCAGTGCAAGGCCACAGCAACACTGCGTGGGAATGTGCGAAGACCCTCCTCAAGGCCATCAGCCACTCAGCTGGGCTATGTCGCCGTGCAGACCTTCAGTCATTGATTTCTGGATCTGGAGACATGAGAGGCTGAGTCAAGAGGATTTTTCTTATATGCTAGCCTGGGCCACAGAGTTTGAGGCCATCCTGGGTGTCTCAGTTCGGGTTTCCTTTGCTATGAAGAGACACCATGACCACAGCAACTCTTATTAACATTTAATTGGGGCTGGCTTGCAGTTCAGAGGTTTAGTCCATTGTCAGCATGGTGGCATTAGCAGACATAGTGTTGGAGAAGGAGCTGAGAGTTCTACATCCAGATCTGAAGGCAGCAGGAAGAGAAAGTGAGCTACTGGGCTTGGCTTGAGCATCTGAAACCTCAAAGCCCACCCCCAGTGACATACTTCCTCCAATGAGGCCACACATCCCAGTAGTGTCACTTCCGATGAGCCTGTGAGGACCACTTTCGTTCAAACTACCACACTGGGTTATATAGTGTGATCTTGCCTTTGAGTACCTAAAGAGCATCAATCATTGGATAACAAAACAAACAAAGAAACAAACAAATAGGGGGAGGAACTAGAGAGATGGCTCAGCAGTTAAGAGCACTCCCTACTCATCCATAAAACCTGAGTTCAGTCCCCAGTACCTTTGGGCAGCTCACAGCTGCCTGTAACTCCAACTCCAGGGGGAATCTGATGCCCTCTTCTGGCTTCCATGGGTACCTGCACTCACCTGCCCATAAACATACACATAATTTACACAAGAAAAACTAAAATAACCCCAGTGATCCTGGACTTATGCAGACAGAGTGCTCTCTTGCTCAGGTACTGAGGCAGGGAACATTAAATACTCTATGGGCTTTAAGACCCCACCTTCTGGAAAGTCTCTGAATTAGATTAGTCTCATCTTTCCAAGAAAATGATTCCTTCCTCTTTTATTCTTCATAATCACTGCTAACACCCTTAATGCGGAATAAACAAAGGTTGCAGTGTTTATGGATAAGCCTTCATTATTATTTCTGTTATGTAGTGCTGACATTACCGTTCATGGGTACCTAGGGACATCCCTGTAAATAGTATATGGTTGTCTGCAGAGCAACCCCAGATTACACTCCACACTTCTGTGACAGGCGGTTGCACGTGTGTGTGAATGCCTGCTGTGTGGGTGGAAGTGAGTGGGTGTAGGTGTGGGTGCTCGCTGGCACACACTTCTATGGAGCCTGATGCCAGCTCAGGTGTTGGGCCTCAGGTGCCACCCACCATGTGTTTTTGAGATTGGGCTTTCACTAGCTTGGAGCTCTCTGACTCAACTAGGCTGGCTGGACCATGAGCCCTGGGAATTCCTGGGTCTCCATCTCCCCAGGGCTGGAATTACAAGCATACACCACTGTGCTTGGCTCTGGGGGATTGAACTCAGGTCCTTGTGCTTGTGTGGCAAGTACTTTACAGGCTAAGGCATTTCCCCAGCCCTGTCTACTTTAAAAAGACAATGTTATTTGCCAATTGGGAGAAATATACAAAGATCAGTCCCTGTTGGACTTCAGCTGGACAAGTCCTCCTGACTCAGTTGTCCGTGATGGCCCGAACGGCCTCAGTCAGAACGTGGAGGTTGTCATTTCATGAGGCTAGTCTTAGTTTTGCAAAAACAAGGATGCAAGTCAGTTTTGATTTTACTGTGGACCGGTCCTTCTGGTCCCTAGGCGTTCATCTCAGGAACTACAAACTGGTGCTGGGCTATGTTTAGGAAATGTCATGAACTATTCTATCACTGCCTGCACATCATACAGTGTACCTGCACATACCTGATGGTACAGGTCAGTCGAGCCAGCCTCTCAGTGCAATCAAGAGACACAGTAACACAACACACCTGAAGCTGTGGCCAGTGTAGCCCCATACATTATTCTACAGCAAACCCCTTTTTGTGAGTAGGAGTACACCCTAAAGCAACAACAGAAAGTATGGAATAGTAAGTAATATAACCCAGTAACGTAACTGTTGTCGTTACTGAGTATTGCGTGCTGTGCATGATTATATGCTCTAGGCTTGCATGTAAAGAGCAGTGGAGTGGCTTTGCGTACAGCCTCGTCACCGCTGACACGGGAATGACATTGCGATGGCTGGAATGTCAAGAGACAGCAGGAACTTGGTTTAGCTCTGTTCTAGCACTAAGGGAATGCCTTTGCATATGTGATTCATTCCTGACCTTCGCATCTGAAACGTCCCATCTTGCATACGGCACTTTTGACGGAGTGAATGATGAGAAGAGCCGGGTGGTGGCGGTGCATGTCTTTGATCCCAGCGCTCGGGAGGCAGAGGCAGGTGAACTGACTCAGACTCACAGAGTTTGAAGGTTTGAAGCCAGCCTGGTCTCCAGAGTGAGTTCCAGGACAGCCAGAGTTAAAACAGAGAAACCCTGTCTCGAAAAACAAAAAATTAAAAAAAAAATAAGAGAAGAGGGAATGCCCATTGGCCCACTATAGACAACCTCCCGCTTAGAGCTGCTTTCTCAGTCACACTGGAGTGAAACGTTGCTGCCTCGTCCTCCTCATTGCCACTGACCTGTCTTCATCTTCCTCTCTCTCCTCCTCCACCCGCACTCACTTCTCTGCCTCCTCTTTTTCCTCTGCATCTCCCTCTACCTCATCCTCTTCTTCCTTGTCTAGGATGGTTTGGGATTCCTTCGGCAAAAGAATCGCCCTGCTCTGCCGCTTGCCCTGGTGGAAACCTTGAGACATTGAGCTCTTTAGGTCTTAGTTTTCTTACCAACTAACCAGCGATGATGTGGCTCTGACCGCCGCAGGCATTGAGAGACAAAGTGCAGTGTGCCCAGGACCCAGAGCTACAGTGGCTTACCAAGTGTCAGCCTTCACTGTCATTCATAGGGTGCTGTCTATGGATAGACAGATACAGGTGTCTTTAACTGTGCTAAGCGGGCGAAACTCAGCTTTGTTGAAGAAGCTGATCGGTGCAGAGAGTGGCAAGAAGCAAGCGTCCTGGTCCTGCACACAGCAGGAAGGACAGTTGTACAAAGCATATAGAGAGAAGGCTTAGAATGCACACTGCCCTTGTAGAAGACCTGAGTTCTGTTCCCAGCTCCCACATCAGGTAGCTCACATTCTCCTGTAACTCCAGCGCCAGGGGACTCAGCGCCCTCTTCTGGCCTCTGGCAGCAAATGCACTCATGTGCACAAACCCTCCCAGACAAACACACACATAATTACAAACAAAATGAAATCTTAAACAACAACAACAATTGCGACCAAGTTCCAGCCATTAAGATGAACATGTCTGGGGACTTATGTTGCTGCTTACAAAGCCTAGCAATGCTAGCTCATGAAATGCAGGCAGATCCCTTTAGACAGCCAGGGAGGAAGAGGGTCCTCTTCCTTCCGGTGTGAGGGATGAGCCTCGTTGGCTCTCACAGGATGAAAATCCCATGATGCCGTGCCTTCCAAAAAGAAAAAGGAAACAAAGCCAGACAGGCTGCTGACCGCTGCTCTGGACAGCTGGCGCACCTTAGGACGGGAGAAGGGCTGAGGCGGGAACGTAATAAGGCCCGCGAGGTGGCAACCTACGAGGAATGACCTTTATTTGCAAGCATGGCTGAGATTTACAGTTTATTACTGATAGCTTTTATAAAGAGCCATTCAGTTCAGAGGTGAGAGGTTTGTCATCTGGAAACACAATTAACTTTACCTTCTCCCAATCCCCCTGGCCTTCGTGTGAGAGCTGCTCTGGAGCACCGCGGCGACACAACCCCCCTAATTTCATTTCTGCCTATCGCATCCCCAGGTCCCCGGCATTAACACTGGTGCATATTTTTACTAGTATTATTTTCTGTTATTGCTACTCTCTGTCAGCGATAGCTGGAAGGCACTTGTGTGGATTTTTTTCTTTTTTAAGATCTAAATTATTTGATTTTCTGACAGGGGAAACCTCAAAGCATTCGAAAGCCTTTTTAAACTGCGGTGCTTAGAGGAGCACACAGAATCAAGATGCACCGGGAGTAGGTGTCGGAAATTAATTATCGAAGTGGAGAAGTCGTGTAAAGCAGAGATGGGCTCTCCGTGGCGGTGGGATCTCTGCAGTTGAGGCCCCGGAGCGTGTGCATGTCCGTAGCGGGCAGGCTGCGGCAACGCCCGCCAGATATGTAAGTGAAGTCAGCTCTCTGCTGCCTGCCCAGACCCGCAGACCTGAGGAGGAAGCACCACACGTTTGAAACACAGAAAAACAAAAGGGATTGTGGCGCCCCCGCCGTGTCTGTTCGGAAGCCCCGGAAGGTCTATCTTTGTTTCACAGATTCAGTTTTATGAGCCTCTCTTGTCTGTTAAGTCAGGGTTGCAGAAATTTAAGAGCCAGACACGAAAGCAAGAATGTAGTATATATGTGACTTTTGCCAGTTGGTTTAGGTTATCTGAAATACAGTCTAGTGTATTTCCCACACGTAGGCGGCTGCCAGACAGATCAGAGCGGGGAGTGGCGGGAAGCGCTCTCTCTCCTGGTTTTCAGGCTCTGAAATTGAGCGAGAGGAGCAGCTTCCACTGGGGGCTTCGACACTTGAAGACGCTGTCTGAGCCTCTGGACGAGTCCCCTTCCCCCCAGAAAACCTCTACACCTGTCCTATAAAACCCCAAATGGAGGGTCCCTTTTTACAAATTTCTAAGACCCTCCCTGAAAACTGTTTCCTTTGGGGGGAGGTAGAGCCGAATAATTACTACGCTGCGTTTTTCATCCTGGTTTTATTGTGGCTATTATTTGCAGCTGTGTTAGAGGTTAATATCCCTATTTTTCCCCTCCACTGCCTAAATATAACTGGGGCTCAGCACATCTCCAAACCAGGTAGTGAAGGAAATAGTATTGCCTCCGAAAGAGGCTCGGATTAGCCCATCTGAAATGAGGGTTTGGGGCCCTAGGGTAAGAATTACCCGGCTGCTGTTGATAGCAGATAGATTTAAACCCATAGTGTTTCTTTCTTCAGCTGAGAGAGGTCGGGTGAAAAGACTCAGAAGGTGAACAGAGCATGAAACGCCACCACAATAGAATGGCATCGCCAAGGAGAAAAGCATCCGAGGGCCATCTGTAATGAGAGGAAGGAAAGGAAAGCATGGCCGGTTGCCCCTCCTTAGAGGACTCCTGGAAGTCAAAGCAGGGTCCAAGGTGCTTCTCTCAAGGGGCTGTGCTGGACTTGGGAAGGGCATTCCCAACAGCCCTTTCCCACGCAAGCTCCTTTAAAATTTAACCTTGGGGAAGCTCAAGTTCAATATCTTCTGTATCCCCCAAGTTCCATCTGCATGTAAACAGGCACGGGGAGATCAGGGTGGACGAAGTGGCCATTTGGAAGACTATTGGGAGAGTGTATCTAGGTTTATGCTGGGTACGAGCAAGGAGATGGGAGAAGGGAAGGCTAGGGCATGCGTTAGGAAGTGGGACCTGCAGGGCCCCCTTTGGATTGTGTATGACCAGGTGAAGTACCTGGGCTCTGACCTGGTGAGTGCACTTGATCCCACATGGACTCATCACACGATGGCACCATGGTGAAAGGAGAGGAGGTTCTAATGTCTGGGTCGCAGTGAGGAAAGGTCACTCTCAGTCTGTGTCTCGGATACGGCCCTGCTGCTTCTCACGCAGAGGATGTGTCTTCAGGAGATCTCTGGAGACCAGCACTCTTATGACTTCCAGCTCCATCAACAATGAATACCGGGCGTCAGGGAAGAGTTGCCTAGGGATGCTCACATGTAGAAGAGCACAGAACACGGGTCTTTGCGTACTTCTGGTTACTCGTGCGAGGTCACGGGTGTGACTGCTCCACGCTAGGGTGGACCTTGAAGCCAGAGAGAGGGACCGTAAGAATAATGAGCTCTATCCTTTGCCCCGTCTTTGTTCAGTCGCCAGATGCATTAGAGGCTGCTTGAGCGCTGTGTTAGCGCTGTGGCTGGGCCTGGGATGTGAGAACGTAGGCGAAGGGTAACGCTAATGAACTTGGAGAGTTTTTAGACCACGGGGGGGGGGGGGGTGGTGGCGGGGGGGGGGGAAGGCTTATCATCCTGTCAACTCCTCTGACTCACAGGAGCTTTCCTAGCCCGGGCTAGCCTCAGACTCGCTCTACAGCTGAGGATGGGTCTGAACTCCTGATTCTCTACCGCCACAGTGCTGGGATGATGGCGCGTGCGGATAACTGGGTTAAAGGCTTCATGTGTGTCAGGAAGGCAGCCTACTTAGCTACCTCCTCAGCCCACTCTTCAACTTTTAGAAGAATTATGATTATTTAATTTTAGTTTATGTAACTTCTGTGAACTTGCATGACATTTAACTTCATTCAGTTTAAGTAGCTCCATGCGGGCCGATGGCTGGCACATGGATCAAGATGGGTGTAGGGACACAGGGTCCTAATGGTTGAGGCCAAACTCAACTGCTTCCTGATGCTCAAAACAGATGCTCAGACATCTGTACCCACAGTTCAGAGTCCTGTGGCCAAGATGCCGTGAGAGTCTCACAAAGAGGTTTTTGTTTTTGTTTTTGAATTGTTAGCAAAAGCATGGTAGTCAGCCAACTACTGCGTTCTCAGTTTCGCTCTGTTGTCCAACAGATGACACGAAATGGCCATACTCTGGTGCAAAATAGGCTTCATATGAGATGACTCTCAAACTCCTGGTTAGCAGACGTGTTCTCAAGTCATGTAAGGTACACTAGTGGTGTGGGGCATTCACCAGAGAAGACTCCTGGGACATGGGTTTAAGCCAATAGGAAGTCTTTATTAGTCAGCCGGTGACTATGCTGGGTGTTTGGGATCCCACTGAGTCTCTCTCAGGGTGAGCTTTAAAGCACAGAAACCACATCCTGGATACACCTCAGTTGGCAAGAACAATTAGCCAGAAGTGGAACTTAAGAAGCCAAAAAGCAAGGATATAGTATATTTAGGAACTTTCCCAGAACTATGGACTTAGATGGAGTAGATCTTTGCTCTCTATTTCTCTCTTTTTTAAAAAATAATTTATTTAACTTGACTTTATGAATGTTGGTGTTTTGCCTGCATGTATGTCTGTGTGAGGGTGTCAGATCCCCTGGATCTGTTATAGACAGTTGTGAACTGCCATGTAGATGCTGAGAATTGAACCTGGATCCTCTGGAAGATCAGCCAGTGCTCTTAACCACTGAGCAGTCTCTCCAGCCCCAGGTTTCTGTTCTCTTTTGGGCAGGTGTTGCTGCCTATGTGCTGGGTGTTAAGGCCTCAATGGTCCTTCCATCAGGTGTCAGGTGTGCTAAGGTCGGGGGCTGTCACACTAGGCTATGGTGTCCAATTGCCCTGACACAGACAATACAAACTTAACTTCAGTATTTACCACTTAAAGTGAATTTGCTTCAGTGTGGTGTAATCCCATATAAGGTAGAAGAACATCTGTTAGTAGGGGTGTGTGTGTGTGTGTGTGTGTGTGTGTGTATGTGTGTGTGTGTGTGTGTGTAATCTAGAGGTCCATGTTGGGTGTCTTCTTCAACTGCTTTTTACTGTATCTGTTGAGGCAATGTCTCTCACTGGGCCCAGAGTTCACAAGTTTGGCTAGACTAACTGACCAGCAATCCCCAAGGATCCCTGTGTCTCTGCCTCGCCAGTGCTGGTATCCCGGGCGTGTGATGTGGTACCAGCTTTCACATGGGCACTGAGGTGCTGAATCCAGGTCCTCATGGCTGTGTCTCGAGCACTTTACTGACCGAGCTGTCTTCTGGTGCCCACATTTTACTTACTATTTAGTGAAAGCCAGTTGAGGGACATAGATATGTAGACCCCCACATAAAGTTACAACCAAATGAACAGTTGACTAGCATCGGTTAAAAAAAAGAAGGAAGGAATGGGGCCAAGAGCTGAAAGTGAAGAATTGCTTCATCTTACCTCACCACAAAATAAATATCCCAACCACAGCTGGAATGTTAGCTGAGGTTACATCCCAGCAGTGTGAGAGAGAGGCGAGGCACAGAGGAAATGGGAGAGACCACAAAAACGATCCGAATGTGTAAGGACATACTTGAGTGGACAGAAGAAGTCATTTATGTACTCCTCAAAGACAGGGCTCCACGAGGGAAGTGACCACGTCCTGTGATTACCTTCAAGGTAACCGTACAAATAAGAGAGAGAGGGATTGGTCACCTTCCTCTGAAATAGCAAGACCAGAACCATGGCCCACAGCTCAGAGAGAAACACTATGGCCATTAGTCAAAAATCTCTTGTAGCCAGTAAGCAGTAGACAGCAGACAGGGCTCTCGGGGGAAGGAAGGCAGGTTCTGTCACTGAGATCAGTAGCTGATAGAATGAGGTATCACAGAAATAAAAGGAACATCAGACCTGGGACTTGTTATGGTCTGTGAAATAATTGGTCTGATAGGGCTGGAAATGTGCTGCTGGTTGTAGCTAGTGCGCGTGGCCTTGGAGGAAGGTGGAGCCACAGCTTTGTATTTCCACAGATGTGCCAAAGCCAAGCAAGTGAGAACTCCCCCCTCCCCCACCCGGGGGGGGACAAGCTGTGTAAGTAGGCCCTGAATTTGAAGTTTCATGTGGCCTAACTCCGTTTGCTCACCAGCTGCTGGTCCGGATTCTTGATTTAGCTGGGTGGCTGTGCTGTGGGAGCTTGGCTGACAGGAGCCATGGGGCCTGCATTTGAACACTGTTCCCAGAGCCTTCTGCAAGGCAGAGATTATGTAGTACAATTGGGACCTTCTAGAATTAATCATGGCCGTGCTAAAGCTATGTAGACCAAGCTGTGGTGACTTGGGAAGCTGTCAGCAGATGCTCGAGCCATCCTTCCTTCCCCTTCCTTCCTCTCCATTCTTCTTCTGGGGGAATTGATGACTCTTTCCCATCTTGAGTCTGCCCAATATGGCAGATCATTCTCATCCCGGTCTATCATACCCCACACCTATGGCTCCAGGATCCAAACCATCTTCTCCTTTTTACCTCAAGAAAACCAAAACCCAGAAATATTACTGGACTTGCTTAAGGTCACATGACTAGCAAAGGTATGGTTATTTTCTTGCTAATCCTAGGGGTAAAAACTGTGTGTGGTCTTTACTGTCTCTGTCTACTGTCTTGATCAGAGGAGGCTACACTTCTAACTCTTTGGAAATATACTCGACCCGGCTTCCAAGCTGCTTCCAAGGACTCGGGGAGCCATCCCCGGAGGCGTTCCCCTCCTCACTCTTTAGTCTTTCTGCAGATCTCGGAGGAAGAGGCTCCCTGAGAAGAGAATGGTGTCTCTAGCTGGCATACCAGGTGGAAACTTGACCTTGATGAGAAGATGGAGTGAAAACTCACAGGTACTTGCTTCAAAACTTTTCAGGCACGTGCCGGGCGTTGGAGACCTGCACAATATGTGACTGCTGAGCCTGTCTGCAGTGACTTACTTGGTTTGGAGATTAGGAGAGCAGAGGCTTCTCACGACTCTCTGTGCACACAGTGCTTTTATTTCCACACTTAATTAACGGCGTCAGTTTTCAGTAAGGCAGAGCTCAGCATCGTCCTTATGTTGAGCAGCCAGTGTGGTCTATCTCCCTCCATTAGGAGACCAGCTCTGCAAGGCAGAGCTTGGTTTCGGTCTTTGCTTCTCTGGTGTGTAGAGATAAGAATAATGTCAGACAAGCAGGAGGCTCTCAATAAACTTTGGTCAAATAAGTGAAGTGGCATGTTTGCTCACGCTGGTAGTGTTTATGAAGCTGAAGAGGTCGGAGTAAGGTAGCCATTGAGACACACCCGGAAGTGCCATTAGAATCCTGCCGCTGCTTCGGCCTCTGATTTCGTGATGTCTGGGTTGTGAGCCCTTACCAGCTGAGCCGTCTCTTCACCCTCAGCTTCTGACTCTGAGGTTCCCTTCCTGATATCACATGGACAGGAGTCAAGGAGAACATGTAAGCCCAATGGTGGGGGAAGGTCAAATAGTTATGGACACATATTCTGGGTTAGCACACTGTTTAATTTTACAAGATTGAAACCCCTGGTCCTCTGTGCCCCAAACAGTTGTCAGGCCAAAGTGCAGGTGTCTTCCACTTTCTCTGTGAAGAGCATCCTTGCTTGAACTTGACTTTGGAGTGACAGCTTTGCTAACTGACGACCCACAGCTTCTGTGGTACAGTGTCCTCTGTATTTCCACTGCTTCCTTGGCTGAGCGTTCGCAGTCTGTACGTCCCAGCTCTTGTCACAGAGCCAGTGGATTCCCACAGTCACGACTGTGTGCTCGTGTCCTAGAGAGCATTTTCCCTTAGGATTATAGTCGCTCGGTACTGTGTTTGTGCATGCTGAAGTTTGTTGCCTCTGGCTTTCAGAACTTCCCATATTCTGTAAACATTTGCTGATTGCTTGCTGGCTTTTTCAAATCACTTTGGTGTTTCTGATTCTTATCATTTTCTCTTAAAAAAAAAAAAGCCCTTTGTGTGTGTGATGTGTGTGTGTGTTCATAAGAGAGGTCAGAGATCAGCCTCGGGTATAGGTTCTCACCTTCTGTCTTGTATGGAACGTGGCATCTCTCTCTCTTTTTTAAAGATCTGTTTTTATTCTACACGTCTGTGTGTCTGTGAGTGAGTATGTGCACTTGCACTCGGGTACCCATGGAGGCCAGAAGAGGATGCTGGATTCGCTGGCAGTAGAGTTACAGGTTGATACAAGCCACCCACTGTTGAGGCTAGGGACCAAATTCAAGTCCTCTGTTCTTATTGGCTGATATGTAGACCAACTGGTCTACAAGCTCTGTGAATCTTCTGCCTCAACCTCCCATCTTGCTACAGGAGTGCTGGGATTACAAATGTGTGCTATAGCTTCAGGGTTTCAAACTTAGGTCCTCATATTCTGATTCTGCATGACTACCCAGAGTTATCCTCCCTGCTCCAAATCTTACATTTTAATGGTTTTCAGTAGCCACTTTGTATGTATTTGCACATATAATTAATATATATACACATATACATGTGTGTATATGTGATTCTGTATGTACACACACTTAGTATATTTGTCAATTATTTGGCCAACTTCTCTCTACTTGGTTCAAGCAAAGTGGACCAATGATCCCAGTTGCTTGGTTATAGGCTGGGTCCAATCTTGTATTGCTCCAGACATTCTTGTATTGAGCAACCCTGATCTGGTATTTGCTGAATGCTGGGTTTTCCTTGTCCTCTTGGCTTCCTGGATCGTCATGTGCCCACCTAGTAGCCTTCTCACTGAGATGCTGTGAGAGTCACTGGGTCGGCGTCCCCTCGCTGCTGTGCTGTATCTGCCGTAGATGCTGCGCTGAACTCCCAGGTCAGCCAGGCTCGGTAGGTGGCTTTCCTCTTTGGAGCTGTGTCTCTGGGAATTTGAGAGACAAGGTCTGCAGAGCTGAATGCCATCGTCTCTCTGGTCAGTTGTCTCTCTTTTCACCACACGAAGCATTTGGGAATCTGGAGCATCTCTAACAGACCTGATGGCTCCTCCTCTGCTTCATCTCTCCAGACCAAGCTCACCCCTTGTCCGTGTCAGGAAAGGGTTCCTCAGTGTGATTCTCACTGTGCCTCATCTCGATGGCTCCCCTTCTCTCCCCTTAGCAGGAGCTCTCTCGGCCAGGACTTGTTCTGCCTTTCTCTCTTTTACCCAGTTCTTGCCAATACAGGATTGGTGCTGATCAATCCGTGTTACCATCTCCTTTTCTAGGTTCTGGTTCTATGTATCTTGATTATATTTTGATTTTTTTTGATAGTTTATCCCAGTATCTAAGTTACTTTTGTAGTTCTTACTCTTTGAGAGTGTTATGATTATCTAAATGTTTTGTTTGATAATGGTGCATGTTAGTCAGTGTTCTTTGGAGAAACAGAACTTGTTAAAGTGTATCTGTGTAGATATAGAAGGGGATTTATTAGAATGACTTATATGCTGTGACCCACCAGTGGCTGTTTACCAACGAAAGCTCCAACAATCCAGAAGGCTGGGTGTCTCAGCCGTCTTCAGGATATGCTGGAACCCTGAAGGCAGGCCCTAATGCCAGTGAAGGAACGGACTTTCCGGGGAGTGTGCGGGCAAGCAGGCAGACAGCAGAAGTGTTCTTCTTCTATGTCCTTATGTAGGCTGCCAGCAGAAGGTGTGGCCCAGGTTCATGGTGGATCTTCCCGCCTCACAGGTCTGCGTTAGGAGCGGGTCTTTCCACTTCAAAGATCCCTCTTCTAATAATTAAAAAAAAATCCCTCACAGGTCTGCCCAACCATTTGGGTTTTATTAATTCTAGACGCAGTCCGCTTGAGAACCAAGGGTAGCCACCATGCTCACTCTGGACCCAATTGTTGATAATTCAGAAAGGTAGTTATGCTGTTTTTCTATGGCTTTTGTAGTTAGAGGCCTCAATCATACAGGCTTAAAACAACGGACTTACCATCCTGCACTTCTGGAAATTACAAGTCCGATTTGGGTTTCACTGAGCTGAAGCCATTCTTCCCCCTCCCCCCGAAGGCTCTAAGGGAGTCTCTGCTTCCCACCGTCAACGGCTTCTAATGCTCACCAGCGTTGCTTCCATTTTCAAAGCCAGCCAAGGCTGAGCGTGTGTGTACAGCTTGGCGTCCCTCTGACCCCAGTTCTTCAGCCATCTTCTCCCACTTTTGAGGATGCTGTGATTAGATTGGATCTATCCCAAAATGAAGAATACTCTATTTCATTGGGCCATCTGATTGACAACCTTAATTCTTTCTATATTCCTTAATTCTTCCCCGATCGATATCTAATGTGACACAGTCACAGATTCTGGGTTGGGATGTATGGACATCTCTGGGGACCCATTATTTTGCCTGCCACAGTGACTGCATGTAAAGCCATCTTGTATCTTTGGAGCTATCGCTGTACACTGGGGAGGGGTTCTGTTATCCACTGGGGCCAAGGGAATGGCTGGAGAAGAGGCGACTTGGTGGGAAGGGTCTGTGAGTGTTTTATAGGATAACTGAGTTGTTGCCATACCAGCAAATCTCCAGCCAAGATATTTTTCCATTTAAACATCTTTTTGCTTTGGTAAAGAGGCAGTTTTGGTGGTTGAAAGGTAGCAATTCTCCTTTGTATGTTTTAAGCCACTTTCTAGCTATAATAGTTTTTTGGATTGTCAGTGATTGTATGTGTAGAAAGCCAAATAGCTGTCTGTTCTGGAACTCTTGCATTTAGATATGGATGCTCAAGCCCATTAAAATTTGAATAAGAATGGTAGCACAGAGCTGTTAGTTCTGTAGGCATTGATGAACCTGTGTAATCCACCGTACACTGCGAACTAACATCACACCATTATGAAATGTCATTACGGTGCTTTCCAGGTCATGTTTTCAATCAATCTAAAGGAGCTCGTTAGCAGCCTAGTGGCGAGATGCTTTTTATGTGGCTTATAGATTAACTTTAATTCACACAAAGTTTCTGATCTAAGACAGATGCACTTCAGCATGTGTTAGGAGTGGCATCTGGTCCCGAAGCTGTTTATATCGCCTGCAACATGGGGATGTTTGGGGAGTTTGGCCTTCGACTCTGAAACTCTAAGGTGGAAAGCATTTGCTAATTGTCTACTTTAGGATCAAGGTTGCCAATAAGAATACAGGTTGCCCAATTAGAATTTTAAGTGAACAATGAGGAATTCTCTTTTATCATATGCCATAAATGTATGTACTACACTTACTCATTGTTCTTCCGACCCCCAATGTAAGGAGGCATTCTGCATTTATATTTGGGAAATGAATGAACTTATGGTATACACTGTCTTTCTCCTTTCCCTCTTAGTGTGTATCAGCTTGATTTCAATTTTTTTTCTGTCCAGTGCTCCAAGCTGTCATTGGCAGTCACTTTTAGTTGGCATAGATAATAAAATCCAGGATCGCTTGGTTAGTTTTGTGTTAACTTGATACAAACTGGAGTCACCTGGGAAGGGGAACCTCAACTGAGAAAATCCCTCTACCAGATTGGCCTGTGGGCACGCATGTGGGGCATTTTCTTGATTGAGGATTGATGTGGGAAGGCCCAGTCACCGTGGCGGTGTTTCCCCTCCAACATCTGGGAAGGAGGTCCTGATTGTATAAAAAGCAGGTTGTGCAAGCCACAAGGAGCAAGTCAGAAAGCAGTGTTCCTTTTGCACCATTTTCTGATCTGGTTCCTGCCTCCAGGTTCCTGTCTTGACTTCCTAGATTTCCCCTCAGTGATAGACCGTTACTTGGAAGTATAAGATGAAATAAACCTTTTCCTCCCCAAGTTGCTTTCGGTCATGGAATTCATCGAAGCAATAGAAACTTAACAAAGACAGAAATTATTGTCAAGGGTGGGATAATCAGTAAATATCTGTAGGGTTAAAGAACAGTTGATGCCTCTCACCTATTCTCTTCATTATGTTTCTCAAGTTTGATGATTCTATACAATATGCCTAGGAACACAAGACAGCAGGAACGTGTGAACATGAGCAAGTGTGAACTCTTTTGACAACTGGAGAAAGGTTGAGTTTGCTTTTGATCTTAGAAAGACAAAGATGATGTTCAGATTCTCCTTTCTACTAAAAGGCAATAGTTTGAAATGGAAGATTAGTTCTCAGGTGAATCTTTGGTCCCAGGAATGAGATACTAGGCAATCTTTTCAGAAGTCAGGCTCAGTAAGTACTGTGTGACAACATAAAAGTGACATTGGATAATATTTATACTTTGTGTTATTTATATTTGTATATTTCTTAATGGTTTTATACACAAACAATGCATCATGGTAACACACCTCCCCTACCCTCACTCACTCCCTTCCCAACACACCTTCAACTCTCCCGCCCAGTTTCTGTCTCGTCTTTATGTTTTTCTGTTTAGCTTTTGTTTTTGCTTTGTGCCCGACTTGGCCACTAGCCTGGGAACGGGCGTGAGGCTACCCACTGGAGCATGGGATCTTACCTGTATCACTGAAGACAGTGACTTCCTTTCCCCTTCACGACCATTAGCTTCATCGGGCAGTATGGGGTCAGGTGAGCACTCCCCATCTATAGTTGAATGTTGTGGGCTTGGTCTTGTGTACACCCTATGAAGGCAACCACAGCTTCTGTGAGCTTATGGGTGGCCTGGCTATGTCTCTCATAAGTTAGCATGCCACAGCCTCCTGGTCATCTGGCTGTTACATTACTTTCACTCTTCCATCTGCATTGTTCACCGACTCTTGGAAGGGTGGCTGTTTAAGACTGAGCTCTCAGCAATCGCTTGTTCTCAGTACTTTAGGATCCAGTCTGGGTATCAACCGCTTCTTTGATCAAGGCTGAGGAACAACACGAGTGTATGTGTAAAAACAAAATATTTAGAGGGCAGTTTGACAACATGATTATTTAACAAAACAAAAATAGTGCGTTCACCCTTAGAGCACATGACCCTCACCAGTTACGGGCCTTTGCTTGGTGTATGGCACTAAGCATGAATCCCCATCTACAGAATAGGCTCGGGTCAGATGTCGTTTGGTTACCCCATAACACTCACGCCGCCATTTCACTGGTAAGCACCGCCCTTGCAGACCGGTATTGTAACAAACAAGATCCTCTTCCTGAGCTGCCTGTATGACAACTTCCGGTACCATGATTAGCATGCTTCCAGGTAAGTCAAGGCATCGTTTCTGTGTTTTCTGCAACCAAAGTGTGTAGTGTCTTCCTCCTGGGGTTCTTTCCATTCAGTTCTGGTGGCCACTAAGACTAACGGCCATAACCTGTATAGCTTCCAGCCAACCTATGGTTTGCTGAGACAGTTTCACGTTTCAGGAGGCTCCGTTCCCACCAGCTAAACATGGCGTGGCGAGAAAAGGCAGCCGGTGGGAACCCGTGCCGTGTGTGGGCTGTAGCTGTTTTGAGCAATAGATGCCTGGGCTGCCTGGCTTATGATTACACCTCTCCACATTCCTGTAGCTATCCTGAGAGCATCCCCCTCTCTGCTTTTCTTTCTCCACCAAAATAATTCCTCCAAAGCTTTCACTTGCTCTGGCTCAAGATCTTCCGAATTCCTGCCTTAGACCTTCTTTAGTATTTGCTGTGTTGGAACCCGTCGGTGACTCCAGAAGCACAGCAGTGCTAACCAAGCAGGACTGTGGAATGGACATCAAGGGGATGGTATATTGCTCCTGCTTAGGTGGGTCAGGGCGTGATGATACCCCAGAGACGATCACATCCCAAAGGCTCATGGGAAATGTGTAGGTAGATCCCCCTGTGTTGCTGCTGGGATACTTGTTTAAGCAGATCCACAAAAGTTTAAGTTAAAATCACTGAAAATTGTGATGCAATGAACCAACAAGATTCTAAGGACAGGTAAGGATTTTGTTAATTGCAAGAAAGTTGCTGCCATGTGGTTTAATTTTAACTGATTTCGTAAAGCTGGCTTTTATTTCCACTGTTTCTCTGTTCGAGACAGGATGCTTTCTTCATAAAGAAATTGTCTTTCCTTTTAAAATGAAGGACTGTTTTTTAATGCATGAATATGCCCACTGTTCATGCACAGGTGGGTCTGTGAACATGTGTACCATCAGGAGCCCCACCTACCTCCTTTGAGACAATCTGGAGTTCACCAATTTGGCTAGGCTGGGAGAGTGATCCCTGGGGCAGAGGGGGCCTCCTATCTCTGTCTCCCCAGCACTGGGATTTGGCATCGCCATGGCCAGCATTTTTACTGGGGATCAAACTCAGGCCTTCATGCTCTGTGGCAAACACATAAACAACTAAGTTCTTTCCGCAACCCATCGAGAATTTTTTAAGGTGCTGAGGGTTGAGATTTTCCACTCATCTTGCCCTGCAAAGAACACAGCACAACTGTGCGGAAGCCTTCGGCTCCCGGGCCTTGACTGGTCAATGCTTTTAACTTTTATTTTCTCTCCAATAACTAAAAACTGAAACCAAAGCAAAGACTCAGGTTTGATTCTAAGCACCAGCCTGGTCATGTCTACAATTCATGAGAGCCTCCTGGCCAAGCCCAGGGCATAGACAGACGTGAATGAGAATCCTGCATGCGTATTTTCATCTGGAAAAACGGCACCCCTTTAATTGGCACCAACCTAAACTCAACCCATCAGTTTTCATCCTGCGTGGACCAGGTAATTTGCGCAGTGTTTTCCCAAGTGAGTGGACTTGGGGAAGTCCATCAAACTGCATCAAAAGTGAACTGAATGACTCTGGTCACTCCTGAAATAAAGATGTGACGAACTCAAGTCTCAGCTGCCCTCCTCAGTGTGTCATTTAAAGCTGAAATTGAAGCCACTGGCCTGGTAGCCATGGGCAGGGGACCCACAGCTGTCTCAGTGTCTCATTCCTTTGTGTGCTGTGCACAGCAAGCCGGGAAGCCGTGGGCAGTTCCTCCAGTCCCTCTGCTGAGCTCACCCCCCCAACACACACACCATTTCAAAGAAAAGGTAAAGACACTGCAGTGACTCAAAATGGTTTGCATTTATATGAGACCCGGTGTACATTCGCACTGTAAGTTGCCACGATGTTTTGCTATGGGGAGTCTGTGCCTTTTATCCTTAGGTACTTGGGGTGCTTTCAAAACCTGTAATGGCTCTTGGTGGTGTGAGTAACAGGAGCTGGGGCTGGATTTAAATGATCTTAATGTGATCTTCCCACATCTCATAGGAAGGAATGAGAGGAAGATAATGAGGGATAATAAAAGAATTTGAGTAATACCACAAAGAAAAATAGGGACTGAGGTATTTGGGGAACACAGCATCGAGGTCCTTTAATGGACATTCGATTTCTATGAGACACAAACCAGGATATTTAAAATCTGGATGCTCGTAAAATTCCAAGACACACAGTACCTAGAAGGCCAAGAGATGGGGTGCAGGAGAGGCGGGGTGGTTGGAGACTCCCGAAGCTGGGGGCCATCGGGTGTCTGGCTTGTGGCGTGGCGGTGTCCCCTAGGCATTTGGGACTTCTCTCAGCAGCTCTCTAGCCTTGGCTGTTTCGGCTCTCCATGTTGGCTGAGCATGCTGCACAGCTGTGCCGCTAGAGCACAGAGGGGTTCCTTCCCTCTCATCCTTAGCCAGAGATTGTTCCCCTCTGTATCGGCTGTTTTCCTTAGAAGTGTGAAGCATTAGCTTTAATCAGTTTACAGAGCCCCTGACCTAATTTTACATCTGCAATAAGATCACTATGAATTCTCCGCTTCCCCATGGAGGATAAAGCTCTACCTCTCTCCCTCCCCTCTGCAATCTTTCTTTGTGATGGGCATTAGAGAGTCTGGCCGTTTCTGTTCCACACTGCACTGCTCTGAGAGCAAATTTATTTATATATTAATTTTATATAAAAAAGATTTCTCACAGGGAGGCAGAGATTGAATCACAGGCAGAAACCTGATTTGAGGTTGAGGCAGGTGGCAGCAAGTGATGTCAAGGAGCAGAGGCTCCCAGGGCAGGAAGTAAGCAGGGGTTGGAATTTGCTTCCAGAAAGCTTCTTAGCACCCACCCACCCTCTTGGCACACAGGCACATGTTGAGCACACGGCCTGCATGATACGTTTCTGTTGTCAGGTAACAAATGACCACGCATGCGGTGATTTAAATCAGCACCTGTTTCTTATCTCCTAGTCTCTGTAGGTGTCTGGGCTCCGCACCACTAGGTTTCCAGCTCAGGGTCCCCCAACTGAGATCAAAGTGTAGGTTAGGGTGCATTCTTATTTGTAGGATCAACTAGGGGACCGATCCATCTCAAACTTCCCCCAGGGTGTCTACAGAATTCATTTTCTCTCAGCTCTATGATTTGTGGCAGCTTTTTAAAAAAAAAAGAACAAAAAAAAAAAAACAAAAAAAAAAAAGAGGAAGACACACACAGGCGGAGAGGGGGAGGGAGGGAGGGAGAGAGGGGGGCGGGGGAGCACCTGCCTTTGATCCATTGAGTCTCTGACCTCAAGATATTTATTTATTTGTTTTTATTTAGTGCACATGTGTGGGGGGGCTGCATGTATGTGTGTGTAGATTGTGTGTGTGTGTGTGTGTGTGTGTATTATGTAGTGCTGTGTGTGTAACAGCAATATTGAAGAAGAGGTCATGAATTTGAGATGGGCTTAGAGGGACAGAGGAGAAACTGGAGGGGAGAAAGGAGGTGGGGGCGATATGAACATAGTATTGGTGTACGAAATTGTTGGAATAAATGTAAAGTGAAAATAAGGAATAAAGTAGACAAAAGGGCTGCCTTGTCTAGGTCAGGCCCGCCAGCGCTAATCTGGTGACTGCTACCTGCGGAGAGATTTTAATCATGTCTGTGGAATATCTTCTCGGTTGCTATTTTCTGACATTTCCAGGAAGAACCAGGTTCCACCCAGGTCTAACGGCAAGGACTACTGAGGCTGTGGCTCGCTGAGTGTCACCGAGGGCTCTCAGCCCTCGTCAGTGCCCGAGAGGCCCAGCAGTCCCTCAGAGAGCACCCCCATCTCTGGCAAATCATTTCAAACAATAAAGTGTGGCCGAAGAAACAGTGTTTGTTGGAGTCAGCTTAGCAGCCGTTTGTGAGTGTGTGTAATGCCCAGACTAGGAAGGACTTGATTAGGGTGAGTTATGACTGAATATCTCACTCAAGCCTCTTAGTTTCTGTCAGTGATCTACCCTTCTAAATGCATGGTAAGATTTGATATCAGACCTCATGAAAGCCATTAGCATGTGGTAAGTCCATTTCAAAAGGGGTTGATTTTGTAATTAGTAACTTATAGTTTACAGTACCATACCCCATGTGCTGAAGTCTTAGTTTCTTTAAGTTTTATTTTTCTTTTTGATGTTGGGGATTGAACCCACAGCCTCATGCATGCCAGATAGGAACTCTATCACTACACTAATGCTCAGTTTAGTTTTTTTTTTAAATTAATCTGTAAAAAATAATTCATAAGAAACTATGATAAAGAGAAGAGATGAAAAGTTTTACCTTCAGTTTTGTCTGTGGTGGAGCTCTGTGCACATGAGTGCAGGTACCCATTGAGCCCAGAAGAGGGCGTCAGAGCTTGCAGGCAGTTGTGAGCCTCTCAATGTGGGCATTAGGGATTAAATCTAGTCTTCTGCAAGAACAGTATGTACTCTTAACTGCCACACCATCTCCCCACCCTAGGGCATCTTATTTTTAATAAAACTGTGGGGAGATAGGGAATAGAATTCTACTCTGTATTTTTTTTCCCTGTGAGATTGAGAGGGTCCCAAGTATCAGGTATGATCTTGGTAATCATTGTTCTTCACAGTATATTTACCGAAAGCAGACAGGAGTTGCAGAAGGATCTTCCTTCAGTCATAACACCTGAAGGGAAAAGAACTAAATAATTGGGCCACAAACACAGGCAAGCACAAATAGTTTCCTCTAGCGTGAGGTTCATGGTAGTCTAGATCTAATTCCAAACGCAAAGCTTCAGGAGAAGTAATTGAGACTGTCCAAAGGTAAAGAAAGAAGGTTGAAAGAAAGGGGGTTTAGCTTAACAGTATTTCTGCTTCCTGCATTTTAGTATCTCCTATTCCCCTTTCTATTTATTTGTCACACTTCCTACTGCCCAATCAATAGAGGGATAGACATGCTTAAGGCAGGCTTTGGACATCTCCATTCTACCCTTCCTACAAGGATTTTTAGCTGAGCATATCAACTCTCTGTATGTACTTCTATGCCTCCCTTGCAGCTAGGTGTGACTATGTACTTCTATGCCTCTCTTGCAGCTAAGTGTGACTATGTACTTCTATGTCTCCCTTGCAGCTAGGTGTGACTATGTACCTCTATGCCTCCCTTGCAGCTATGTGTGACTGTATACCTAAGATGTAGCCAATTGAGTATGAGTAGAAGGATGTGTACAACTTGCAAGTCATGTCCTTAAAGGAAAGGGACAGACCTTCTCCTATCCTTTAGGAGTTAGATGTGAAAGTACAAGTAGTAGTAGCAAAAGTCATTTTTGATGATGGGGCAGAAGCCCTGTGTTAAGGATGGCAGTGCACTGAGAGAGAAATAACTTAGATGCTAAGAAAAATGTGGAGCCACTGTACCTATCCCAGGCCTTACATGGGCAAGAAATAGACTTTATCTTTCCTAGGGCCCTATTATTTCAGGTCCACAGTTAAGTCTGTCTCACCAACGTAGCAAGTGCACCAGGTAGGGTTGGGGTCATCAAGGATGTCAGAAGGAAGCACAATTGTGGGCAACAGTCTTTGGCATCAGCCATACCCACATTAACTTGAAATGCCACCATTCCACCTCATCTGTTTCCTCTTCTGTAGAATGGGGATAACAGCAAATGCCCCACAGCACACTGCACAAAGCGCACAAAGCATACTAAGTCACGTGCGTGCTTACAGAACTCTAGCTGGAGAGAAGAAAGTACAGAAGCCAACCAGCGCATGACCAAGGCCAAGTGTGAGCATTACTGGAAGTAGGCAGATGAGGATGAGGAGGACTGGCATAGGACTCCTTGGGGGTGGGGCTGAGTGTCAAGTTGCAATGAGAAAAAGTCGCCATAAGTCCCTATGACCCTATTGGCTATGCTTGCATATCCGGGTTACATGGAGGTCATAATTCTTTTCCTTGGCTGTCCATAAAGCTGCAATTAAATTCTAGGCCATCCTTGGAAATACAGTGAGCTCTGTCTCGAAGAAGAATCTCTGTAAGTATGTGTGTACATGTCCACCTACCTGTCCATCTATGTAACTATCATCATAGGTATCCCTCATTTTAAATGCTTGAGGCCAGAAATGCTTCAAATTCTTAATTCCCCCCTCCCTCATTGGAAAATTAGCATGTGCTTAAGGAGATAGCTTAGGGGACAGGATCAAGCCTAAACACTTAATTTTCTGTATATCATGTACACTTGTCCTGGGTGATTTTATACAGCGGTTTTAGTGTGACTACATTCTGACTGCACCTCATTATACGGGAGCAGACATGAATCTTCCATGTGTGACATCACGTGCATGCTCATAAGATTTCAAGTTTCGGATTTCTGAGTTTTGGATAAGGGGTGTTTAACGTATATTTACATTTTGGTTAGGGCTGCCCTCCCAACTAGACTTCAGGGCTGAAAAGGACTCAGTCTACACTCTCCATGCACATCATGAATAGACACCATTCTGTTACTAGCTGATTTAAAAAAAATCAATGTTTAAATTGTTGAAACCTGGGTTGTACATGTCCTAAAAGGGATTTAGTTGCATGACCATCAAAGAATAGGTCAAACTAGGAAAACAGTATCTCTGGGAACATTGTAGTGGAGTTGCTTTGTGCAATTCATATTTGCCACTGAATTCATAACCCTAAGGACAATACTTGGTACAGAGTGAGTGTTCAATAAACGATGAATGAATGAATTTCTTGATGAATGAATGACTCTTCACAGTTACCGATGGCAACACCATGGCCTTTATAACAATGAGGATTGTGTGAGCATGGAGTGACTTCCCAGGGAGGCACTACACATCCAGTGGTTGGGGAGATTCAGGTGTCTGTACAGAATTTAGGGGCCCATGTTTTCCCAATGTCTGCAAACCCCTAGAGTGCACACTCTCAAAACACGTAGGCTGTTTGTGTCTCTACTGTTTGAAACTTACTGAATCGTAATCACTTTTATTGAGATAACATTTTTGCTGTGAAGTTGCTTTCATAAAGTTTTATGGAGATGCCAGGATAAATTTAGCCTTATTTCTGTTCCATTAAGTCTCTGGTTTTAAACGGTCTCCCTATGTCTTATGGAGACCAGAGACAAAGAGGCTGAAGAGCCAACTGGCCACTGGAAACAAAGGCACTGGCCCAGGTTGCTGGCCCATGCCAGTGCTTCCTGTGGTAAGCCCTGCTCTTCTCTCTAAATAATTAGTAGTTATTTTTCTCATCACAAAGATAGAACACCTGACAGAAACAATGCAAAGGAAGAATTTGTTTTGGTTCATGGGTTCAGACGTTCTCAGTCTACCATGACAAGGAAGGCATGGAGGTTGGAGTGTCAGATGTCTGTGGAAGAGACTTGCCCCCGTCCTGACGGAGCAGAAGAGGACTGGAAGAAACTTCAAAGCAGCTCACCTGACCTCTTTCCAGTGACCCACCTTTGCAAGCCATGCTTCCTGCTGCAAAGACTCTTCCCCCCGACCCCCCCAGCAGCACCATAGCTGGGAACCAACTGCTCAGGCACAAGTCTGCCAAGGGCATGTTACATCAGAACCAGAAGGAATAGCCTTTCCAAACGTTTCCACCCCGAAACTTACAGCATTACAGCATAAAGATCTCTCTTAGGCTCTTTTCACTGCTAACCCCAGAGCTATCCTGATGTATGACTCCTGCTTTGCACAGTACCACCACCACCAGCAGCCACAGCCTCGATGGGTGCCTGAGGAATAGCTTTTGAATTCAAAACACCCCGCACTGTCCTCATGGGGAAGAAGGTGGGAAAGCACTTCCTGATTTTCATGGATGATAAAACGTCATCACAGAGAGAAAGCAGAGAGCCACAACGGTGGTTTGCATGGCCGTGCTGTGGATACTTTACATCTAGCAAGGCTGTTGTACAGAGGCTGAGGAGATCCGTGCCGCTAATGGGCCGTGGTATTTAGGGCTAATAATGGCTTCCAGTCCACGTGGAACTCATCCCCAGCCACACGGAGAACCCCCTGAAATGTGGGAGGTATAAGGATCGGGGACAGAGATTTCTGCGCCTCATTTCTGTTTCTGCATATTGAACCCGGCTCCCCCTTCCCCTCCCGCCACCGGTTTACCCATCTTTTCTCATTACAGCTTTCACAAACCCCCTGCCTCTCACCATTTCGGATTCCCACAGCTGCTCTCGGAAGAGTCTCGGAAGCATCTGCAAGGCGTCCTGCCTTCCTCCCGGTGACTAATGGGCAGCACCTGTCCCGCGCGTTCCCTCTTGCACGCTTACGATTGGATTTATCACTGCCGTAGCCTAACCATAACTAGAAAAATGTAGCTCTCTAAAGCCCCTATAACGTTGAGGCTCCTAATGTGGTTTAAGTTATTCCTTGCGTCATAAATAACGTAGACGGCGCTATTATGGACCGATCCCCTGAAAAGAAAAGGCCCAGAGATCATAAATAATACACACAACAGGGACCTGAGAGGACCCAGGGGAGCACTGGAGAAGGGTGGGTTCCCCGTGAGATGGGGAAGTGGTGGCTCCCAAGAGCTTGGAATGTCAGGGCCCAAGCTGAAAGAGGAATGGTACCCTGCCTGCGAATCCCTCTCTGTTCAAGGGCTACACGTGGGCAGAGGCCAAGGTCAGCGGGGGCTTCTTCCGTGGTGAGCCTTTAGTCTCCTGTGTGCCTCCGTTATTACCAGAAAGTGGAGGAAGACAGGAATGGGTCCACGTCGCGAATGATCCCTGCCCCCACCAGGACCAAAAGTCACCTTTTGCGACTACCTATCTTCCCATCTGTTCTGTCTCCCTTCCGTCATCCTGCTTTTTACTGGATTAGGTCTATCGGATTATACTGTAAAGATGAAGGGAGTGCTTCCCCTCCGACAAAGCAATTTCTCCTTCAGCTCAAAGGCTTCTTATTCCCTTTGCTTTGCGGGCAGGAGAAAGAGCGCTCGCACACGTGTGTGCTGCCCTTTATTCGGACTTTTATCTTAACCCGGGAATACCCGGGCTTCTGTTTTCTTCCTTCTCATGGAACTCTTCATTGATTTTCTTTAAATCAAACAAACTACCATCACAGATTCTTACAAAAGAAAGTCAGCCATGAAGGAGCCCTGGGCTTGAAATAGAAGCTGGTCTAATTCCAGTCATCCGAGTCTCTCTATGAGGTGGGAAAGTGGTCAGAGGTTCATCTTGGTGTGTGCCAGCAGGACCTAGCAGCTGCTGCTGTTGGAGAGCTCTGCGGGAAGGCAGGAGCCTCGGGAGACATGTCCACCAGCATTTCCCAGTGAGGGGCCTTGTCTGCCACGAGCAGGTCTTTGTTCTTTACTTTAACAAACAAACCCAAATCTGATTCACGGGCTTATCTCTGTTGGCATCGTGGGTGTGGGGTGTCTGTGTCAGCCCTCATTTTCATGAGCAGCGGAGCCCCAAGCACCTGATTTTCTATTTGGGGGATTCGATTCCTCGCCTTTGGCTGAAGTTGGAGGCTTGGGTCCACTCTGAGTCACTATCGTGACTTCTAGGATCCCGCAGGATCTCCGACCTCCCCTACCACCCCTCCAACTCTCATTATAAGGGTACTGCATTATTTAAAAAGTTGAATCGTCTGATTTGTTCATACTCATAAATTTCAGAAGTCCTTGTAGGAATTTTTAAAGAACTAGATGACGAATGTCTCACGCCACCCTGAGAACTGGCGCTGGCCCCACCTTAGGTGTAAAGAAAGCGGTACCAGGAGGACACACTGCAGGGTTTCTCGGCCATCGGGGGGTCTGAGCTCCAGGCCCGTCCTCTTGTCTCTCGCTTCTGCCCCCACTTCTCTAGTTCAAATTTACGTATGCCATTATACTTACATACTGGCTAGTGTCTTGGACAAAAGACCTTGGCTAGCAAAAGCCAGAATGTTGGGAAATAGCATAGAAAGTTCCAGTAGAATGGGAGCTTAGAGATTAATAAGGCAGTGTAGATATGTGGTCAGGCACAGAGGGTCTGGAGTCAGGACGCCTGGGTGTAAACCATGACTTAGTAGCAGGGTGACTGTGGATGAGGTCATCTTCCGTTCATTCAGCCATTCCCATTCTTCACCGATCCATTCATTCACTAATCGTCCACGCATTCATCCACATGCAACTCTGATCTGTAGTTTCCGTGTATGTACATAGCATGTGAACACAGCAACATCTACTGTGTGAGGGCGCATGTGGGCACACATGTGCATGTGCGTTTGCACGTTCATAAATCTGTGTGAGTACATATACACATGTGTGTGGAAGTCAGACAGCAGCCTCAGGCTTTCCTTTTGGTATGCTTCCCGCCGTGTTTTACTGAGGTGGGTCTCTCCTTGGCCTGGGGTCCACTGGTCAGGCGAGGCCAGCTGGCCAGTGTGCCCCAGATCTGCCTGTGTCCATCTCCTAGAACTAGAATTACAATCATGCTTTATCATATCTGGACGTGGTTTTGTTTGTTTTTTACAAGGGTACTGAGGATTGAACTTTGGTCCCCATGCTTGCTGTCTGAACTGTCTGCCCCAGTTATGTATGTAAGAGTCTTTTGGTAATTAAACCAAATTGTGTATGTAAACATACACAATAGATAGTAAACATCTAATAAAAGTTATAAATAATAACATTACGGTTAACATTTAGTCAAACTGCTCTGGGGGGGGGAATGGGAGGGAATTGGTATTGTGAGAAGTCTGGTAGATTTGCCCAGGAACTTAGAAGTAGACACAAGCCTTTCCTTAATTGAAATATATATATATCTCGTGTCATTTCCAAAAGACATGTCTCAATCATCTCTCCTTCACTTAGAGCATGGGGGGAAAGGCCTGGCCCAGTTCTGATCCACAAAGCCAAAGCTGATCAGGAGTATAATTGAAAAATGAAGGAGCCTCTCCTGAGACTGCAGAAGCCACATCCACTGAACACTGGCTTCTCCAGTAAGACAGCTCTGTCCCATTGCAGACAAGATGCTGCCACACAGGGTACAGCGTGGTTGGTGAAAGGACTCAGAAGAGCCAGGGAGGAGGCAGGCAGGTGCTCTGACAGCAGAGAGCTGCCCTCTCAGGAGCACTGGTCTGTGACTTTCGGGTCATAAAGCATGTGGACGTCTCCATAGTGGGGTAAAGAACATGGCTTCCATGCAGCATTGCTAGGCCTGCTTTATTCCCTTTTGCCATTAGGATGGAAACATTTGCATTAGCACTGTACTTAATTAGGGCGATAACATACTCAGGGAAGATGATGGGCAAGAAGATAATGGATTAAGTTCTAGAAGTTTTTGTGAATGAAAATATCTCTATCTGTGGATGTGGGTTGTGTAGCTAGTGTGTGCATGAATGTGTGGGCTCTGATGATACACTCTGAGTGTGAGTGTTTATAACTTCTATTGGATATTTATTGTTAGAGTCAGCGACATGATAAACTTCACGTATTAGTGATCTGAGGGTATACGTGTCAGCAACACAGCCCACATCCTCCTGACTAGAAACAATCACGTTTTTAAAAAAATAAAAAAAAAATCTAGGGCTGGAGAGAAGGCTCGCCAGTTAATTGTGCACACTGCTCTTGAGGAGGACATGAGTGAGGTCCTTAGAACCCATGTCGGGGGCTTATAACCATCTGTAACTCCAGCTCCAGCGCCCTCTTCAGGCCTCTGTGGGCAGCTGCACTCATGAATGCTTGTTCCCAAACACGTGCACAGACACACATATAAATAAAAATGCTTGAAAATGTTCTAGGGCATACAGAGTATGGGTTTTTTTTTAAAGGAGAGTGGGGAAAAAAAACAAAGAAGAAAGTTGTGGAGCAATCTCAAAGTGTGTAAAACATAATGACATGTACACACGAGCGTGTAAAAAAGAACGATCTGTACACACATGAGTGTGTAAAAGAGAACGATTAGTACACACAAGTGTGTAAAAGAGAACAATGCATATACGAGTGTGTAAAAGAATTGTGTGTGTGCAAGTGTGTAAAACAGAATGGTGTGTACACATGACTGTGTAAAAGAGAAGGATGTGTACACATGAGTGTGTAAAAGAGAACAATGTGCATATGTGAGTGTGTAAAAGAGAATGGTGTGTACACATGAGTGTGTAAAAGAGAACTATGTGTGCACACAATTGTGTACACGATAAGATGTGTACACACGAGTGTGCACACAGGCACTGTTGATCCTCAGCCCTGGCAGCAGCTCTGGTCTGGGAAGTTTCTTCAACATGGAGTTGGTGCGCACGGAACCGCTGCTCCTAAGGAAACACGGGGCCGCAGCCCCGCAGCCTCTGGTCACAAGCTATCGATGTATAACCTTGCTTTCTTGTCTGTATTTAAAACCCTCTATTTAATACCTACTGTTGGTTTGTTAACCCTGCACTCAGTGGTAGCAGCGCTGTAACTCACAGCTGAACAAAGCAGGTCTAACGCACGCATTTTCTCCGGAAGGTGCGTCACAGTGCCTCACTGTTCTCAGAGGTCATTGGAAGGTACAAAATCTCCAAGAAAGAGCACTGGGAAAGTAGCCTAACCCTGCGAAAGACGCCCATTTACAATGGAGAGCTGACAGGGAAGCACCGCCTTGATCCAAGCCAGCTGGAGTAAGGCATGAGCAGGCTCAAAGTCAGAACTGCTCTGCGCATGTGGCCAGGTGACCCTTGAGAATGCCACGGTCCTGGGCTTGGAGTCGCAAGTGTGTAGTCACAAGCAGGTAGATGCACGGAGATTGTAGACGCCTTGTCCCTGCAAACGCTGGAGGACGTGAGGCTACGGACCTCTGGCTAGGCAGAGATGAGCACAGGTGTCTGTTAGTTTTGCGTTCCCCGTATGTATCTCCCCATGTCCCGTTATCCCTTTGCATGGCATTACCTTGCCATGGTTTGGTATGGTCCCTAGAATTCATGTCTTAGAACGTGATCCATACTAATTGATATTTGCAGGTGGGGTCTTAAGAGGGATTTCTTGCCTTGTCATCTCTTAGAAGACAGGCCTGTAGATGAGCAGGAATCTCAGGTCTGGTGGCTGTCAAACCCTGGGGCAGGGAGTCTGTGGGCACCGTGGCCGTCTGTGGCAGGATCCTGAAGAAGAGCCCAGGGCCAGGTAGAGGGGGGCCAGGCCTGGAGGTCGTGGGAATAAGAAGCAAGCAGCCTCAGAAGACAGTTCACACTGTGTTTTCACCCCCAATCCTCATTTTGAAGACGAGACAGTGGAGCTATAAAATATAAAGCATCATTAAATCTTAAAAATGTGTATATGTGTGCATGCATGCATGTGTTCGTGCGTGTGCAGGTACACGTGTGTATAGACATGCGAGGGCAGCCGCAGTGCTGTGTCTCAGGTGTTCCATCCGTTTTTCTTTGGAGAACTGCCTCCAAAGTCACCCAGCAGGCTCGGCTGGCTGGGGTTTGAGGCTCAGCTTTGCATCTCCCCAGCACTGTGATTATAAGCAAGCATGTGCAAATACACCGAGCTTTCAAATGTGGATCCTGGGGACCAGAATCAGGTCCTTGTACTTACAAGGCAACTGGAAGAGCTGTCTCCTCAGTCTTAAATATATATGTACCTCACATATATGCATATATGTGTTAAGATATGTGTCTGCTCATGCCCACTGCACTGTGTGTCCATATGTACATCCGTAGCGTACACAGAGCGGAGTTTCAAGCCCTAGTGGGGACAGACACCTGCAAGCTGCTGTACAATGTTACCCGTCGACTGAGGGCATAATTACCTGTTTTTAGCACAAGGCATCATGACACTTACATAGAACCTTTCGGTGTTTTCCATTAAGTTGGGCCTTTCCCCCTCAAAGCTCTGGAGCCTAGTTTACCGCCATAACTGTGTATTTTTGTTGTTCAAAACGTTCCAGGCAGTGTTAAGGCAGCATATGCACAGAGCCTTCCTTGTCATTAGGCTCTTCTCGGGTGCTTCTCTGCCAATAAATGCGGGCTTTGTGGCTCCAGATTCAAGGCCTCCTTTCCAGTGGCCTTTGGGTTTCTTCCAGAGGTTGCCCACACGTTTTGAAAAACGATTTTGAGTCATGCATAGTCTCTGGAAACCCAGCTCTGCGCATTCCTCACCAGCATGCCCCCCCTTTTGATTAAATGGATGCAGAATGCTGTCTTTCTCTCAAGTTTTCTAATGGATGCGACTCAACATATTTAGCATTATGCCTGGGCCAGTAGACCTCCAGGCCCCATTCTGGATTTTTATGCTATGTAGATGGTTATCATGGTCCCCTAGGTTGTTATTTAGTCAAATTATGTGCATTTTATCGCCTGTGTCTTTTCTCATATTTCACTCCCTTTGATTTGTTTTTCTTTTCTCTTCAAAATTCCCACTGAGGCATCACATTACCCCTAATTGCCTGCAGCATTCCGAGTCTGGTGCTGACGCAGAGCCTGACTCCTGCAGCCATGGCTGGGGATGCCCGTGCGCCTGGCTGAAGACTATTCCTGGCTCTGAGACAGAAGGATAGGCTTCACCTCTCCTCTCCTCTTCCCTCCCAGTGCACTGTTCTGGAGTTTTCTCCATTCCTGCCATCCAGGAGTCCCATTCAAGTTGAGCTCTACCTTTGAGCACATTCATCCCCAGAAAGCGTGCCTGCATTTCCCCACCAGGTCTTCACTGTGAAATTTTTGACATCTCACTAAGATCCACACACTACGCGGTATTGTGTGCCAGTCTGAACCGCTCTGAGAAGCACCGCCCAGTTTAGTGTCTACAAATTCCATTATCCTGATAATAGTCAGGAGATCTTCCCCAGCTCTCTCCGTCTCTGTCTCCTTTTCCCTCTCTCTTTGTCTCTGTCTCTGTCTTTCTCTCTCTCATTCACAATAAAGTTGGTAAAGCCGTATGTCTTTGCAGACTCTGCTCTCCAACTTCCCGCACCCCACACTGTGACGGCTCAGTTTCCTGTCATTGCTGAGCTTGGTTTGGATGTGCTCTGTACCCGTATAAGCCTCTTCAAGTGCAGCTCGCAACCAGCGGAACTGTCAGCCTCGGCCGGTTCCCTACTTGCTGTCGAGTTCCCTCCTGTCCAGTTTCATCTCAGAGGTAAGGTACATCCCCTCAGGCTGCAAAGGGGAGTGTTCATGGTCGAAGAGATGATTGGTTGGATGAATGAAGGCAAGGCTTAGGCACTGGTCTGTCACTGTCTTTGAAGTCAGGTACATTGTGGCAAGCCAAGTAGATGGTTACTTCCCAACGGTTTAACGTAACCCTCACTGCTCTGTGGGCAATTCATCCGACTTCCACACGTGTGGCAGTTCATGGCAACCCAGGCTGCTCTTCTGGTAGTCCTTTGGTGTTCTGAACCGAGCCTTCCATCTCTTCCTTTAACTCATTCCTTGCGTTTACCCACTGCATAGGAAGTCCAGGATTGTACAAAGTTCCCACACACGGCACCCGGTGCCAGTCTTCATCGGCAGGCTTTCTCTAGGACTCTCTGTGCCACACCCGGCTTCTTATTGGGTAGGGTTGCCTGTTAAATTGTAACCATCTTGGTAATACTTTACTTTTCCTTTCTCGTATTACTTTGTATCTCTTCTTGAATGATTTAAAATATTTTGTAATAACTTAATCGATGATATGTGTTAACTGGTAACATAATAAGGAGGTATGACCAGTATGGGGGAGCACCAGAGAAGCTGTGTGCCTTATGTGGCTCCTGACAGAGGAGGAACGGGGAGCCACTGGTGCTACTGTCAGAGGTAGGAAGGGAGTTGTAACACACAGGGATGTTCTGAGGCTGGGCCTGGAGGGCGAGAGGGATTCAGCAGGCAGGCAGAGCGACACGATGCCAAAGAGCCAGATACAAGCAGAAGGTGCACATGGAGAATGGTAGATTATCTGACAGGTGGAGGGGGTGCGTTTGAGAGATCAGAGCGAGGGGTGACTTGGGGGAGTTGGGGAGCAATTTCAGATAACACGCCTACTGAACAAAAGCGCTTGAATTGTATTCACGACCCAGCGTGGGCTTTCAAAAGGCGAGCTAGGCAGCAGCATGAGAGTGGGGAGCTCGACATGGGGGTGGTTGGGCTGTGGCATGTGTAGGTAGAGACACTGGGCAGCCCTTCCTGAGCAGAGGGAGAACGCTGAGGGACACGAGGAGGAGGAAAGGAAGACGCCACCAAGGTCTACACAGCTACATGCTGAATGACAGCAGGCTCGGGAGTGGACCAGGACCTCGAGTGTGAAGCCGGACATCAGACTTCGTTAAGATATTAAGGGATGGTGATTGGTTGTTTGGAAGGGCTGATGTGAAGTATAACATTAGAAAAACCAAAAAAGTGTGTAGCTGACGAAGCAGTCAAGAGCAGAAGCGTTCACTCTGATGAGACAGGTGTGAGTTCATTATTTCTGTATTTTAGAGTTTTGACTTACTAACAGAATTGTCAATGTTCAAATTGTATAAATACTTTTTCTGGACTTACTTTAAGGCGTGCCAGTACGTCCTTTCACTGATGGAGAATTCCCCATGAAATGAAATTTTTTTTAACTTTACATTTTATCAAGTTGAAATCATAGCAATGATTGCAGGTGGTTCCTACAGTTCCATTGATGAAATGTTCCGCAGATCGTTCTGTAAGAAATGGAGCAGTTTTGAATCCTAACCAGCAGCGTGTGGTACTGATGACATTTAGTAAGACAGAAAGTCTGGCAGGAAATACGTGTATGTGCACGTCCATTAGTGTAAGAACACAGCAACTGGAAACCAGATTTTCTTTAGTGGTGTTACATTTGAGATGCTTCTCAGTCATCTAAGTTGCATGGACACACACACACACCCCTCCCACTACATACACATGTCCATATCTGCCTGCCGTCAGGACATAGATTAGGGAATTAGTAGCAACACTGGAATTTGCAATTTGTAATTTCGGAATTAGTCAGGGCACATGAGGCTCTGCTGCAGAAACAAACCAACCCTGCAGAGATTCATCACGGTGAGTTTGATTCTCGCTTGCCGAGTCTGATATCATCTTGTACAAGCAGCTCTTCTCTGGGTGAAGACCCTGGGAACCTGGGTCTTCCTGGGAACCCGCTCCTCAGTGGGTGTCCGTGCCCAGCGATGCCAGGGCCACCCACACGAGTCTTCTTATATTAGCAGGTCCGCTTGCTTTCCATTCATCCTTCTACTTTTTTCCTAGTAAAAAAAGATTAATGAAACTTTTAAAATTCAATTTTAGGGTGTATTGAACATTAATAATGTGAAACGCGGCCCTTGTTTTTTATAGGTACTTCAGCACTAAGAGGAAGAGAGGCCTGCCTGCTAATAGTAGGGAGCTTAGTCTCTGGCTAATTACATATACGGAGGGTTTTGGTCTGTTTTGTTTTTTACATAAATGATAATTTCAGGGTATTTGTTATCTTGCCTAAGGAATGACTGAGAGTGCTGGGTAATTTTCTTAATTTAGCTTTGATGTTGGGGAAGCCCAAACAGAATCATGCCATTATCTAGATGGCTGTAGCTTCATTGCCTTGATATTTTAAGAAAATTGGCCTTCCATACAGGAAATAGTCTCATCAGTGATTTCCTACTCAGCAAAGGACATACAGTCCTGGGGCTGGGACTGGAAACCAGCCAGAGGCTCCCTAAAAGAACTCTCCTAATGGTCCTGCAAGCCAACCTGGGATTTAGTATTCTGCCAAGAGACTACGGAGGTGCCACACTTACACGTGGTCCCTGGGAATGGCTTAAAACTAAGTGCTATTAAGCCTTCTTTTGTTCTTTATATAAAAAAGATATTTATAATACATCATAAACAGGAGTCAGGGGAACTCGGTGCTGTTCTGCGGGGTTTTGTTTTCTCCTCTGCCTGCCTTTCCCTGTTCAGTGATAGAACAATTTATGGATCTGACAGACCCTCCCCCCGACAACGGCAAGAGTAACAGAGTGCCCACCGAGTAACTCCAGGCCACTGAAGTTTATTAGGCTGTGGAGCAACAGCAGAGGGTTTGATGCCGTGATCAAATGACATGCTTGGTTTCGGCTCTCCCTGTCTTCCCGCCATCTTCCTCCTGTTTCTCTCCCTTCCTCCCTTTCTCTTGCCCATACCAAAAAGAAAAAGAAACCCAAAGCAAAAAAAAAAAAAAAACCATAGAGAGAATTTGGGTTCAGTAGATTGGCAGGGCAGATGCCCCGCTTCCACAGAGACTCAGAAAGCGTAGGTCTGTGCTGAGAGTCAATAAAAATAAAAAACCGGGCCGTAAATACATTGTGACTAAATTTTTGGTTTAAATTCTGATGGCCTAAGAGGCCAGAAGAGAGGACGACCCCAAATGTTCTACTTTAGACCAACGCTGGATTATCGGGACCCCAGACACTGTCAAGTCTTGAACCCAACATTAATGGGTCAGAGTTGTCAGGAAGAGGGAAGTCTGGATATTTATGCTAGGAATAAAGCACTTTGTATTTTTAAAACTGGGGGATCCACAGGACTTCATGGTGAAAGCCAAGGTCTTAGGAAACCCTGGATGCAAAATGGCCTGCAAGTGATGACCCCACCATGTACTTCTCTGGCTTGGACAGCAATGGTTGTAAAGCTGACTTTATAGCCTTACAGACGGAATTTTGTCTTCAGCGTGCTGGACTCCACTTCAGCTGTTACCTTCTCTCTCGTCTATACTTATTAACTCCCGGCCTGTGAAGGCCGTTGTGTTTGACCCGTACGTTCATGCTTCTGGTAGGACCATAGAAAGACTCCCAACCAGAACGAATAGAAATCGTAAAGTAGCATCTTCGTTCTCTCCTCTAAGGAGATGGAATTCGGTAGAATCTGCTAAATGTCACCATTGTATCGGAGATACCGGAGACGGTAATGTATTACGAGAAAAGACTTGGCCGACACCCAGTTTAAGGAGCCCTCAGCTCTTTTTTCAAGACGGTGAAAGAAAAAGGTCTCTCAAATATCAAGAAACATACTTTATAACCAGAATAGTCTGTGATGAATGGGGTAATAATATTCCACCCTACCTATAAAGAAAAGTGGTGTGGGCATGATTGCTTTTCTGGACACTGGAGCAACTGTGTCACTCATTTCTGAGAGGTTGTCAAAAAAATTGAAGGGTTTAAATATATGACCTTTTACAGGAATTACTCCAACAATAGCTCACTCTATCAAGTCACCCAAGTTGTGGTTCCAGCAGTGAGCTTCCTGTTGTGAGATGCAAATGATGGGCTAATTGCAAGATTTAATCCAATCTGTTTGGGACAGCTCTTGAAAAATTGGGTTCGTGCTACACTCTTTTATGGGTCAATACCAGCTATTCTGTCACCAAGAAGAAATAATGGCTGGAGATTTAGGGGGAGGGGGAGAAATGGCAATATTTGGAATGCAGAAGCTGTCAGAAATATGGACTGGTCTGGAAGCAAATGAGTTTTGCTTTGTGAATGGAGATGTGTCGCCATGAGGCAGAACACCCACAGAGTCCTGGGTGTCGGGACGCAGCCTGGGTGCTCCACAGGCGCAGCCATGAAGGAAGAAAATGCATGGGGCTCTGCTGCAATTAAACTCTGATCAAGCACGCAGGGCTCGCTTACCTGTGTTGATCCTGCAGGTGATCTGGTCTGAAGAACATTTCTGAAATACCCAGGCAAGGCAGTAGACGATGTTTGGTGAAAGGGATAATTGAAAGCCCCACTTCCAGCCTGTCAGTGTTGCCTGCTAAATAATTCCCTCGAAGGCCTGAGTAAACGCTATCCATAGCTGAGTCATTTGGACTAAACGGCGTCACCTGCAACTGTTGACAACTCCCCGGATCTTCTCTGTCAGGAACCATGTGTGCACACCCGAGACATATCCAAAGGCTACTTGCAAACATCTTTGGATAATGAGCACAAATTAATAACTGCTTTTGTACGTCACAAGAGATCATGCCGTTTCAGTGCTATGCCCTTTGGGTGAATGAATGGGACACAGATCTTTCAGATCCTAATGAATCGTGTCTTACAAGGATTAATTTGCCCAAGTTTTTGCTGGGCTGACATCACATGCAAAGTAGCTTGATTCATTGGGTGTGTGGTGGGGGATGCCTCTGAGGAACTTAGAGAAAGAGGAGTTTGATCTTGTTGGAGTCTCGACAGAGCAGCCGCTCTTCCCAGAGCCACCGTGTGGGGCTTTGCTAACTCTACGCTCGTTTGTGTAGATTGCCATCTATGTGAGTGGTGTCCCTAGAGCTGAACACATGCAGCGGATGCAGCTGTTTGTCAGGACCCCACAGCTTCCCACAGCCGTCCATCATTTCTTCTTGAGCGACAGCATGTTATATTAATAGTAACCATGATGCTTCATTGGGCTAGCAAGAGCTTGGTTGTCAGCAAGGACCTGTGGCCATTTTCATCAGGAATAAGTGGCATTTTGGTTGTTGTGTATGGGAACTGTACGCATTTTCTAATAATTAGGAATGGATATTTTAAGTTACTAGGCTTTTGTAAATTTGGGAATAGTTATTATATGAAATATGTTCATGTCCTTTGACCATGGGGCTGTAACAGAACTGCTTTTATAAAGGCACAACTTATGTACTTATGTGTTGTCTATTGTGGTTTGAAATGACAAGACCGTGCTTGGTTTGAATGTGAAAGGCCCTCCCGAAGGCTCTCTTGTTTGAACTCGGTCCCAGCCGTGGTGCTGCCTGGGAAGGTTATGGGCCCTTCAGGACGGGCAATCCTTGCTGGAGGAAGTGTGTCACTGAGATGAACCATGTTTGATAGATCAGCCCTACGTCCTGTCCACTCTCTGTTTCTTGATTGCAGATGTAACCTGGCCGGCATGCTGCTCCCCACCCCCACCCGAATGCTCCAGCCGCCACCACTTCTTACGCTAGTGCTTCTTCTCCCTTGCCGTGGTGAACTCCATCACCAAAGCTCACAGACACCCTTCCCTCCTTAGCCCCTTGTCAGGTGTCTTGTCAGAGAAGTGAGCCAACAGACAGTAGCGGGAAGGACGTGTCCCCCGCTGGATATCGGATCAGACCCACTGCGGCATGTGAAATGAAATGGCATGCAAGTGGACATGGAAGTCCTGCTTCTTTATAAGAGACGATCTGAGATAGATCAAGTGGAGGAAAACCAAGTCATAGCATGGTCCTGAGGCTAGATCCCATTTACAGAAAAGTCCAGTAAATAAGAATCACACACGTGCACGCACACACACACTCACACGCATGCACACACACACACACGCATGCACACACACACACGGGCACACACGGGCACACTCACATAAATATAGAAGCAAGTGTGTGTGAATAGGCACTGAATAGGCGTGCGTGGTTGTCTGGCAGATGACGTTATAAATACTCTCTTCTCTCTCACACATGTCTGTGGTTTGAAAAAATACATTTGCAAGGGACAAAAATGAGTTAAAAATTATAATCAGGAAGAAATGGACTTTGTCACTTTCTCATTGAGAGTGAGTAGATTACTTGGTGACGTTCACAGTCGGTCTGAGCTCCTGTGTTGCCAAGAGCAGCTGAGAGCTAATGCCTGCTCATAAATTTTGCCAAATTTGGACAAAACACTGACAGCTCCAGACCTTCCCTGGGATTCACATTTAACATACAAACCAGGTTCACCCTGTGAACTCTGGCCCTGCCAAGAAGTTTTGTAACTTTTGTATGTTGGCAAAAGATCAAAATAATATACTGCGTATTATGTGTCTTACCCTGATAGACAGCAGAGCCCATCCAGTCCCCTTCGGATATGGGCATTAGTGGGAAGACTCGATCTACATGTTAAATACTTTAACAGGAACTTTGGAGACAGTACCCAGTCTCCTGTTCAGCATCTTCAAGCACCATTCTGTCCGTAGTTCAGCAGCTACAGGCCTGTTGGAGGCATCCGTTACAGTGCTATGTTTTGTATAGGTTTTCACAATTGATGATTGGGTTAAATATGATGGAAATGCATACATATTAGTGATCAAAGGCACATTCCAGAATAGCTGAGAGTTGGTACGGCTAGAAAGGCAGCTTCCTCCACAAAGATTTAAATAATAAAACGCTATTCTAGGTCTCCGCATTGGCTGTGGGTATTGGTGAGACACACTTCAGTGGAGATCTACGGGAGAGATCTCTGCTTCGTGTTAGTATCTGGAATATCTGCTTTCTCTTGGTTTGCTTTCATCTGTGGACACTGGGGACTATGTCAATGATAAGTGCTTCCCTCTGAGATCTGTTGCTGGAAGACCTCAGGACGTAATCCATGAGCAAGTAGCAGAGGCCCTGTCTTACCCAGCATTCTCCTGCCTCAGGGTTTATTCTGTACTTCTGTGGATTTTTATTCCTTCTCTCCATTTCTCCTCCCTTGTGTTGTTTGTGGGAAGCAACTATGAATGTTTGTTAAGAATAAGAAGGGGATTCCTTTAGGGGAGAGGTAAACAGGTGTGGGTGCTTCTGGCAGTGAGAGCATTTCTTCTCGTACTGGGTGAGGCCCTTGAGTTCAGCTCTGCACCTTTGCCTGGAGAGTCCACAGATGCTGTTAGAAACAAAGGCATCTGCCTTCCTGAGGCTGCCTGGCCTGACTGAGATGCAAGCAGGACCACCTGGGTAGGGTGTATTGTCTTCACACCCTAAACTCGGGAAAGAGAAGCGAAGCGGCTGTGTTGTGTCTGCAGTAGGAGCTGCTCTAGGCCTGGGAATGGAGCGTCCTTAGGCAGAGTTCCCGGATTCAGCGACTCAAAAAGCATTTCCCCAGTTGCCCAGTTCACTGTCCATTCTGGTCCCAGCTTGACTCAAACGAGGTAAATATTCTTTTGAAGTTGCTTCTTCAGCATGTGGTCACTCCCTAAATTACTCGGTTGGGAGCAGTTCACGCCACCCCTGTGCTGAGAACCCTCCTAACTCCTCACTTCAAAATGTTCAAAGCTGGGTCTGAGGGGACGACTCAGGTGGTAAAGTATTTGCTGCACCAGGAGGGGCCCCTGAATTTGGGTCCCCAGCATACACACATGAAAACCGGGTGTGGTGGTATGCACCTGTGATCCCAGTGCCAGGAAGGTAAGGGGGTAAAAGAATCTCTGGGGAGCATTGGCTAGCCAGTCTAGAAGAATCAACAAACTCCAGGCTCAGTGAGACTCTGTCTCTTAAGAAAAACACCCAGCGTCATCCTCTCACACATGTGCCTGCTCACACACACGTGTACACACGTGTGTATATACGTACCCAGTATGCAAAGCTAGTCTAGACGCTTTGGCCAGACCTGAATCAGTCGGGGAGTCACCTCAGGGTGTCCACCCCACAGCTTCTTTCCCAATTATTTTTCTTCGCCGGCTCCCTGGCTTCTGTAATGAGGAGCGTGACTGAGGCAGGGTTTTGCTTTCTGGAGTCATTAACTGTGGGCCGAGAATCCGGGGCTCAGTGGCTCTTTGTCCTTCAAGTACCATCTCATGGCTCCTGAGAGAAAAGCAGCAGAAGTATGTGGCTTCACCCTTTAAATACATTGCTGCGTTCTACTTTGCTCCGTTTTTGGTCAACAGCCAACACATGGCAAGATGACCGCTACACTACTACAAAGGGTCACGCTCTTTGTAGTACGGGTGACTCTTAGAGAGTGATCTGGGAAACTGAGGGCTAACTCAAGACCCGGCAGCTGAGGAAGAGTCACACCCCCGCCTTGTTATCTCTAGCAGGGGTCGCAGCTCTACTTATGGCCAGAAGTCCAGTTTAAAGAACATTCGTTTACTTCCTTGGAGCAAGATTTCCAGAGTCTGCCCAGTAAATATCCAACCACTTTGGGTTGTGGAGTGTGTGTGTATGTGTGTATGTGTATATGAGCATGCGTGTGTGTGTGCATGTGTGTGTGTGTGTGTGTGATGGTATTTAACAACACAAAGCAAGCCCAGTGCCCAGGAATGTGTGGAGGAATGTTAATTCTAGGAGTAGCCATAACTTGATTTTCTTGATTTCCTGGAGTTTAAAGTCTCAGCCACAATATTACATTACCAAAGTTATTTGCATTTGAAATATAATACCTGGGGGTTGACATTTAATTAAATTACAGTGCTACCTCCAGGCTTCCAGGAACCAGGCTGGCAAGCTGTGGGAGAGTGCTGGTAGTCCCTTCACGCCCTTTCTCAACGACATGACCGTCAGATGGCCACGTCCCCTCCAGAAGCCAGAAGAAAGAAACTCCTGTACATGTCGTTGGCTGGTTTGCACTTGAAAACGCAGATCTGGGTGGGCTCATGGCATGTGGCTCTTCAAGAAGATTCTTATTTTTCTTTTTTACCTCAAGACTCTAGCCTGCACACTTTGTTTGAAGGAGTGACATGGCAGATAAGAACACTGGCTTCTGCACATCTTGCAGGGAAGGAAACTGGTTCTTGGGGCGGCCTTCAGAGTCAGGGTGGCTCTTCCTGCACCCTCTTGGGTTTCCTAGGGGCCCTTGCTGAGTAGGTCCCTAAGGTGCAGGTTAATGAGTCCTGGAGGAAGGGGCGCTGGAGGAACACCCAGCTCTGGCTTGTCTTCTGCGGCATGAGTTTTCAACTGGGGAAGGTTTCCACGCTCCTGGGAGACACTTTGCAGTGTGCAGGGACATTTTTGCTTGGAAAGGTGCTGTTGGAGTCTGCTGAGTAGAGCCCAGGAGTGCTGCTGAGTTACCCACAATGCACGGGACACCTTTTCTTCCCCAGCGAAGACTCGGCCAGCTCTAAGATGAGATCAGCACAGGAGATGCAATACTGTGTGTGGGGGGTGTGCTCAGTACGGTGCTGAGTTGACCGAGAGGACGGTGGGTGCGTTCCCTGTGTGGGGTGTGGACTTCGGGGAAGCGGGAGCCACATTTGTATTTAGAAAGGAGCACATTTGATGCAGTTTTATTTGAATAGGTTTGGGGAGGCTGGAAAGCCCTGATGATGGTCTTTAGGCCAAGATTAGCAACGACATGAAGACACTATCATTGCTTGGCCAAGAGATGGAGAGAGAAAGTAGCGTTGGATAGTGCCTAGGGTCACAGTTAGAGATACAGTGTCAGCTGGTGGGCATTCTAACTCCACTAGGGAGGAGGTTATGGGGGAAGGAAGCTTCTGGAAGGACAACTTAAGGAAGTGGAAGAGGGGATAGCCTGACTTCTCCCTCCTTCCCTTCCTCCCTTCTTTCCTACCCCCTCTATTTATCCCCCGCCCCCTTCCTCCAACCTCCCATTCTTTCCTTGCCAAGCTTCATGGGAAAGCCGTGGAAATGGAAGCCTGGGAAATATGGCAACAAAGACTGGCCTGTGTGGCTCTGGAAACCTCACAAAGTCCCAAGACCTGTCTAAAACTCCAGACCCAAAAGAACAGAGTGTTGGAACATGACAGCCTCTTAGGAATTCCAGTTTGCAGCTGATAACCATTGCAGTGTGTGTGTGTGTGTGTGTGTGTGTGTGTGTGTGTGTGTGTGTGCGTGCGCGTGCATGCAGGTGTGTCTCCTAGTGCCTTGCGAAGCTCTAAGCTTAAAGAATATGCTAGTCCTCAAGAAAGAATGGATGGACCCATTGGTGTCCTTTGCACCCTGCTTCAGACATGACATGGCAAAGTGTCACAGGTAGAGTGGCTCCGGGATGTAGTGGAGAGCCTTGGATCTCAGTGCAGGCATCTGAGCTCAGTAGAAAGCCATGGCCGCTCCAGAATCACTGTTAATTCTGCCATGTGGACAGCAAGCCTGATCTTTCATTGTCAGGCTCAGAGTTGTTTTCACACCAATGATCCTGCTGTTTGCTTCACAGGTCCTGCCCCTCTCTAAGCTGGAGTCACATGGAAAGAACAAGGTTGTTGGGAGCTGGAGGACCTGCTGGGGTGACTCTGCTCTTTCCTTGCAGCACATTCTAAAGAATCTGGACAAAACCAAAGAAATTAATTTTCTTGTTTTCCATTAGAACTTCCCAACAGGTCCCCAAACACCCAGGGATAAAAGTGATGGATTTTTACAGAATATCTTCTTTAAGAAAGTTCTAGAGATGCTTAATTATTTTTGCCCCACTTTTGATTATCTGCACTAATGGAGATGTGGAGGGCACGAATCGATAAAATCCCTTGATAGTTCACAAAAAATCTCCATGTTGCCATTAGTGCTGACCCCTCCCCCACCAAACCTTTTATCAGAGCTGTTAAAAAGAGCCTGTGTACCCCCTGGGCTCTCGGTATATTCAACTTGTTGACAGGCTGACTGATAAAATTGTCTGATTTGAGTTTTATCTCTTTTTCCCTTCCCCTGCCCACTCTCTGGGGGAGGTGTTAATGAGCAGTGAAGGAACAAAACCACAGGCAAAGAGGCTGAGAGAGGCTCAGGAACACACACAATGATTAAACAGCTCTCCTATCCCCCGAAACTTTAGAATATCAGCCTTCTGGGATTCCCCCTCCCCCCACCCCTAAGTAAATTGAAATCACTAAAATGGACCAAGAATGAGGGACTCTCCCTGACCCATGCTTTGAAACTTTGAATAGCTTTGAATAGCTTATATGGCGTTGGTGTCCTAGGGAGAGATTTCTAATTGTCAGTCTGTAGAGATGACGTCCCTATGCATTCTGGTCAACTGTCTGAGCATTTATTATGGTTATGGTGATTATTATTACTATTACCATTGTGTGTATTTTGTGTGTGTGGGGGTGAGGGCAGGCTTGCCAAAGGTCAGAGAACAAAGGTCAGAGGACAAAGGTCAGAGGACAACTTCTAGGAGTCGGTTCTCTTCTCCCACCAAGCAGGTCCCAGGGATTGAACTCAGGTCATCTGGGATGCACAGACTCTCTTTAACAGCTCTGATAAGAGGTAATGGGGGAGGGGTCAGCACTAATGGCAACGTGGAGATTTTTTGTGAGCTACCAAGGGATTTTATCGATTCGTGCCCTCCGCATCTCCTTGAGTGCACCTTTACCCGAAGCCATCTTGACGGACCTCCGGCCTTTTTCTCAATCAGCTTAAGGATAACTGAGACTTGGAATGGCGATACTGTCTTAAACCCACCAGCAAGAAGCTGTCTGTGAAATCCAGTCTTTGTATATGAGGGACGGGGGTGTTATGAAGCCAAACCCGGGCGCCACCTTGATTGGAGAAATCAGGTAGATGTTTGAAAGTTGAAGCCCAGAGACAGAACCCTGGTGAGCCGCGAGTAAGGCAAGCTGCGGGCCTTCGGGTCCTGTGTGTAGGAGCTGGAGGGGGGCCGCCTCTGCTGCTGCCTCCAGGGCTGGTGCTGAGTTCAAGCGGTCACTGCTCTGTTCGGCTAGGTGGACAGAAAAGCTGGGAAGGGAGGATGGGCTGAGAAAGAGGCTCACTGAGCCCATGTGAAGAGTGACAGGCGGGGAAGGCAGGACTTCTCTTAAGGGTTACAGGTGCCCCCAACTGAGGACTGAGAGAACAAAGAAGCAGATGCCCCAGGCGCGGCCTTGGGGCCAAGTGCTACTGCAGTCACACGTGTGAATTTACGTTCCCAGCGACCTGTGCGCGCTACTGCTTCGGCGCTCAGCCTGGGCCAGCGGTCAGAGCGCTCTGAGAGTGGGGCTGATACTCCATCTGCCTCATCTCACCTCGGGCATTATTTGTTGGCAGTACCCACTTAAAACCACGAAGGAGAGAGAGTGCAGACAGAAGCATGGTTCCCGGCTAGGTAGCGGTGCAGAGCCACACAGCGACATGATGGGAAGGAGAGGACTCTGGGCACAGGGCTGTTGAGGGACACGTCTTGTTTTGGTAAAAGGCTCCTTTTCAGAAGCCGGACTTCCTGGTCATTGTCCATGATATAATTCCCCAGCATGCCGTGTTCCAAGGTAGGCTATTGTAATGACTGGAAATCGGAGCAGAAGATAATTTTGATTATGTTACCAGTTTTCATTAATCTTACTTTTCTACTGAAATATGCAAATACTTCAGCCAACATATCTTCCTAGGTTATAATTTACTGCTCTCCTTGAGAAGAAGCTGCAGAAAAGGGTTATAAGATAAAACACATCAAATTATCTGTCCCCTTGTAATTCTTGTAGATGTTCTTCCAAATAGAGATGAAGCAAAAATCATAGGCATTTTCAGTTTTTAGTTATCCCAGCAAAGTTTATATAATTTCTATGAATTTATATAATTTCCAATGAGCAGCTCCATCAAAATCTTCTTTCTACAATTTAAGATATCCCAGACATACCTAGAGACTTTCAAGATGAAACATCCCAACAGCACTGAGCCCTGGTCCTGTAAAATGTTCAAGTTGTCTTGCTTTGTTGTGGGGGATAAATTTCAATGTATTTTTCTTCGCATTTCTTCAATAATTGTGCCTCCCTGAGCTATTCAGACTATAGGTTTTTATAACGTATTTTTTATTACAATTATTAGTTTATTTTGGTGTGTGCATCTGTAGGCTGTCTTACCTGGAGTTTTGGGGACTGTATCCAGTTTGTCAGACTTGGTGGCAAGCACCCTCATCTGCTGAGTCACCTCAGTAGCCCTTAGTGTTCATCTGCTGAATCCTTGCTTAAAGTCGTTGCAGTTTTAAAGAAAATGCAACTAAAATAGAACAATCCTTTGTTTATAGTGTGACTATCACTATAGATTTCTAGGTTGGTTTGTAAGGCTTCAAATCTAAATCCCTTCAGAGAGAGAAAAGCCACCTAGCTTCAAGGAAGTCTTCCTAATTTTCAAAAATTATTTTTGTATCTGCATAGTCACAGATATTCTGTCCTTTAATTAATTGTGAGTCTATACAGATGCCAATTTTAACAGCTGTTTCCATGGAAATTAAAATGAGTGGAGTTAACTTAGAAGGCTTGTTGTTTGCCCTAAAAGGAAAGTCTCGATAACTAAGTTGAGACAAGATTTTGAGCAGGAATATGCATTTCGCCAGTGGTGCCTGAGTCTTTCAGGACTGTGACAGATGGGAACAAGTGGCTTACAAACATGCCTTCTGCTCAACTTTAAGAAATTGAAATTTACAACTGTATTTTTTCTTTTTTATTTCCAAATAAAAACCAATCTCTTTGTTCTAATTAACTCCACAAATCAAAGCATCACACAACTGGCTTGAAGAAAGCCCCAGACGCTTGCCCAGGGAACTTCGCTATGGTCAGAAGGGCCATTCTGAAGCCATGGGCTTTTCCTCACAGTTCTACACTCTCACATTCACCAATTACATTTATTTTTATGGCTCTTGATACTTCAATACCTAAAAAGCTGAATCCACTTACCTACCATGAAAAAAGAAAGAAAGAAAGAAAGAAAAATCCTTACGATGGAGTTGAAACTAGAAAAAGCATTTTGCTCTGTGAGCTCTTGTGTGACTCCTTCTGCCAACATCCACCCCATCCTTCCTCATCCCCTGACGGTACCCTCTCCTGGTCTCCTTTCTGAATTTTATACTATGCCCATTTACGTAATCTTTTTCTATAAATACGTCTTTTCGTGGTTCTGAGCTCTTGAAGAGTCGACTTCTGAAGGAAAAGGCAGGGTTGGATATCAAGGTGGGTAAACGGTTGTAGGGTCTAACCCTAACCCAAGCTCAGAGCGCAGAAGAGGCACACAGGACTCACCTTCTGCTTCGCCAGCGGGCCCACTGCCTTTGCACAGCTGGCGGGCAGAGCCCGTGGCCCCAGAAGCAGCAGGAGGTGAGCAGTGACCACACAGCCTTCTTTCACTCACACCGCTGCCCAGGGTCGCTCTGCCTGCGCGCTGATTTGTGCCTGTACATGTCTGCAAGCTGTCGGTGAGAAAGTAATAGAGGTTGTGCCTGGGAGAGGTCTGGAACAGGACAGGGTTTGACAGCGGCCACCTCTTAGGTGTAACTATTGGGTTTGAGACCGAATTCTACCACGCGCTCACCTCGCCGGCCACCACGCTAGGAAGAAATGCAGCACAGACTGGAAGCACAAAAAGCAAGCCTAGATGTTTTGTTTTGAAGGCAATGATAGCTAACAAAACGTCACTACTTAGAGAGGACAGAGCTAGCAGCAGTGAGTGCGGGATCCTCTCGGGTAAATCGCCGTCACCTTCCCAAAGGCAGCTTTGTTGCTGTGCTTGTGTTTGTTTGGTCACTCATTTGCCCAACTTTGGTCTTCCTTTGTTGGCGAGCCAGACGTTCCAGGGATCCAGAAGCCCCCCGGAAACGTAAGGAGGTAGCAGCCTTTGCGGTATGCGTTTGCTGGTTTTCAGAGAGACAGAACATTCCTCTGTACTCTTAGGTTGTCTCAAACTCACAGTGTGGCCAAGGCTGGCCTCAAACTCAGTAGCCTCCAGCCTCAGCCTCCACAGGGCCGCCGTTACAGGCCGTGCCCCCGTGGCTAGTAACACTTCAGGGCTGACATTTTCAATCACTTCACGTCCATTCTCAGGTTGTTCTTCCTATTCGGGTTGCTGGCTTCAAGTGTGGCTTGTTTTAGAGAGCTTACAGTTTCCCCCTCTGACCTAATTGGTAGAGACGGTTACTAACTGGAAATAGTTTCATTCATGTTTCCAATAATTTCTAAAGTTACAGCAATTCCTACAAATAAAAACACATTGGATCTTGAAAACTCCAACCAGAGTTCACATTTTTAACAAATCAGCAAGCAGTTGAGAGAGGGGGAAAAAGATGATTCTGCTAGTCTATTTTAGAAATTGTTATCTGCTCACAATGCCAGTTCTCCCTAGTCCATGACTCGTTCGTCTGCCCGTAAAGACTGTTCTACAATTCAGTCCCAAACATGCGGCTCGCAGGAATATATTTTAAGTGAAAGCAAACAATAACAAGGGTAGTTTGAGTTTATTTCGAACATATGCCCCATTTGCATTTCCTTTTGTATGTCTTCTGTCTCTTGTTTATTCCAGAAACTTCCCTTGAGGAGTTGGAGTCTGTACGTGCCGTGCCCTGCCCTGCACATCCCTGTCTGACTGGCGTGTGTGAGCCCCAGTGAGCAGTGGCTGCTTAGCAAACCCTGTAGTTGCTTTAAAAAAAGATGACTTTGATTGTGGTTTTTTTTTTTGTCCCCATCACAATAACACTTTGCAGGTGATTATTAAATTAGAGATTTTCTTTGTTTTTCTAACAAAAAAAACCCTTTTTATGTCAGCGCCAATTATGAGTGGTAATTTTTTTCACATTTTACAAAAGATTTTTTCTCTCCTACCTCCACGCCCCTCCCCCTGATAAAGAAGGGCTTTGACATTCTATGACAGGGAGGGATTTTTTTTCAGACAACAGTGCTTTTGACTTTTCTTTTTTTTAAAAAAAAAATTCTGTTGACTCCATTGAAAAGTGACAGGACAATATTTAACCTGAATAGAGGCATGTTGACTCCTCTTATTAAAACTGACAGTTAAGGACATTTCTCTCTTTATTCCTTCTGATACATGCAGACAAGTCTTCACTGCTAACTAGTATACAAAATCAAAAACAAAAAAATACCGAGCGTAGAGATGACTACCTGATAAACAATATATGAATGACAATCGCAAGTTTAATCTAGCAAAGAAACCTTTTTTTATCCCTTAAGAAAATTAAAGCCCTTTCAAATTAGTTTGATATGTGAAGACGCACTGACATCATTAATTTTCAGGTAGTCAGTCTTCCCCAGCTTGCCTTTCCTCTTGACAGTATAGAATGCTCCCATCAGCCCAGGCAGGACCACAGCGACACCTATAGAGAGGCCTCGGGGCCTTGGAACCTGTGAAGAGCTTCAAGTTCTGCTCTGTTAGAATTCCCCTCCTCTGGTCACCCTGTAAGGACAATGGTGAGCCTAGAGGTGGTCCCCAAGCTCAGGCCAACCGATGCTCACTGTCTTTGTTTAACACACTGGCCAGAAACGCCACGCTTTTGAGTCCTTTCTGTCTTGTTGGCTAATTGTCTCATTAGCATGAGTGAGGCTGGAGTTCCTTTCAGTGCACTTGGAGTGGACCTCTCAGCAGAAGTAAAGTGAGAAACCAGATGCCAACCATCAGAGATAGAATGGGCCGTACGGCGCGCAGACGGTGCGGGGTGCTTGCTGGCTCTCTTGAGCTCCCATGAGTAGTCAAACCTCTTAAAAAGAACAGATTGTTAGTGGAGAATGTTCTGGGATTTTATGTGGCCACTGGGAATTGGGAGTGTATACGTGTGTGTTGGGAAGGGGCGTTATGTAAAGACTGACTGTGGAGACTTGGGAACATGTGTGTATATGTGTGTGTGTGTGGTGTGGTATGTATGTGTGTGTGTGTGTGTTTGCATGTGTATGTGTGTGTGTGTGTATGTGTGTGTGTGGTGTGGTGTGTGTGTGTGTATGTTTGTGTATGTGTATGTGTGTGTGTATGCATGTGTATGTGTGTGTGTGTATGCATGTGTGTGTGTGTATGTGTGTGTATGTATGTGTGTAAATTGTGTGTGTGTGGTGTGGTGGGAGGGGCTGTTATATAAAGATTAACCATGGAGGGGTTTTTTTTTTTTGGCAATTTGATCTGTTGTGAAAGCTTGTTCAGAATTATTTGCCACTGTGCAAGGTTTGTTTCCTCTTATTCTGATGTCTGTAATGAGCATCCAGGCCTTGAGTTCATTAAGGGTCCTTCAATGATTAGAATTCTTACACATTTCCATTGTGAAGAATTTGGAAATTCAGTTTCTCCCACGCTGGTCTTCCATATTGAACATGGGGAATCGGCCTTCTGTGTGGACACTAGCCCTCCCCTTTTGTCTCTGGGAAATACTCAATTTCTGTTTTTCTGAAAAGATCATGTTGTAGGTTATAACATGGAAGGAGCTCTGATTTCTTCTCTCTTAAGGGACAAGGCCAGGTGTAGTCACTTGCTTTTAGTTAGTGCTCTAGAAAGAGAGGTGAGCTTGTCGCTGTGAGTTCCAGGTCAGCAGAAAGGAAGGAAGGAAGGAAGAAAGAAAGAGAGAAAGAAAGGAAGGAAAAGAAAAAGGAAGAAAGAGAAAAGGAAGGAAGGAAGGAAGGAGGGAGGGAGGGAAGGAGAGACTCTGGGGAGGAGGAACGGTCTCTGGGGATCTGGTATACCCTGTGATAAAGAAGAGCATCCTTGGAGATTCATTCAGGTCTAAGATATCAAAAAATCAAAATTGCCATAGGAGAGATCCAGTTTTTATCCTTTGTATGTGGGAAAGGCTGTAGCATCTCTCATTGGTTCTTAGTTGGGGTTCTTCCTCAAGGCAGAGCCCAGGCACGCATTTCTACACCTGTAGTTTTACTGGGTGTGGCTCCAGGTGTGCTGGACTGGGTAAGGGGAGAGAGACCACAAGGATGCCAAAGTGTTGGTGGGGGCCAAGTGTGAGCACCGGAAGCTCCCCTCTTCCAGTTCTGGGTCCTCTGGGAGACTGTGTGCCCATTCTTTCGGAGAGGACTACTCTGACCTCTTGGCTGACAACCTGGGTACCCAGGATGATTCCATCAAGAAGAGCTTTTGCCTAGCTCTCCTTCCCTCGTTGGGGTGTTCATTCATTTAATGGGTGGTGCTACACATCCAGGAGAGGGAGAAGATTAAATGGCTTAGTATTCATGGGCTGATGGTGTGGCTCAGTTGGTAGGGTGCTTGGCTAGCATGCGAGAGACCCTGGGTTCCATCCCCGGTAGCACACACGCCAGCCCGGCATGTACATGGTCATTCATCCCAGCGCTCGGGAGGGGAGACAAGAGGATGCGACTAGGGAGCCTGGCCCACATGAGAGTCTGTCTCACAGCGCGCCCAGCGTTATAGATTTCAAAATATCTCATTCGTGTTGGCTAATTTAGGGGATAGAGCAGGATTCCTTGGAGCATATGAAGCCAGAGTGTGTGGGGCTAACTTAAAAGTTAGGTGTTGAGGTGAGTGTCCTGGTCTGTAACTCAAATCTCACATGGATTGAAGGAGAATGTCCCACTTCATGCCATGCAGGGGATGGAAGCAATGACGAGCAGGAACGTGGTACAAGAGGGTCACCTCTGCCTGCGTTCCCAGCTCCCACCCGGTCTATCCACCCGGGTTCCCAACTCCCACTCGGTCTACCCACCCGGGTTCCCAGCTCCCACCTGGTCTCCCACCGCTGAGCACCACGTACCAGCCAGGGTTTGCTTCCGCTGGCAGGAGAAGGCTGTGCCTCTGACCTTGGGCACCCAAGCTACTGTTGCTTCTGCTTTGTGGAAACAAAACCCTTTGTGATCAGTTCTTGGCAAAGCAAGGAACATTTCAAATCAACTGGGCCCAGAAATACAGGCCTAGTTTTCTTTTTATATATAAACCCCTCCTTAAAAAAATTCTTTAAATTTGTTCTTCAAGAAGAAATAAACCTTTATGAGACCCGTGTATGGCTGTAAAGTTGATTGGCCAGATGTTTGTCAGATTTAATACATGCTGTTTAAAAAGTCGCTTTCTATATCTCGAACCAGCACCATTCTGGGAAGGAAGGAGTCGGTTTATAGGAAACAGTGAAATCGGTTTTAACACCTACAGGTGCTCTAACCCTATCACAGAGGGAGCGTTTACCATGCGTGGTGCTTTCTCCTTCCCTTTATACGGTAGGAGTGATTTTGGAAGGCCAAGGCAGCAACTATTTTGAGGGAAGAGAGGACAGTGGGAAGGAGGCACCGTTAGCAGAGTGAAGGGTTGTGATGCACTTTAAGGCTGGGGTTTCAGGGCTCCTCTGTGTTCGGTGTGCTTTCCTGCCCTGGCTGCTGACACAGAGACACCATTGCTGGAACACTGATCATTGATGCTGAGCGCCTGAATCAAACTCTAGGAAGTTGCCATGTAAAGTAACTCAGGGCTAGTTTCTTTCCCACCTCAATGAGCAGAGTCTTTCGTCCATTATCTTCTGGAGTTCTCTTCTGAAATCAGGCTGTTAGTATCCCACCCCCCACCTCCCGCCATGGCATATTGATGTGCTGAACCAAGGCAGGCAAATAGCAAAAGTGTGTAGCCCATTGAGGCAAGGTAGATACCCGAGGCACCATACAATGAGGAATTAGGTCTTCAATTATAGCACCCCATCAACTTATGACAGTGGTTCTCAACTTGTAGGTTACGGCCCCTTTGGGGGTGGAATGAAAATAACTTTGTGGTTGGGGTCACCACAACATGGGGAACTGTATTAAAGGGTCACAGCATCAGAAGATTGAGAACCACTGACTCTAGGGGTAGGTACCCAGTAAAGAGATATCTCTCAATTGTAAGGACAAAGAGTTCATTTGCAGTGTACATTTTGACCAAGAACCTCAGGTTTGTAAATCTTGTAATAACATGTGTAAACAGATGTCCGTTATGCATGGATGTGAAATCTCCAAGTCTGAATTACTGGAGCAAGTGAAAATGGCTTTAAAATGTAAAATTAGGGGCTGGAGACTCGCTCATCAGTTGCGAGCACTTGCTGTTCTTGTGCAGCACTGGAGCTTGGTTTCTGGCACCCGCGCTGGGTCTCTCACAACTGCTTGTCACTCCAGCTCCTGAGTCTCTGCCTCCTTCTTCTGGTCTCTGTGAGTGCGGCTTCCACATGTACATAAACACACACATGTGCACACATATACACATGTGCATTAATAAAAATGAATCTTAAATTAAGGAAAAAATATTGGAACTTAATTTTGTTACATGAGGATATTAAAGTGACAAAATTACTATTTACTACTGTCAATGATTTTCATAAAACAAGGAACATTTGGAGATTTCCCATCGACAGGGAATCACACCCCATCCCCACAAAGAATAGGAAGAGATCATCTCAGACTTAGGAACAGACCTTTATGATGCATGCAAAAATATCAGATCTTTTTTCTCATTTCCTGGTACACACATCATCACAAACTGATGGTGACCAAGAGCCGCATGAGCTGCTTTCAGCTTTGCATCACCTGTGTAGATGCTCTATGGATGTGCACACGTGTAGATGGTCTATAGATGTGCACGCGTGTAGATGGTCTATAGATGTGCACACGTGTAGATGGTCTATGGATGTGCACGTGTGTAGGTGGTCTATAGATGTGCACGCGTGTAGATGGTCTATAGATGTGCACACATGTAGATGCTCTATGGATGTGCACGCGTGTAGGTGGTCTATGGATGTGCACGCGTGTAGGTGGTCTATGGATGTGCATGCGTGTAGATGGTCTATAGATATGCACGCGTGTAGATGGTCTATGGATGTGCACACGTGTAGATGCTCTGTAAATGTGCACGCGTGTAGATGCTCTGTAGATGTGCATGCATGTAGATGGTCTATAGATGTGCACGCGTGTAGATGGGTCTATAGATGTGCACGCGTGTAGGTGGTCTATAGATGTGCACACGTGTAGATGGTCTATAGATGTGCACGCGTGTAGATGGTCTGTAGATGTGCACGCGTGTAGATGGTCTGTAGATGTGCACGCGTGTAGATGCTCTATGGATGTGCACGCATGTAGGTGGTCTATGGATGTGCACGCGTGTAGATGCTCTATAGATGTGCACGCATGTAGATGGTCTGTAGATGTGCACGCGTGTAGATGGTCTATAGATGTGCACACGTGTAGATGCTCTATAGATGTGCACACGTGTAGATGCTCTATAGATGTGCACGCGTGTAGATGGTCTGTAGATGTGCACGCGTGTAGATGGTCTGTAGATGTGCACACGTGTAGATGGTCTGTAGATGTGCACGCGTGTAGATGGGTCTATAGATGTGCACGCGTGTAGATGGTCTATAGATGTGCACGCGTGTAGATGGTCTATAGATGTGCACGCGTGTAGATGGTCTGTAGATGTGCACGCGTGTAGATGGGTCTATAGATGTGCACGCGTGTAGATGGTCTATAGATGTGCACGCGTGTAGATGGTCTATAGATGTGCACGCGTGTAGATGGTCTATAGATGTGCATGCGTGTAGATGCTCTATAGATGTGCACACGTGTAGATGATCTATAGATGTGCACACGTGTAGATGCTCTATGGATGTGCACGCGTGTAGGTGGTCTATGGATGTGCACACGTGTAGATGCTCTGTAGATGTGCATGCGTGTAAATGGTCTATAGATGTGCACGTGTGTAGATGGTCTATAGATGTGCATGCGTGTAAATGGTCTATAGATGTGCACGCGTGTAGATGGTCTATAGATGTGCACGCGTGTAGATGGTCTATAGATGTGTACGCGTGTAGATGCTCTATAGATGTGCACATGTGTAGATGGTTTATAGATGTGTACGCGTGTAGATGCTCTATAGATGTGCACACGTGTAGATGCTCTATGGATGTGCACGCGTGTAGGTGGTCTATAGATGTGCACACGTGTAGATGCTCTATGGATGTGCACACGTGTAGGTGGTCTATGGATGTGTACACGTGTAGATGGTCTATGGATGTGTACATGTGTGCATGTGTGTGGCCTTCTCTTCATTCTAAGGATATTTGTTTGTGCCCTACTTCCTGCGCTTCTTCATAACCTGTCATGTTCTTTTCTTTACCTTAAGGACGCATTGTGAGTGTTTTCTTTCCTCAACCAGGAGCACATTTAAATAGCTAATATTACATTTGTGACACAGCTTAATGCTTATGCTTATGGTTAAAAACTCATATTCTCATTTTGAATTTTCTGAGCATTGACGTCGGCGTCATTGTAGCTAAAGAGGCCATCATCTGAGAACTTGATTTTGCTTATTCCCAACTTTATTCCCCTTGATTCCCACCAAATTCCCTCTCCCTAAGCACAATGGTAGTCACCTGTATCCACAGTCTCAGTCATTTGTCAAGAGTTCATGGATCAGCAGTGAAAGACAATTCTGGGACCGAAGGGTGCATTTGTCACAGTGGCTATCACGAGATAACTTGCCTGAAGTCACATCAAGCCGCTTTGGTAAACAGGATGACAAAACATCTGCACCTTTGTCTCTGCATCCAGATTTAAGACTGTGCATGTGTGAGGACCACAAGCAGAAGGGATGAGGTCAAAGCTGAAACAATGAAAAGTCTAAGAGTAGAGTTTGGAAAAGATCACGTGATTTAAATACTCTGCTTGGGAAGAGATGGGGAATGAATCACTCTAAGACTTGGTTGTGTCTTCCCGAACTATTTTAATAGATTCCCAGTGTGTGCGTGTGTGTGTGTGCATGTACTCTTCCCAGAGAGATTTAGAAACTCTTTGTGTGAGATTCTGCACGTGCAGGAATGTGGTAAATCTTCCCTGTGAGCTCCTCTTATCCAGATTATGGGAGGCAATTTCATTAAATGTGTCATGGTTTATATCCCCATTCAGAATCTTCTCACCATATAGCTCACCTTTACAGTTTAGTTCTTTCTTACAAAAAAGTGTACCTTTTTTTCTGGAGATTTGGGCATATCTAATTTTCATGCCATTGTATTTCATAGAGTGCTCTGTCTACTGTATTTTGAGCTATCTTCTCTGAATGGGAGATGAGAAAGAAAAGAACTTCTGCATTTGAAAGGGGTTTAATTTTGCTGCCTAAGAATCAGAGCAAAGTGTGAGAGGATTTCTTGGTTCACAAAGTCAAGGTTAATTTTAGGAAAATAGTGTTGGTGTCCCAGATAGCTTGAAATTGAATTCTAGTAGTTAAAATTGGTTTCATTCTCTCTCTAGTTTTCATAACCTCACATTGCACATGAGCAATGCTCCAAGGTGCTGTGTGTTGATTGAATATCACATTACCCTCTGTGACCTTTTGAACAATTATCTCTGCCCACTGAAGACCTGGGCACTGCATCTAAGTTCCATGAGGGAAGAGAATAGGCCCAATACCCCTAAACATACAGGAAGTGTTCAGTAGTTGACAAATAAGCAAATAAATGAACAAGCCATTCAAACTAGATACTTTACTACTAGATTAGCCACATTGTTAAAATTAATTTCTTTTAGTTAGTAACAGTTTTCAGAATATAAATACTATTCTTATGAAGACTGGATCCATAACAGCAACCCAAAGAATATTGATACCTCCTTGTGAGCATATTTAGGGTCACAGAATACATACCCAAAGAAAGTATATATATATGACACCTCACAAGAAGGCGGGGAACATCTTATATGTGTGGGCTCAAAATGGAGCCATGTCTAAAAGATTCCAGCAGTACTCATTATTGTTGTAGAAGTTTATTTTCAGTTATGTTTAGAACAGCTGTTTTGTGCACTGTTGGGCAAAGGGCTGCCGTGGCCTTGGCATTTGTATTGTCTGCAGGTGTTGGCTTTATGTAAAAGATGTGTGATTGCTCATGATCTGCACGTGCTATCAGTAGAACACCTGAGGAGTTCTGTATCAATAAAAACCCTGAGATGAGCCGCTCAGGGCTCCACTGTGAGGATGGCACTGGCCATGACAGTGGTTCCCTCTGCTGAGGTCTGGCAGGGTTTGCACCTATGAAAAGGCCTCCTTGTGTCTCTTGGTGAGCCACCCCAGGGGTCAACAACTACACATTACCATTTTTTTCTGCCTTGGGAACACATTCTCAAATTCTCACTATACCCAGAAACATTTATTTGAGCAGCCTTAATATCAGATTAGCCTAATGTCTTTACGGAGTCCGTATTTCCTATATCGCATCGATGATACATTTTTCACATTAATAATTAGCTCTGGGCCTCACTTTCTTTGTGTGATTATCAGCGAGGAAAACAAACCAAAGAAAGATGGTGTACCTGCACAGTGGGATCATGGATCTCCATCCCCTCTTGATTCTCTAATGTTGCTCTAGGACTCTTTAAAATTGCAGTTAGAGCCTGGAGAGATGGCCTGGGCATTAAGAGTTGGCATTGCTTTGCAGAGGACCTGGGTTCGGCTCCTGGCACCCGCAGCAGTCAGCACAGCTACCTGTAACACCAGCTTCGAGAAAGCTGCTGCCCTCTCCTGGCCGCTATGGGCAACTACACTCATGTGTATGTAAGTCCCCCAACACACATAATTAACAACAAAACAAATACTAAATAAAATTACAATTAATTGGTCTCTTAATCTAAATTAAGTTGCAGTTTATGAAGCCATTGTCTAAACAGAGCTCCCCTTCTTAGGGAAAGCAGGGGAGCTTAAAACAGGGGCTCTTTGTGTCCTAGAGAACTACCACAGAGAGGGAAAGAGCAGGGTTGGATGTTATAGATCACTGGCTCCCAACCTGGGGGTCGAGTGACCCTTCACTGGGGTCACCTAGGACCACCTGCACATCAGATGTTTACAATGCGATTCATAACTAGCAAAGTTACAGTTACAAAGTAGCAGTGGAAATAATTTTATGCCTGGGAGTCACCACAGCATGAGGAGCTGTATTAAAGGGTCACAGCATTGGGAAGGTGGAGAGCCCTGCGGTGGATACTGGCTTATAGCTAGTTCATAGTCAACCGATGAAGTTTTGATAATATTGAAGTGGTTTGGAGCATATATGACGGTGTGCACAGGTTTTATAGAAACGCTGTACACTGCACATTTATAGAAGCACTGAACACTTGGTGCTTGGTATTTGCTGAACTAAATTATTGAATCCTGTGTATTTGTTAAGCCAGCTGTATAGTGAAAATACTGACATGTTAGGCTTAAGAGAATTCAAGTTCCGTTCTGGCATGCCGTAGGCGTTCACTGAGTAACAGCTCTAGAGGCCATCTTCCTCCTGCTACTTCTAGAGAGTGAACTGGCTTTTTTCTAAAAATTTCTTAAGTCTTTGATTTTTGGAAAAAGCCACCAGGGCTTGAAGAGCACTATTTAAAAGTGCGCATGGCATTTTATCAGGAAAGTGGGCGGTTTACGTCACCATTTTACAGTTAACCACAGAACTGGACATTTGGATGCTATGTAATTTCTCTCTCTTTTAAATAACATCGTGGTAAAACTCATCTCATGCTTCCCTCTCTGTATACCGTTCCTGATGTTCTGGGTCAGCTCATGAAAATGCGCATGGGCGTTCTCCACAGAACTGGCAAACATGGCCGGATTGTCTCCGGGAACGGCTTTTCCCGTCTGTTCAACAGCCCGTGTCTATAACCCTTCCGATGCTGGAGCTTGTTTATCGTATGGAACAGGGCGGGGGACACAGGTCCGTGGGAACAGTGCTTTTCTAGCCTGCGAGAGTGCCGGGGCTCAATCCCCAGACTGAACGAAGAAACCGCAGGCGTGTTAGACGCAGAATGCCACCTTTTTACTCTTATTTATGTGCCGCAGGTTATTGGCACTTGTCAGTCCATTGCAGTTCTCGGTGACCGTTACCTGAATCCTATTGTCTGTTACCCTTCGGTTTGCTCGTCAATTGCACAGACGTTTCTTACGTAGCTTTCGTGTCCTAGGCACTGTTACAGCACCGGGGAGACAAGATGAGAGAGCAGCAAACAGCTCTGTAAGAATTACATGAGAGGATTTCTGTAATATCCTTAATGAAGTCATGTCTGGCTCACCCAAGATCTCACCAAGTTATTACCAGCATCTCTGGTATCCGTGCAAGGCTGTACGGCTGTATTTGTAGCGCTGCTTTAGGGACCCAGGGGATATCTGGAAGGTTTCTTTCATTGAGTTGGCTAGCAATATCTGTGTTTCCCTGGCATGACTCTGAGACTCATATAGGGCACTGTGGTGACCATTCAGGGACACCTGACTGTGGGCAGGGGTGAAGGGGGTGAGAGGCCAGTGAGGCGGCAGCCTGAGCTGCTGGGTTAAGCATCTTTGGAAAACCTGGCAAAAACTATATGACTCTGCCATCAGACTGTCTCTGTCTCGGTCTCTCAGTCTCTGTCTCTGTCTCGGTCTCTGTCTCTGTCTCTCAGTCTCTGTCTCAGTCTCGGTCTCGGTCTCGGTCTCGGTCTCTGTCTCTGTCTCTGTCTCGGTCTCGGTCTCGGTCTCTGTCTCTGTCTCTGTCTCTGTCTCTGTCTCGGTCTCTGTCTCTGTCTCTCCCTCTCCCCTTCCCCTTCGAGTTAATCCAATTACTCTTCCTCTGGGTGGGATGGATCTCTATAGCTTGTATAGGCTCGCTCAGACTACACGCCTATGCAGAATGACCAAGAACCTTCTATGTGTTTCTTGATGAACAGGAATTTTCTATCCAGTGCATATCACTGAGAGCTGCAGGCGCATCACGGAGACTGGCCCAGAATCCTCCGTGGTGACAATGGCAGGTTTCATACAGCAATCCCGCCTGTGCCCTCACTGACTGCTTTCTGTAGTAACAGGGACTGAAGGGCTGGCTTTTGTCTTTCCATACTATTCCCTTGGTGATCCGGCACCGAAGGCCGAGGCCTGAACCTATCACAGGCCGACCTGTTTCAGCTGGGCCCCAATTCCTCAAAACCTCATCTACGTGTAAGTGTTCTTGTCCAATAGGAACAGGGAAAGAGTTGGAGAGATACTTGTTTATTTTTAATAACAAATTTCTTGAAGTTGGGTGGTGGAGAAGGGGTGAAGGGAAAGGAAGCATGGGACGTTGGGTGTTGGTTTATATTAGAATAAACGTCCCATTGAAAACCACTGGGGGCTGGGTAGGCGGCTCAGCGGTCACAGTGGTCACTGTTCGTTCACGGGGCCCACGTTTGGTGCCCAGCCCCCATACCAAGTGGCTCACAACCGCCTGTGACTCGAGCTCCAGCAACTCTGGCTTCTGGCTTTCGTGGTCACTTGTATACACATGACAGTGATGAACACACACACACACATACACACACACACACACACACACACACACACCAGATAAAAATTAAAGTCTTTAAAGTAAAAGAAACTTGGAAGAAACAAGTTTTTGCTTTTTGTGATAAGCAAACTGTCTGTATATATGTGTGTGTGTGTATGTATGTGTGTGTGTATGTGTATATGTATGTGTGTGTATGCATGTGTGTATGTCTGTGTGTATGCATGTGTGTTTGTATGTATATGTGTGTGCGTGTGTGTGCATGTATGCGTGTGCGTGCGTGTGTGTGCATGTGTATATGTATGTGTGTATGCGTGTGTGTATGTGTGTGTATGTGTGTGCACATGTGTGTGTGCGTGTGTGTGTGTGTAAGCTACAGGACAACCTCAGCTATAAATAGGTGTAATTCCTCAGGCATGGTCTACTTTGGTTTAGAAACAGTGTCTCTGATGGTTCTAGGACTTGCAATATAGGCGAGGCTTGCTGGCCTGTGGCCCCAGGAATCTGCTATCTCCTCCTACCCAGTGCTAGTGTTTGTTTGTTTTGTTTTTTAAAACTCAGGTTCTTAGAGATTGACCTCAGATCCTCATGCTTATAAGGCAAGCACTTTACTGCGTCATTCCCAGACTCAAGCTGGACTCTTGTCCTCTGTTTTGGTGGCTTTGAATTGCTGATGGCCAGAGGCTGGCAGGCTATCTGCGGAGTGCTGTGTAATGGTGCCCTTCCCTGTGACCTGTGTGCAGCCGTGTCTCATAAGAACCCTAAGCGCCTATTACTTTTCATGGTTAATGAACTGAGCAACTGGGAATGAGACCCAGAGTCAGTGCTTGAATTAAATCTTCCAAGCCTCAAATCTGGCTCTGATTAGGAACTGGGGCAAAAGGAGAGTCCTGAACCATGGATGATGGATGAAAAGTTTCACCTTCCCAAGGAGCCCCATTACCTGCACAAAATGCCCACCAATGGCCAGTAGTGGCAATGTAGGCAAGAGGTGAATACTGAGAGACTTGCATGGGTTCTGTAACCTGTTCAGTGCAGTTTCCCTCCATTATTTTTCCACAGGATTCTTTTTAGAGACTCCTTTTTACATTAGGAATATTTGAGGTAGGGCTCTCCCGTGTCCACAGGCAGATGCATTACTAAGTGGTGCATCCTCTAGTGATCACTGGGGAGAATGGGCTGGGGCGGGGACCACAAAGGAAGCAAGTGTAGCAGGGCTCCGTGGCCTCTGAAGGGTGGGTGATCCGGGAACAAAGGACTTTCAAGACGGATGATTCCTTGGGGTGCACAAATGAATGTAACACACACATGTGCACATGCACACGTAGACATACATACATGTGCTTCTCCCCACACACACATGCAGAACACATGCAGACATACATGCACACGCAGACATACATGCATGCCCCCTCAATTCACTTTTTCTTTATTCCACAGTAAAGACAGCATCTGCAGGTGCTTTGCTCCCTGAGGAGGAAGGACTGACCCAGTTCAAGAGTAACTGCATTAAGAATATTTCAAAAAGGTGTCCTCTCTCTCTCTCTCTCTCTCTCTCTCATGTGTGTGCTAATTTTTCTTGAATGCCCACAGAAGTCCTTTTCCTTCTCTTTTCCCACTGTTCCAAGATGCTTGCATGCATTTCCAGTGAAGGATGTGCACATTCTTCTGTATGGCAAGGTGAAAATAATTTTATTTTCATCACTTTCCTCGTCCCCCCCACACCCCAATCTTGTGATGGATTTCCTTGAAAAAAATAATGATGGGGCTTCACAAACTGGCCTGACAGTTGAGCTGCGGAGAGCGAGCTGGCTGAGTGGGAGCGGTGAGCATCTCTGTACCTATTATGGCAAAAATCAATAATGCTTTCTGTAAATTGCTCCTCCCAAAGGAGACGAACAAATGCAGGAGACAGGGGAAGCCATCATTCTGTGTGAAGGCTCTGCACACTCGGACCAGTGCAATTATGAACAGGAGGGCGGTTAGCTTTGCCAGTGTGTGTGTATGTGGTCAGAGTGAGAATTCGGGGTGGGGGGACGTATTTGTCATAAAATTTTAATTGTCTGCTTCCCTCTCTGAAAGGCACATGTTTCCATCTGTCCTTTGCAGGAGGGAGCACCTGAGTCTAGATACCCACTAAAGCCTTTGGAAGTTGCAGTGGGTGGATTAAGGCCAACAGCCCGTCTATTTAACTGTTGATTTCCTGGGGACGGACTTAAGGCGCTGTGCGTTTCTGAAACCCTGTAAGCTCTGTGGGCATTCCACGCTGGACCTGGATCTGTACACGGTCTTGTAGACTGGTCTGGGCTGGTCTTTAGGTTCCAAATCTCAACCATCCTTTAGTGTCTGAGCCTTCCCGGCCCTCCCTCTTCCCGGCGCCCACATCACAGGAGGGAGTTGGAGTCGCTCCTGCGATGATGCGTCTCACGGACCAGTGCTCTGTTCACGTCTTCTCCTAGCAAGCAAAGCCTCAGAATTAATCACCACCATGACACACGTGTTGATAGACAAGGAATACCGTGAAAGTCATTTCCAACCCGCGTGTCAGGCTTGGGAGGGAGCGCAGGATGCAAGGGCTTTATGCAGATTGTTGTGTAAATAAGATGTCGAGGGCATATGACTCCATGTGACTGTTCCTGGGGAGACGTGAACAAATGTCTCTTCACTCCAGGTAGGGCACGCGGTCAGATTAAAGAAGCTACTTGCAAGGTTGTTTGTGAGGGGCTACACACAGCGGCATGGGTAAGTCAGCAGCTGGATCGCTGAAGTTGCCTGTGCACCTTGTTCTGTGGAAACCCCTGATTATATAACCTTCAGGAGGGAACTCCCAAGTGTCTCAAGCTTCTCGAGTCTTGTAAGACTTCCTCATAAGGCAGGGACTGTTTAACCGAGGAAGTACACTACACAACCTTTGCACATTAGGAAAGTTACTGAGCATAAAGGTCAGAACACGTGGGTTTAAAGACCAGCCGTGCTACAGCTCCATGACCGTAGTAAATCCCAGCCTCCACGTCCCAGCTTGTGAAATGCATGGTGACACCTACCGTGACTCCCTCACAGGCTAAAGGAAAGCTGTGTGAGAATCACCAGCATAGACACACTCCATGGGTACGGATGAGAAGTGTTAAGGAACGGAAGCCACGTTAGCCCTGGGCATACTTTCGTGGCATGGCTAAGTGTGGCTATGGCCACACTGTGGACCAGGAAGCTGCTTATTTAAGGTGGCTTCCAGACATGGAGTTATAAAAAGAAACATTGGTATGAGCCGTGTTGGGATTCAGCTGTTAAGGCGTTGGAGGGAGAGGTAAGTAGTTGTAAAGCAGCAAGTGTCTGAAGTCTTAGCTGAGTGCTCTGGTGTGATAATGCCACAATTCCCATGGCACCCTGCTTGGATCTAGCAGGAAGGTTAAGGGTTGACACTGTGTCCTCAAAGGGGAAGGAGCTACAACTTCAGGAGTGTAGAACTGGCAGAGGGTGGAGAGACAGACAACTCCTCTTATAGGTAATGGGGGCTGGGTGCAGTGCACACCTATAGTCCAAACACTTGGGAAGTAGCTACAGAAGGATCGAGGGTTCTAGGTCAACCTCAGCTATATAATGAGTCTGAGGCTAGCCTGGGCTACACAAGATCCTGTTAAACAAAATAAACAAAGAAAAACAAGGTGACACAAGGTTCACATCAAAACTGTGTCTGAAGAAGTGAGCCTCTGGCTTGGTTTTCATTTGTTTTGTTAGACTCTTCAATAGAAAGAGTTATAGACTAGACTAGTAGGGGTTCAGTATGGATTCCTCAGTGAGGAACTAAATGGCAGCCAGAGTTGAATGAGAGCACAAGGGGTGGGGGGAAGGAGTCTACACTTCCCAAATGAAGACGTCTGCATTTCCCAAAGGGAAATGAGCCCTTTGGGAAACGGACACTTTAGCAAGCACCAGCAGTGAATCGCCTTCCTTCTGCCCCAGGAGATCACACAGGCCTGGTGGAAAACAGACAGGTCCTGGGTGGTGAGGAAGTAGAGAAGGATGTCAACGATGTCAGCATGCTGGGATGAGTCACCCAGATGCTTCCACGCCTTGAAGAGCCAGAGCGGACCTGGAAGGTGAACGAGGGGTCTGTGGAGGGTGTTGGATGGGTGGATGCTAGCGGGTATACATTTGGAAACAGGGTCACAGATACCATGGGGAGAAACAGGGCTCATGGAATCCTTCCAAGCCACTAGGACTCCAAGGCCTCTTTACCCTCTGTAGGAAAGGAGATGGGCTTGGGGGAGATGGTGTCTTCTAACCCAGGTGTTGGAAGATGGGAAGGTGTGTCTTTTCCAAGGGAAATGTCTGATGTCTGCCCCCTGCTGGATGGAGCATGAGAATGCAAAGGCAGGGGGATAAAGAAATTGACCCATTAAAGTCAATAAATCCAGGATGCTAATGTATCCAAGTGCATCTGAATAGCATATTAAAATTACCAAAATTGTCTTTTAAAACATACCGATATGGGTCACCCAAGCAGTTTGCTCCCAGTTGTTAATAATTAATACCGCACATCCCGGGGAGGGATCACTGTGGATAATTGTAGCCAGTGAGTACAAGTCTGGCAGCCCCGTGTGCTGTGGGTCAGAAAAGGGCAGCGAGGGAGGTATCATGCATCACGCTGGTGCCAGCCGCTGGGTATCGGCAATCTGCTTCCTCCGGCTGTACTTACTCTTGAGATGCGAAAGCCTTCTAAACAAGGCTGTGAATTGGTTTTCATGCTCGCATTGACAGATTGGGAAAGCAGTTTGTTCTACCAAATTTAACAATGATATATCATTATCACAACTTTGGGGGAAATCTATAAAATCAATAAGTTTGTAGCCTGAACAGGATTTGTATGGCTCGCTTGCTGTGTTGGTGTCAAAGTGTGAGCATATGGATTGAGTCACAGCCTGAGATCAATGGAATTTGTGGACAGTCAGCTCAATAACAAGCCCTTCTGAAAAGAAATAGATGTAAAAAGCAAATTTACTAGAGTATAAAAAAAAAAAAAAAGCTAATATCTTTTCCGCGCCTGGCTGTAAAGCGCTGTTTGGCTGCTGTGGGCTGCGGGTGCGTTGAAAGCTGGCTAGGGTATGTGCTTGCAATGCCCAATGCTCCTTCACCAGCTTCAGACTCTGCACGCATAGTCGGGCACTTGTATTTGCAGGGTTAGTCCTAGGAAGCTGGCCAAGAATAGGAGAAGGGGGGAAAATAGCCCTTTATATTGTAAACTGAATAAAGAATAAAAACAGCCAGTGTGTCTGCAGAGGGGAAGACCACGGCGGCTTTATTTACTTCGTGAGGCTAGCACTTGCTAACCGAGGAAAATAAAAAGGCATAATTAAAGAGTTTAATGAATTCGTAGCTCTTTTGTTTGAGTGGGACGGGAATGCGTGTTCCAGAGCGGCCTCACAAAGAGCGTGGCTGGCGGTGAGTTAAAGTAGGAAATCAGTTCTTTGAAGGCATTTTTACACTTCATTATCCCAGCATGTAAAATGACTTGTACTAAATGATCGAGGATTTTAGTTTTCACTCTCTTTCTCTCTCTCTTTCTCTCTTTTCTCTAAACAAAAGAGAGCATGGGGCTGCCGGTGTCTAATTCTCATCCGGGTCCTGAGCCTGGAGATTAGCCTGTCACCAGGCTGGTGGGCCAGTCCTTGCAAAGAAGTGCAGTCCAGGGATCTGAACACCTGATGAGCCCCTGTTGGCAGGCAGGGACAACCCTGTGCAGAGGCTGTGACTTGAGGGGTCTTTTATGTGGTGGTTTGGGAGCCCCAGGAGTACCCATCTTGGCCTTCTATGTGGAACAAAGGAGGAAAAGGAAAACCTGGGAGATAAAGCTAATAAGAGTATGTGTCCTGACTCTCAACTGCGGCTTGCTCTCTGTCTTTCCCACAAGGAGAATGTGTCCAGGGCAGGTGACAGGCCCTTAAGTCACAAATGTCCTTGAGCACCCAGCCACTCCCTCTACTCAGACAGGCTGTCTCCTGAGCAAGAGGGCTGGCGAGGTCCCCACGGGTCCCTCAAATCAAGAGCCACACAGGCTCACAGTCCATGCAGACAGAGTTGAGCCCCATGAAGGTGGCTCCCTGGTGCTCCTGGGCAGGAGATGTGGTGGTTCAGGGTATTTGTTGATAAGCTATGAGGAAAGGACCAGAGGAAGTTGACTTTTGCTCCCTGAGGAAGTAGAGGGGCTTAGAGGGTTGCCATGAAGCTGAGCGCGGTCCTGGGGTCGGCATCCTGTGCCACTCCAGAGCTGACGTTTAAAAGCCATGGCGGCCTCGTGAATCATGACGCCCGAGCTCAGCCTCACCGGTGAAGAAGTAACACAGCTCAGCGGAAAGGGACCCCAGGGAAACTTCCAGAGGTTTGTAGGCCTCAGGGCCAGTCCTAACCCCCCCGTGGGTGGAGAGACAGCAGAACTCTCTGTTTTAGGTCTTGCTTATTTTAAGTGGTTGACAGATATCTATCATCCTCCCTCCCCAGGTGTGAGATCAGGGCTTCAGAAGGTGACATTCTCAGGGTGGGGTGGGGGGTTCTAGAGCCCTTCGACGGGGTTGTAGGTATTTCAGCCTCAGCACCAGCTCTTTGGGGAGCCTCTTGTGGCCGTGCATGGGAAGCAAGCCGGCTGAGGGGTTCCGGGTGACACACCGAATCCATCTTTGCAGGAGAAAGGCCATCTTGGGCCTGAAAATAATTATTGTTCCTGTCCATCAGCCCATTGTCTCCCCTCCCCCTCCCCCTGGGCACCACACACTTTGGTCTTTCTTCCACATGAAGAGCCACAGCCACAGGTTTCTGGGCTGTCTCTCCACTCGGCCGTGTGCCGGGAGGACCCCTCAGTGCTTCTGTACCCCACCGCAGAAGCCTATTCTTGGAGTCTGGTTTTATTTCCCCTCCATGCGCAGAGTCAGCTGCCAGCAGCAGGGGATTTCCACTTGTTTCTCTACCACGTTCGGGATTCGCATTCTCAGAGCTTCTGAATGCATACATGCTTATAAACAACACTTGCTGTTTGCTTCTTGTTAGAATTTGCCTCATAAGCAAAGATGACTCTGGCGCTCTGGCTGATAATTGCTAATCCTGAGTCCCGACCCTTTTGTTTTGTTTTATAATCCTGTAACGCACTGGCCACAGCCAGGGTTTAGACATCGTTATTGGGTTTTCTGAGTTTGCTGGAGGGCTGGAGGTTGGTCCCCCCTCTCTCTGTGGGAACTAGGAACATTTGGACTGATGGGCAGAAGTGCCAGGTAGAGGAGCCCTCTGTGGGGATGGGCAGAGTCTGCCGAATCCGCTGGTTAAACCCAGGATACCCGGACAAGCCCTGCACTCTCTTCTAGCTCCTCCTTTCATGGGGGTCCAGAGAGGAGGGAAAGAAAAGCTCTTGACAATTAGCCCTAACTTTTGAATGACGGCATTTCTCTCAGTAGAATGAGGGCAATGTGGTAATTTACAGCCGGTCCCTGGCCTTGCTGAGTAGCAGGGAAATGCTCTGGAAGTGACTGTTAATATTGATCAGTGAGGGCTAGAGAGAGTTGGAGACCCTCGGCACGGCCACTTAAAGTGGGCAGGAAACCCAAATTGACCAGTAATAAAGTGTTTGAGGTTGTACAAGGCGGCTCCTGGGAAACTGCTGTTCTGAGAGGGAGGCTGGGGGGAGAAGCTGTCAATTACTCTCGTTTGATACCCAGTTACTCAACAGGACAGAGCAGACCCCAGCCTGTGGCGGCAGGCGGGGGAGGCAGGCATGCAGGCGCAGCCCGCCATCTCTCTGCAAAGCCAGCTCGGTTAGCATGGCAAGGGAGGTGAATCACGGGGCCTCTTTTCTGTTCCTCTGAGGTCACCTGCTCTGGGGCTTGGTGTTGCTTTATTTTGGGGGTCAGGGTGAATCTTGAGGTGTTTGTAACCTTTCCCTCAGCAGTGTGCTGGGTGACGGTGGATGATTGGACTTTGGTTTTGTGATCACCAGTGTTATGGGTGAAATAGAATAGGAGGAAGGAGAAAGGAAGGGAGATTTGGGGATGAAAATTAGCTTTCCCTGGGTGTTAGGTAAAGTTGAAAAATGAGAAGAAAAAGCCCCTGTCTTTCTTAAGGCAGTGAACTCTTAGATTAGTTGCCATTATTGTTATCACTGTTACTATTACTCTTAGTAGCAGTAGTAAGGACGTGTGTCCTAAATCCTTGATGTCACACAGAGGGAAAAAGTCTCTTTTCCTCAGCCCTCCCAGCGCACAGCTGCCACCCAACAACAATGGACAGACGAACAGAGGGAGGAGCCTCGGCGGGGTATTTAATCAAAGTTATATGTGAAATGACAGCATTCAGAATGAAGGCTCGGAGACCCAGGGAAAACTGAGTTATCATGCTAAATCAGATGAAGGACGGAGATGGTAATAGGGAAACCTGATTGGACAGAAATGGGGTCATGACCTCATGGAATAGGCCGGGAAGAACTCTGTGAGACCTATTGTGCTCCCCTCCACCTCTCTGTGTATTCCTTTCCCTGGATGGGGCAAGGCCCCCTCGAATGAGAGTTCGACTGTGGGGAAGGTGGGCCCAAGGAGGCCTTTATGAAAGGCACTAGCGTTTCCTAAGAGTACGGCCCATTCTTCAACTCAGAAACAGCCCGAGGGTGGCTACCGCCACCCACTCATTGAATCAAAGGGCTGAACGCAGGCTGGCAGGGGCTCCACCACCCTGAGGAGATGAAGCATACCATCCCTGGAGATGTGCTGCCCGTGCGGGAGGTTGTCTGTGAGAACCTCTTCTCTATCTGAAGCGCTATTGCTGGATGATTAGATCCCCTTTAATGAACACATGCTTGGTGTTCCTCATTAGTCTTCCAGTTCATCGGGGTTTTATTGTTTTAAAACGGCTTCGTATGTTTGAGATGCCAGTGAGTTAGTGCGCGCAGATATTGATCATCGACCAAAAATAGATGATTGCGATCAACTCGGAAAAATTACAAAATCAGCAAGTATTTATTGATAAAACGAGAGTTTCAGGAATCTGACAGTAATTCCGGCTTTTGAAATTTCACCCAGCGCTGCGGGCACTCTGTTCTGTCATAGATCTTATGCACACCCACTTGGGAACTCCTACCACACGGTCTGTACATTTCCCCCCAAAACAGAAGCATGTCTAGTATACAAAGAAGCATAGAGATTAATATCTACTTTAAATAATTAATTCTGTCAAATCTAAACATTTTCTTCATGTTTGTTTCAGACCCCCATTCCCATCCCAAATAGAGAACATTCTGTGAGGCTTGGTGTCATAGCTCTATAATTCCAGCCACTGAAGAGGCTGAGGCAGGAGGACTGCAAGTTCAAAACCAGCTTGATCAACTTAGTGATATCCTGTCTCAAAATAATGCAGATGGAAGTTTGGGACATACCTGAGACAGCACCTTCATAGTGTGGACGGGACCGTGGGTTCCACCCCAGTACTGGTGGAGAGTTCGTTTGCAGCCTTCTATGTGGACTTCTTGACTACTGTCTCTTTCTCTTCCCTCTTCTTACCCCACTCTACCCCCCAAAATTAACATTGTTCCAAATTTGACATTTCTTAATCTTTGTGCGCCTTTCTTCCTCGTGCTGTGTTGATTTTGGGGGGCAAATGTTCAGACCGTGTGGTAGGAGTTCCCAAGTGGGTGTGCATAAGATCTATGACAGAACAGAGTGCCCGCAGCGCTGGGTGAAATTTCAAAAGCCGGAATTACTGTCAGATTCCTTAAATTCTCGTTTTATCAATACTCGTTGATTTTGTAATTTCAGTTGATTTTTACTAAGTTGATCCACCCCTCCCTCCCTCCTTCCTTCCTTCCTTCCTTCCTTCCTTCCTTCCTTCCTTCCTCCCTCCCTCCCTCCCTCCCTCCCTCCTTCCTTCCTTCCTCTCTCATTCTCTTTCTGTCCCTATATGCATGCTATGTGTCATGTTTCATGGCATGCAGTTCTGCTTCGTCTGGTTTTGAACTTCATGCAGCGGCCAGGCATGCATATCTCTCTCTAGGCTGCTCTTTGTCACTCCCTGAGTCAGTTCATCATCTTTATCGGCTGGATTTAGGTTGCCTTGGAGATGGGAAGACCACTGCTGGGGTGTGTCTGTGAGGGGATTTCCAGAGAGGAGGAACTGAGGAGGTGAACTCACCCAGACCGTGGCCTCTTCGGAGGCCCTATGCACCCGCCCCACCGAAGAGAAACCGGAAGGGAAAGGCAGCGGGGAGGCGGGGCACAGTCCTGAACACCCTTTTCCGGGTTCTTGCTGACGTAACGTGCCTGGCTCTGCCGCTGGTTCGCGGCAGAGTTGGACGGAATCCTCTGAACCGATCAGAACCGGTCCTTTGACTCGCGTTCTTTCCTCATGTGGTCTGCCCGTCGGTGGATGGACACGCTTTGGTGCTGTTTAAAAAGCATCCCCTGTTGATGTCCTTGGGACTTTACTACAGTGTCTGAAAGCTCCCTCGTTTCATTCGTTACCACCCTGTCAGAGAACAGGGAGGAATTTGATTGGCTCCACGCACAGTCGTTACCCTGATGGTGTGATGTTAGCTTCAGTCCCAAGGGGAGAAAAGTCAAATATCAAGAAAGGTAGTCAGAAACATTTTTTAAAGTTAGTTGACCATTCCGATAAGTTGAATTAGAGTTTTCGTTTGTTATTTGGTTTGCTTTTATTTTATTTTTTATTATTTTTAATTTTTTAAAATATCTCTGACTAATTCAATACACTGCTGTATTGTCCGAAATAGGTTTTGGACTTCCGGTTTGGATCTAAACAGATGGAGCATTAATTCAGCGCGCATTGCAGTCCGCCCGACTGCACTTCACTGTCAGGTGCCTGAGCGGGGAATTAGAGTAAGTGAGGAGAGCCGAGTGGTGGTGGCGCAGGCTTTTAATACAGAGCTAGGGAGGCAGAGGCCGGTGGGTCTCTGAGAGTTCAAGGCCAGCCTGGTCTAAAGAGTGAGTTCCAGGACAGCCAGAGTTACAGCAGAGAAACCCTGTCTCAAAAAAGAGATTAATGAGAAGTCAGCAGGGAAAGCGGCTCAAGCACCAGGCGGAAGCCCAGTGAATCAGAGAGATGGCGCCCGCATCGGGCGGGAGGGTCGGGAGCCCAGCGAGGAGGGCTGTGTGGGCAGGACTGACCGGGGTTGCTTCTGAAGGATGGAGACACGAAGAAGACACGTCCTGGAAAAGTGCAGAGGGGTGAAAATAAGACGTTGTGAGGGAATCGCTTCATTCACTCCATCAGCCGGGTGTGCAGGGGGGCGTGGGCTGGTGGGTAGGGCTGCGTGGGGAGGTTGGGCTCATCCACAGGAGGACGCAAGCCGGCCACTGAGGTCAGCCATGCTCTTTTAAGACTTGGTGGGTTATTAGCCCAGAAACAGTTTCTGATGCTTAGAACCAGAGCAGAGTAGAGGCTGATGGTTGGCTCTGGAAGCATTGAGAAGAGTCTGAGGGCCACAGGCGTCTAAAGCATCGCACCATGAAGGAAACTTGGCAGGCCGTCTAAGGAGCCTTCTCCCGAGCTGGTGTAGAGGAGAGCTGGGACCACAGAGTTCCAGGCTGCCAGAGGTGAGGGAGTTATGTGGGGAAGTCATAGCTCCATAGAAGAAAGAGGGAAGGGGTACCAGCTGGTGGAGGGGAGAGGGGCGGGACTGGGGTTGTTTAGGCTGCGGTCAGGCTTAACGTACAAGGCAGGGCTCAGTGAATGCGGCTTCAGAGCCCAAGAAGCCAGGAGGAACAGAATGATCAGCGAAGAATTCAGTCATTCCGGTTAAGAAGCAGCAATGCCACTGGGAGTCAGAAGGAACTAGATTGTCAGGAAGCAGCCAGCCTTGCACACAAGGAGTGGCCTGTACTGGGGAAGCCCTCGGCACCCTTTCACCTGCACAGTGTCAGGCTGTACAGGCCGGGCGTCCATTGGAGGCACGCTTCCTCTGCCTTGGGGTTTCACTTTACTGCCTACACCCCAGGTCAGGAGTGCCGTGTTCATGGGGAGACTACACCCCAGGTCAGGAGTGCTGCATTCACGGGGAGGCTACACCCCAGGTCAGGAGTGCTGCATTCACGGGGAGACTACACCCCAGATCAGGAGTGCTGCATTCACGGGGAGACTACACCCCAGGTCAGGAGTGCCGTGTTCATGGGGAGACTACACCCCAGGTCAGGAGTGCCATGTTCATGGGGAGACTACACCCCAGGTCAGGAGTGCTATGTTCACTGGGAGACTACACCCCAGGTCAGGAGTGCCGTGTTCATGGGGAGACTACACCCCAGGTCAGGAGTGCCGTGTTCATGGGGAGACTACACCCCAGGTCAGGAGTGCCGTGTTCACGGGGAGACTACACCCCAGGTCAGGAGTGCCGTGTTCATGGGGAGACTACACCCCAGGTCAGGAGTGCCGTGTTCATGGGGAGACTACACCCCAGGTCAGGAGTGCCGTGTTCATGGGGAGACTACACCCCAGGTCAGGAGTGCCGTGTTCACGGGGAGACTACACCCCAGGTCAGGAGTGCTGTGTTCACTGGGAGACTACACCCCAGGTCAGGAGTGCTGCATTCACAGGGAGACTACACCCCAGATCAGGAGTGCTGCATTCACGGGGAGACTACACCCCAGGTCAGGAGTGCCCCGGCTCACTCACCGCTTGGGAGAGCCTTCAATCTGTGACTGAGAGGAATTTGTGCCCTGGAAGTTTGAAACTGCCTCGTGCTGCCTTATGAAGCTGATTGTTAACTTTGCAGCAATTCTGTGTGCTGGTTGTTAAACACAGCTGTTATTAAAAATGAAATTACATACAATTAAATAAATTATATCAAAAGCAAAGGTAATCAACAACCACTTCCTAATCATTTTGCTCCTCTCTGTGCTCCTGTCTAGATCATGTCTTCGAGTCTGTGTGCTGGCTAAATGTGTGCATTTAATGATGCCGGGGTCTCTTTCTAAGCCCGTTGTGTCTACCTCTGTCCGGTTGGTAGCTTGAAGTCAGCCACGAGGAGAGGACTTAGACAGTAGGTGTGGGCAAACACCATGAATGTGTCTGCTAGGCTCCCCTTCCCTGAAGCCGGTGTTCCAGAATCTGGAGTTGGAGAGGCTGGCTCAGTTGGTAAAGAGCCTGTTGTGCATGGAGGACCCGAGTTTGATCCTTAGCACTCACACTTTTAAAAAGAGGGTGGAGGTGGTGTGGTGTGTGTGGTGTGGTGGTGTGGTGTGGTATGGTGGTGTGGTGGTGTGGTGTGTGTGGTGTGGTGGTGTGGTGGGTGTGGTGTGGTGGTGTGTGTGTGGTGTGGTGGTGTGGTGTGGTGTGTGTGTGGTGGTGTGTGTGTGGTGTGGTGTGGTGGTGTGTGTGTGGTGGTGTGTGTGTGTGGTGTGGTGGTGTGGTGTGGTGTGGTGGTGTGGTGTGGTGGTGTGGGGTGGTGTGTGTGGTGTGGTGGTGTGTATGGTGTGGTGGTGTGTGTGGTGTGGTGGTGTGGTGGTGTGGTTGGTGTGGTGTGGTGGTGTGGTGTGGTGGTGTGGTGTGTGGTGATGTGGTGTGGAGGTTCGTATCTATAGTCCCAGCACTGCTGGGCAGATAGAAGCAAGTGGATACTATTACTCACACCCACCCCAGAGGTACTCCAGCATAATCACATACACAGATATGCATGCACACGCACACACACGTGCACTCACACACACCACAGTGTGCCAGTGTGCTGCTGAAGAGGAAGGTAGAGTCAGGCCCTTCCCCTCTCAGGAGGGGTGCCCTGAGGTGGCGCCTTCTGCTGCTCCCCATGGGTACCCAGTGCGACAACGTGTAGGTAACAAGCCCTCTGGGTCCTTTCCTCCCTAGCTTATTCCCTTACTGTTGAGGTTCGTCCTGAAACAAAAGACTTAGGATCCAAACTTGAACAGCTGAAACTAAGGCAAGAATCAGGAGCGCTCTTCTTTCAGGTGAGAAGAACCAACCAGGCAAAAAACACAGGTACGTCAGACATGGTGGGTGGCAGGAGCGGGCCGGCCGGCCAGGTTCTCCTGGGGAGGAAGCATTGTCATTGTAGCTCTAGAATTCCTGACTTCCAACCTCATTTTCTTTTATTCACTTAAAAACAAAAACAAAAACTGAGGAAAGGTCTCCCGTGGCTCAGGCTGCTCTCAGATTTGTCACTGAGAGCGACTTTGAATTCTTGTCCCTTGCCGCCTGAGTGACGGAATCACAGGCGTACACAATACGCCTGGTTTCTGTGGTCTCGGGGATGGAACCCAGGGCTGTGTGCGAGGCCAGCACTCTGCCACCTGAGCCTACTTTATTTTTAGCCTTCGGTATTCTTCCTTCTGCTTGAGCGTGTTCCGCGAGCACACTTTTCTGCCTTCTGAGATTTCTCTTCAGTCCTGTGCGTGTGTGTCTGTATGCATGCACATATGAGAGCAGGTGCCTGAAGGGGTCAGAAGGGGGCATTAGATCCTCTGGGGCAGGAATTATAGGAGGTTGTGAGCCACTTGTGGGTGCTAGGACCCAAATCCTGGTCTCCACGAGAGCAGCAAATGCTGTTATCTGCTCAGCTGCCTCTCCGCCCCACTACTCCTTGTCTCTTCCTGAACAGCGGGTGTGATGAGCAAAGATGCTGCCTAGGGGCCCTGGAGGGCCCCATGCCTGCAACAGAGCGGGAGAAAGTCGGCAAGCAACTGCGTGAGCGATTGCATTGTGTGTGTATGTCTGTGTGTGCGCGTGCACACACGTGTGCCTGGGTGTGTGCATGTGTGTGCACGCATGCGTGCATGTGTATGAGTGTGCGTGTTTGTGTGTGTGTGTTTAAGATAAGGCGATGGGGTCTTACTGTGCATCTCCTTGAACTCACCATGTAGCCCAGACTGGCCTAGAACCTGTGCTCTCTCAGCCTTCATGTCCTGTGTGCAGGGATTGTAGGCCTATACTGCCATATCCGCGCTTTATTCGTTTTTCATTCAGAAAATCACGTAGTGCGAGTCAGTAGAACCCCGCCTCTCTCCATCTGGGATTACATGATCTGACGCCCTGTAATTTCTGGTTCTCGGTCATGGCCACTAGGAGGCCAACGCCCGTGTTTGGGGAACTCCCACTTGACAATATGATCTCAGTTCCACAGAGTAATTCCCACACTTGTGGGCGTGATTGGAGCCAGCCACATGGGTAGAACAGGCTGGCTCATGGGGCAGCATCCCGCTCCCTTCCCCTGGCTTTAGCTTTCCTACCTTTAACTCATCCTGCATTGTTACGACCAGGCCCCTGGGAAACACACCGCGCAGGGCGGACGGGTTTTCCAGTGGATCTTAAACCTGCATTGCCTCTCTGAGCGTTGTTTCTGTCCACCGCCGTCCACCTTCATGTACTTCTGTGTAGTTATTGGAAAGTCTCGCCTGTTGTCTGCTGAGAACCTCCCAGGACTCTTAAATATTTCTCGCTCCTCAAACGATTCAGGCAGGTACAGTCTCCCGATCTCTGCACACTTCTTTATTGCTGGGTCGTTACGGGTACCGCTTCATGGCTCTCTCCACTGGCACTGTGGGAAATGACATACTCTGCTCCTATAAACAGGCCCTCCCTTCCTCTACACACAGCAATTTTTCTGCTTTCTCTTGCATTTTAGATTTCAATTCCTGTTTGAACCTAGAAAACCTATTTTAATAGGATTGGTATGTATGTGTGTATATATATATATATATGTGTGTGTGTGTGTGTGTGTGTGTGTGTATATACCATACATATATATATATATATATATACACACACATATACACACATATATATACTGTGAATGTGTGTGTGTGTGTCTGTGTGTCTATGTGTAAGGGTTGACCGTGTGTGTGTAAGGAATGACTCTTTATGTGTGTGTATGTGTGTGTATCTCTGTGTGCGTGTCTGTGTGTGTGTGTGTCTATGTGTAAGGGATGATTGTGTATGTGTGTGTGTGTGTGTGTAAGGGGTGACTCTTTTTCCTTCCCTTAGGTGGGATGTTATTTTTAATGACTGCTTTAATGGTAGTCTGAGGTGTCCCTGCTTGGAGAGGTCCTTTCTTTCTGTCCATAATGAGACTTACTTCATTTGCACTGTCCTGAGATTTATGGCGGGATGAAGGGTGGGAGAGGGAAGCACCCTTCCAATTTATTGCACCTTAAATGAGCTGCATCTCGAGCCGAACCTAAACAAAACAAAAGAGGCCGTAAAGCAGTGTGTGCGTACAGTTGGGTTCGATGTCAGGGAGCCGCAGAGGGGCTTTCTGAGGGGTCTAAGGTTGGGAGGTAGGGTGAGAATCATCCCTGTGCTCCGCTTGTCCTTCCCCTCCCTCCCCACTGCGCCTCCCAACCGCCTCTCTCTCCTCTGATTTCAAGTCCATTTCCCTACGCTTTTGGCTGGTTTCATTTGCCTTAACTTGAACTTTGGAAGGAAACAGGACGAAAGAGGAATCCCTGTTTCAGGCCATTTGGCAGAGTAGCTTCCATTTTTAGATACATAACCTCAAGCGCATTTGTCATTTAGGAGAAACTGCCTCGTCCCCCTTTTGTGTGCAAAGGTGATGAAAACTCCATTCAGTTCTCCACTGTCGCATGGTCTCAGGGATCTCACGCCCACACTCTAGGCTGACTTCAGGCCTCACACTAACAAAAACCATCGCTCCAGGACCCTGGCCTGTCCCTGTTGGGCTGATCATCACTGAGAAAGAGCTGCTGCTTACGCAGGTGGGAGGGCTCCAATTGGTGGCCTGTTCAGATTTCTACCGCGTGGACTTACAGAGCTGAAGGCCGCGTGTAAAGGCACCGCGGCAGGCTCCAGCTGCCTGTTCTTTGCTCTTGGTTTGCCTGGGTTTTGATTGATATTGTTTGTTTTGTTTTTAAACCTGGGGAGGAGTCATCTACCTGGGAAGGAGTCCTTCGCCACAGTGTGACATATCCCAGGCAGCTCCAGAGGCCGACATCCCCTCCCGGCCAAGCGTACTCCGCCGATGAAATATGCCTGTGGCTCATCCGCAGGGAGGTCCTTCTTTTCAGTACATCCTAGCGTTACAGCCTGGATCTAGGTGCCGGGCCGGCGTGATCCACTCTCCCTGGCTTTTATAGCCCTGCGCCTTCCAAGTCTTCCCGCCAGCCAGGTGAACAGAAGGGGTGAGGTTTTTTTTTGTTTTTTTTTGTTTTATCACCCACAGCGCCAGCCCACACTTAGAACTCACGAAGGTTGCCTTCCCGGCATGAGGCACTTGTCTGTCATTGAGGTTTGAGGACTGTGGAGCTGATTTCACAGTACAAAACACCAGCAGTACATATATGGATTCCAGTATTGTTTCATTAAAAACCCCATTGCGTCTTCGCCTTGCTGCTCCTGATAGGCGAGGCGATAAGAAGCATCTACGCACCTAAGGTTTCCTTTTTTTCCGCTTAGATTCAAACTTCAGAATATTTTCAATATCTGCAACATTATCTTTTGAATAATAATTACCTCTTATATTAAATTATAAGACAGCAGGATTCAGGATTAGATCTCTCCATATTATTCTAGTGAAGGAAATTATGACAGGGGTCATTTTTTAGAATTATGGAGCAGGGCTAAAGGTCCCAGGCAGCATTAGAAGGCAAAGGCGTTTATAATTAAATTGTAATTTAGGCCCGTGATTTATCGTTTTCTCAATGAAAAATTTGGTGCTGCTGAGAGATCCTAAGAGGAACTTTAGTGAGATACAACTTAATGAAATAATAAAAAGAAAAATTATTCTGGAATAGATTGCATTACAGAGCAGAACAATCACAGCCTGCCTTCTGCGGGCACCCCCACGACCTATCCTGCATTCCAGAGGGGTTTCCTCTTAACTAGAATTTTCTTCTGAGGCTAAGGCAGGACACAGAAATTTGTGAGTTTGATATAAAAAAAACTCTACTTTTGTACACTTGAGAAATATAATTCAAAACTTAAATTTGCCAGATTTATTTTCACATTCGAGTATATATTTGCAAACATTTGCCAGTTTGCTAAATGCTGCCCAAACTGAAGAGATGCTGGCCGGCCAGTCACTGTAATAAAACTTGATTGATTGGCTCTGAAATGGGAGGTGCTCTCTTCTGCCTGTTTATCATCGAGGCTCATGTCCACGAAGGTGGACCTCTGGTATGTGTATTATCCCTTTGTGTCTAAGCTCCTGCATCTGCCCTTGGTGGCTCTGTATAAATACACAGCTATAGATATTCAAATACACAAGAAGGGAAAGTGCAGAGAGTGAATTGTTCAGGTTTCATGACATAAAAAGTAAGAGTAGAATTAAAAGAGAAAGGACAGAGTCCTTGGCTTTAAGAAAGAAAAAAAGACTTGGTACAAGCTTTCAGTATGAAGTCAGCAATTTTATAAAACTAATTTTGACCAAAGATTTGTTTCACGATAAGTCCGATTCAGTGGGTGTTTTGAGCAGAGAGATTAAGCAGTTCAGTTATTAAAAAGGAAGACATCTTGTAGTGGTGATAAGATTCTTGCGTTTATTGTAATTCAAATTGTTCACTTATTGTTATGCTTTAATTGAATCCCTAGAACCTTGATTGCTTTAATGAGCTTGGTGGTGGTTCTTTAAAAATAATCAAGCTAATAAACTTTTAATGGCATGATGTGTTTTAAATAATTGATTGGAAATGATGTAAATATCTGTTTATCTAGTGGTTGCTAACAGCTTTTTTACCTAACACCTAGTCTGTGGGGTAAATGTGTGTGTGTGTGTGTGTGTGTGTGTGTGTGTGTGGTGTAAATTGAAGTGTGTGTTTACATGATAAACTTGAGGTATATTAAGAAAACACGTATTTTCCATTTTCCCTAAATATGTTTTCTTCCATAGCAGACATTAGTAGCGTTCACCGAGTAATAACAGATGTGTACGGATTCATCTAAACACATGTTTATATAAAAGTTCACCACGCCTTGCCGGGGTCTTTTAAGTTGTAAACATCTCTGATCTCATAAGCATGGAGCCCTCTTTATGTCTTAACATATATCTGGCCGACTTTGGAGAACTAAAGCCCAGTGGCATCTGTTTTTCAGAAATCAGGTTTTTCTTTTCAAGATAAAGTCTCATTTGTTCAAGGTTGGCTTTGAACTCACTGTAGCCAAAGATACCTTGACTCTCTGATCTTCTCAAGTGCTGGGATAATGGGTCTGGCCCTCTGTGCCCGGCATGTATGGCGCTAGAGGTGGAACCAGGTTCTTGTGCACACTAAGCAAGCACTCCACCAACTGAGCACCTTCACAGCCCGAGAGACATCTTCACTAATATTTAACCCGTGATATTTAACAATGTCCATTTCTGTGATAACCCGATTGCCTATCCTGTTTTTTTTTGGTGCCCTGGTATTGTTCTCTGGTTGACTCGGTACTGGTGGAGAAGCGTGTACTAGTAGCATGACCTTCTCAAGGGCTTCAACTATTTCTCATCTGTGAAAACTGGAAAACGAATAGTGTGTACCCTCCAGGGCTGTTGGGCACAAGGAGGAGCTAACGCAGGTAGCACGCTCAGGGCCGCGTTGGGTACACTGTGAGCACTTCACGTGGGCTGAAGTCTTTGTTTACTGGTAATTATGGAACGTGACTGATCTCCCTGGACATTTTGATGGAAAAATTTTATCAAGGTCCTTTAATAAAAATAAAAATACTTGGCCATCTACGTTTTGCCTAAATGAAATGACTGATTCTGAAAGGAGCTCATAAATGCTGTTCTTTCATGCATGTGAAATATGCCAATCTCTCATTTTTTTCTTAGACCCACATTTTTTGCTTTTCAAATAATTGAGACTTAGAGAGAAATGGCTATGTCAGAGAGATTCATCCGTTCTTCTACTACTACTTGAAAACACACACACACACACACACAGAGAGAGAGAGAGAGAGAGAGAGAGAGAGACTATAAAATCTTTCATTTCTACTTTGCTATGTTCCTGTAACATTTGTAACTTAGCCTTTCCAGAGACTTCTGGAAAGTGAAAAGAACAAACAGTAGGCAGCTAGATGATAGATAGATGATAGATAGATAAATAGATAGATAAATAGATAGATAGATGATAGATAGATAGATGATAGGTAGGTAGATAGATGATAGATAGAGATAGATGATAGATAGATAGATAGATGATAGATGATAGATAGATAGATAGATAGATAGATAGATAGATAGATGATAGATAGATGATAGATAGATGATAGGTAGGTAGATAGATGGAATATCTGTGTACACTGTAGCCCAGACATGCCTGGAACTCATTGTGTAGACCAGGCTAGTCTCAAACTGGATATAACCTTCACGTCTCAGCTTCTATCGTGCTGAGATTGCAGGTTTGAGCCATCAGACCAGGTTCTGACACGATTCTGAGGTTGGAAGAAAGGTTTAAATCACACAAGTATCAATGGTGACTGTTGTATCCAGTATGTAACATCTAATTCTGATAACTGTGTGTGCAGACCATCAAGGGGTGCCTTTGAGAGTTAACACAGGTGAGAAAAAACGAAACACTCTGTAGAAGGAAGAGAGGAGGTCTTAGTTTTATTTGGAGAGTGATCTGGGGGAAACTAACCACTTTTGGAGAATAGGTAGCTCTTATAATTGTTTGATGTGGAAGAAATAAGGATTTTCTATTTTTCTTCCCACTGCTATGATAAAACTTCCCAACTGAAAGCAACTTATAGAGGAAAGAGTTTATCTGGCTTACATTCCAGGGTCACAGGTTCATAGGGTCATAAGGTCATAGGGTCATAGTCCATCATTGGTGGACATCAAGGCAAGAACTGAAGCAGAAATAATAGCGCACACCGCTTAGGGAGTCCTGCAGGCTTGTTTTCAGCTAACTTTGTTACACAGGCCAGGAAACACGTGCCTAGGGATGGTGCCACCCTCCTACAACAATTAACCATCAAGACAATCCCCACAGACATGCCCACACAGACCGGCAAGCTCTCTGTTGAGACTCTTTTCAGATAACTCAAGGCTGTGTCAAGTTGTCAATTATGGACAACCATGCTGAATAGGAAATTGCTATTAGATTTTCACAGCAAGAGCTGTTGCAGGCAGACTCACTGATGGATGTTAAAACTGCTGGGTGAAAAGCTGAGGAGCTGGAGATCCACTTCGTCTGCAGGAAGTTCATCTTTGTGCCAGTACGGGAAATCCAGCAACTGCTGAGAGGAGAAAACCTGCAGCCTCCTCCCTAAACCTAGTGACCAAGGGTGAAGTCACCAGGAATAAGACACACACATTGTAACACAGTGGCACAGGAAAGGCAAAACCTCTGTGCCATCCCCGAGCCGTGCGCCCTTCCTCATCAGGAAAAGAACAAGGGAGGGCCATCCCATAAACTAACTGACCAGAACTAGTCAAAACTGCCAAGGTAAAGACCAGCGTGAGGGCCGATGCATATGGCAGCTAAAGGCGACGTGGATTAGGACAGTCTTTAGCTACAAGAAGGATTTAATCTCATTCCAGGTCGTCTCATCGATGCTATCTCTGTGTGTGAGAGAGAGAATGACCAGAGGACGAGATCTGACCGCCACATGCTGTGATGGCACATTTGACGCCTCTGGTGGTGCTGGCATCACACACAAAGGCGCACCGAAGCGGTGACTGTACAAGCCGCGCCCACATTCCACGGCTGTGGATGCTCAACAGCTGCATCTTGGGAGGCACTTCCCAGGCTTAATGGGTGATGTGGTTAGAAGTAGATTAACATGGCTTCTACTGACAGCATCTCCGTGTAGAATTCTGGACCCAGCAGCCCGTTTCTTTGGCTGACACCCCTCCTAACAGCCTCCAGAAGCGGCAAGCGTCACCGCGTCTGCTTTAGGAAAAATCCTAAGGTGCTTTTTCTTAAGCAGCATCTATAAGTTGAAAGCCACATTGGTTACCATGGCAACCTCCAGTGCTTTGTCACCCACATCCTATGGGCATCTGTGTCTCTCCACTGAGCACTGCTGTGGACGTACACTAGAGTTCGGCTTTGCTGACTTGCCACAGTCTTGACGCCACTAGACATAGCCCTCATCGAGTGACCCACGAAGGTTTCATAGATGCGCCTTCATTTCCCTTCAAATCCTTCATTTTGGATTAGTAAGCAGACTCCACTGTCCTCGGCAGGTTCCAGCCACAGTTTCCCAGAAGTCTGTGAAAGACCACTTTTGTTATCATCTTTGTCGCAAGGCTCTCCTTTGGGGTGCCCAGACTCCAGCCAGGCCAGCATCAGTGAGGGGAGAGGTTGACACAGACACTTCCCAGTCCCACTTCCTCCTCCTCCCTTTACGCCCCTCTCCTGTGAACTGCCGCAGGGTTATTCTGATGTCCTGACCTATAAATTACTTCTGTGAGCACTTGGATACGAACATGTAGCAGGCTAGAAGGCAGCCAAGGGTTTAAGACAAATAGACATTGTAGAGTCAGAAGTAGGAAGGAGAAGAATTGAGCAGTAACCAAGCACCCGCCTGGGAGAAAGGGGTAAACCGATTATCCCTATTTCGGAGATAAAAGAAGCTGATAGGAGGAACCAGAGGTGCTTATAAAGTTACAAACTTGCTAATAAGTAGAATGAAGTTTAGACCTCAGCCATAGCCCCATCTTTCCGACTCTCTTGCCCTGCTACAAAGAGACTTGTACTAAAGCCAGAAACGCAGGGTGAAGCACAGGCTCTGTGTGTGCTGTGATCATGGGCCAGTCGTTTGATCTCATAGAACCTGTTCTACCAACTCAAGATAAGAAATCGCAGGGTGATAGGAAGCGCATAGGATGATTTTTTTTACAATATTACACATCAGTGTCAGCCAGTTGGGTGTACTGAGGTCATTGCTCTCAAGCACAAAGCAGTCACATGCATACACTTGTCTAAAAGCCGTTCTGAACACCATGTACTGATAACCCAATCCATCAGAGACAGGAGTCCATCGCCCCGAAGCATCCGGCTCGCGCACTTCCATGCATTACAAGGTTTGCAGCCTAGTGACAAAGCCGAGAGTCTGAGCGAGCTGTCTGGCCCCTTCCAGAGGTCCACGTGGCCTTGAGTTGTTTCAGCTTCTTGAGTTCTGGGGTCAATTATGATTACTTTTCCCCATTGGTCAGCGAATTGCTTAATCATCATACGGCCTTCTGCTTTGTCTGCCACTGTCAAACTGGCTTTGTGTTTTGGAGAGCTTCCAACACTTGTTTCAATAATGGGAAAAAAGTAAAAGAAAGCTGGGGAGTGAGGGGGTTCTCACTGATGAAAGTTCACATTCTCTGCACAGAGACTCAAAAGGCCAAGACACCCAGATTGCCCTTTCTTGCTCTTCCCCTGTAAGCCAACTTGGAAAATCTGAAAGGATAGTTTTTTTTTTTTGTTTGTTTTTAAAGAGCAAGCTAAGACAAAACCTCATGGTTATTTAAGTCTGGAGAACGAAAGACATCATTTTTCCAAATCATGCCACGACAATTTTGGATCTCATTTTTGGTTCTGATCCATTTGCCTTGTTCCTTCATTTCTTCTTGTTCAGGAGCCATTGGTGAGCATTTCATAGTCTGTCAGGACACACACAGGCCATCAATGGCCTTCTGCAGTCACTGTAGAAAGACCCAGAAGATATCCAAGAAAATCTTATGAATGGAACATAGACATTTGATTCCCGTGATTCGTAACTGGGATTCTAATGGAAAGAAGGGAACTTCTACAGCGACCCGAAGAGATTTCCTTCATGGGCCAGACAGAGGCCGGTGAAGAACGGTTCTTCCTTTCTTCCCTGTGGCCTTTATGAGAAGGAAAGGACTTTAGGGAAGTCGAGTCGGCCGGACCATTGGTGGTGCAGGATGTCACGTGGTCCATATTCTGGCTTGTCCTTTTCTTGCTTGCTGTGGCGCTAGAGCTCTTAGCAACACTTCTGGATGAAGCCTAAACCCAAGCATCTTAAGAAGCCTCATCCAAAGTGAATCTTCTATAAATAATAAACAGCACATTGGCTCTTCTTACTTCTATTAATCCCCAAATAGGTCAGGCACACTGTTTAAAAATGCAAGCATCACAATAAGGACATTCCCCAGATGCAGAGCTTGATGTGAGCGCACAGATTTTCTGGACACACTGCAGGAAAAGTAGCCCACACCTCTACTTCGCTACTTAAAATATTTATATATTATCTCTGAAAAGTGCTACTTCTGAAATGCAATTTATTATAAGCTGATGGAGCTCAAGGGCTCTCTGTCCTCTGGGAAGCCCTCCACATCCCTGTGACCGCTGAGTACTTTGCGCTAACTTTACTTTCTGAGACCCACGGAGTCCTCAAGAGGGTTGAAGCCGCTGCCAAATTTCTCCAGTATCTTTGCTGAACAACTTGGCACTCACCCTCAGCCCTCTTCAGCGGCTCTAATTTCATACGTTGGGGATCTCATTGTTTGCCAGCCAAAATAAAATGGCATAGTCCAAAACGTCACACAATTCAGAGCACTTCCCCCCAGTCCAGAGTTAGTTGGTTTTCCTTTCTGCTCAAGTCCAATGTTAACTTTGTCTCTTTCATGCGAAGAATGATTAGGCAATTAAGTGTTGACACTTTCGATGTGAAATGACATGTTTTCCTTGATGCCCCCCACCCCTGAAAATCAGATGAGTCATGTGTTCCACTGAGAACATGAATAGTTGGAACCCAGAGTCTATCTACTTGGGTAAAGAGACTGTAGTAGAATTCCACTGAGAAATGGTGGTAATTACTTTTTTTCTGAGTAATTATTTGCAATTAAAAAGTATACACAGGTGACCTTCATTACTGTGGTTAAACCTCCTGACCCTTAAAAACTAGTTACTTCCTTTAAACTTGCTTGTATTCCCTTCTGTTTCCACTCCAGCCCCTAGAGAGGCTATAATTAAGATGAGATAGAAGTCCCACGTAGTTGGGACTGAGTGTACATCTGGATGGGCCCATTCAAATAAAGGGGATATGAGACGGTTCGCAGCTGGTTAGTGAAGTTCCTTTGCCTGCTTCTCGTACGAAGTTTGCACTGGTTTCTAATAAACAAAGGAGGCCCTTCTCAACTCTAGAAAGCATCCTTCCCCTACCCCACCCTTCCTTTCCTTACGCTGTCTCCTGCTACCACCTGTCCATCAGGGGTGAGGCCCTAACTCCAGGCCACACTCAAGAGGAGGGCTCGTTTATACTCTGGGAAGGAGGTGTACAGACACCAGAGTCCTGGAGAAGGACCTCAGACAGAGAGACTCCGGTCATACAACCGGAAAAGGCTGATTAGAAAATGAAGCGTCCTGTGCTGACACAGGGAGAAGTTGCATTGCTTGGTTATAATCTCCTTTTCCTAGCAAATCTGAAATGCTGTTAAAGCTGGGTCTGTCTCACTGTGGACTTCAAGTCTTCAAATCCTTTGTATGTAATGGACATTTGCTCCCCCACCCAGGACTAAGGATGGAACTCTGGATACTGCCTGTGCTGAGCACGCGCGTTACCACTGGGACACCACCCTAGTCCATGTGAAAGCTATTCCTTGACTACTTTTTGGAAGACTAAATCAATGGATCAGTAGCTCAAAAATTAAAAAAATAAAAGAACACATGGTTGGGTCGCATAGGCCACACACCTAGCGGGACAGTTTCCTAGAATCCTGGAGATTCCTCTCAGAATCATCTGCCTGGCTCAGATCCAGTTTCCACCACTCGCTGAGTAGTCCTAAGCATTGTGTAAAGATGACAGTATTAACAGAACCTGTCCAGTAGAGCTCTAAAGATTCCAGGCTAATGATTGGTAGGGACTACGTCGGATGCATAATGCAATGCACACTTAATAAATCTCACAATTTTTACTCAACTTCTCTAGCTAATCAGGAACAGGGCCGGAGTCTGAATCCATGCCAGTCTAAGCCCCATGGAGCTTCTGGGGCAGCGGTTCTTGACCTTCCTAACACTGCGACCCTTCAACAGTTTCTCATGTGGTGACCCCAGCCGTAAAATTGTTTTTATTGTTACTTTGTAACTGTGATTTTGCTACTGTTATGAATCAATGTAAATACCTGTTATGCAGATGGTCTTAGGTGACCTCTGTGAGAAGGTTGTTCAACTCCCAAAGGGGTCGCGACCCACAGGTTGAGATCCGCTGCTCTAGATCTCAATACTGAGGGTGGCACTCTTTCCCAGACAGGAGTTGTTAGCGCTCTGGGGTTCCTGCCAGTGTTGTGACATATTACAGTGCTTGTTTTGTATCCAGTCTCAGGGCTTTTTAGAGACAGAGCTGTGGGTGAGCTGAGGAGCCCCTCTGAAGCAGGGATCTCCCAGAACCCTCTGTTGGATACCTAGGCAACAGCAGGCAACCACAGCCACCAGGTTCTGTTCGAGGCACACATTTCTGCCGAAGCTGGCACACTAGAAACAGAAAGAGCAGCGACAATGCATTCCAGTTGGGTTTTGAAACCGCAGAGAGCCTGTGCCACCTGTGCTGGTGAGCATGCGAGCGGCTTTGATCGCTGTGGATGCGTGCTCTTCTACTCTTTCATGATGCGCTGTCTCATGCAGGGACTGGGCCCTGGGTCTGCGTGCAACAACTGTTGACACGTTGTCGAGTCATATAGCATCCAAACCCCCAAAGCCAAAGAAGACATTCTTTGTATTTGCTCATCAGTCTTTGGGGGTGTGTGTGTGTGTGTGTGTGTGGTCATGTGTGCACAGGTATGTACTTGTATGCAGAGGTCAGAAGTTGATGTTGAGTTTTTTCCTTAATTGCCACACACACACACAAACACACACACACACACACACACTGAAACATGGTCTCTCAGTGAACTCAGAGCTCATAGAGTTTTCAGCTCAGACTCAGCAAGCCCCGTGGATCCTCCTGTCTGTCTCCTCTTTCTATGTCTTCTACATCGATGCTTTCCTTTTCATTCTTGAAAAATGCTGCATAGATACCTCTTTCGTTTCTTGCAGATTCTGGTTTGATTTAACGGTTGTAAGATTACTGAGGGACTCCGTGACCGTGAGGACTCGTCAAATCACATTGTACCCACATATTCACAGATGGGTCTCCTGACGACTAAGGCTCTGAAGAGGCTGTTTGTTAGGGGGTCACTCCCCATACCCTGATGCCCCAGTCAGCCTGGCCCTACAGCTTAATCTCTTGGAGTGTAAGAGGGAAGCCAGTGAGCTTTGAACTAGCTTAGCATTCTAAAGCAGCATGGCGGTGCGCACTGGCCCATAATTCACACGGAGGGCGGTTTCAGAATACAGCGGTGCCGCTTTAATGAACGGCATTTGTTTACTAGACGAAAGTGTAACGAGAGACACCCGTGCGCGCATGCTGGCGTCCCTGGTGTGTATAGCCTGTCTCTGGACAAATAGCCTTACGGTTGTCGTTTACCTCCTCTCGGAGCAGGTGCCACGGGCGTGCGGGCTGCGTGAACAATGGGACTCCTTGTGACTATTCCAGAGGAAATGGAGTTGAATTTTCTTTTAAGCGACTACCACGTTTTATATAATCATTCTTCAAAGCACCATTCCTGGGGCCTTATGCATAAAAATGCCTTGAGTTTGGAGTGCGGTTAATACACACAGGGAGGATTGGATACTAAATCTGGAGACCAGGATCGGTTACCTGTCTGAGGCATTTCCTATTTTAGAGAGCCTACATTGAGTGACACTGAGCTTAGCTCACGGGGAGAAGGTTTTCATCTTGAAGGTGACTTAGAAACATCAGCTGCAGCCTCCGCTGGACTTACTCAAGAATCTAGAAGGTTCTGAATCAAGCTCTACCTTCTATCCCTGGCACTTTCTTTCTAGCTTTGGTTATGCTCACCCCTTTAACCCGCACCTCTCTGTAGTTCCAGTAGCTGGAATTTCAGTGAAACGGTTCAGGTGCGTGCTTGACTTTCGTATTGATTCTGTTTTGTCATGCTTTGGCTTGAGACAGTCATCCTTGCTTCTATCTTAGAGAACAGAGAACAACTAGACCTGTAACTTTCCACCAGACCGGTGACCGTCGACTAGACCTGTGACCTGTCGTCTAGACCTGTGACCATCGACTAGACCTGTGACTGTCATCTAGACCTGTGACCTGTCATCTAGACCTGTGACCTGTCGACTAGGCCTGTGACCTGTCATCTAGACCTGTGACCTGTCATCTAGACCTGTGACCGTCATCTAGGCCTGTGACCTGTCATCTAGACCTGTGACCTGTCGACTAGACCTGTGACCGTCGACTAGACCTGTGACTGTCATCTAGACCTGTGACCTGTCATCTAGACCTGTGACCTGTCATCTAGACCTGTGACCTGTCGACTAGGCCTGTGACCTGTCATCTAGACCTGTGACCTGTCATCTAGACCTGTGACCGTCATCTAGGCCTGTGACCTGTCATCTAGGCCTGTGACCTGTCATCTAGGCCTGTGACCGTCATCTAGGCCTGTGACCGTCATCGAGACCTGTGACCTGTCGTCTAGACCTGTGACCGTCATCTAGACCTGTGACCTGTCATCTAGACCTGTGACCTGTCGTCTAGACCTGTGACCTGTCATCTAGGCCTGTGACCTGTCATCTAGACCTGTGACCTGTCGTCTAGACCTGTGACCTGTCATCTAGACCTGTGACCTGTCATCTAGACCTGTGACCGTCATCTAGACCTGTGACCGTCATCTAGACCTGTGACCTGTCGTCTAGACCTGTGACCTGTCATCTAGACCTGTGACCTGTCATCTAGACCTGTGACCGTCATCGAGACCTGTGACCTGTCATCTAGACCTGTGACCTGTCGTCTAGACCTGTGACCTGTCGTCTAGACCTGTGACCTGTCATCTAGACCTGTGACCTGTCATCTAGGCCTGTGACCTGTCGACTAGACCTGTGACCGTCATCGAGACCTGTGACCTGTCGTCTAGACCTGTGACCTGTCGTCTAGACCTGTGACCTGTCATCTAGACCTGTGACCGTCATCTAGGCCTGTGACCTGTCGTCTAGACCTGTGACTGTCATCTAGACCTGTGACCTGTCATCTAGGCCTGTGACCTGTCGTCTAGACCTGTGACCTGTCATCTAGACCTGTGACCTGTCATCTAGACCTGTGACCTGTCATCTAGACCTGTGACCTGTCATCTAGACCTGTGACCGTCATCTAGACCTGTGACCTGTCGTCTAGACCTGTGACCTGTCATCTAGACCTGTGACCTGTCGTCTAGACCTGTGACCGTCATCTAGACCTGTGACCTGTCGTCTAGACCTGTGACCTGTCATCTAGACCTGTGACTGTCCTCTAGACCTGTGACCTGTCGACTAGGCCTGTGACCTGTCATCTAGACCTGTGACCTGTCGACTAGACCTGTGACCGTCATCGAGACCTGTGACCTGTCGTCTAGACCTGTGACCGTCATCTAGACCTGTGACCTGTCGTCTAGACCTGTGACCTGTCATCTAGACCTGTGACCGTCATCTAGACCTGTGACCTGTCCTCTAGACCTGTGACCTGTCGACTAGGCCTGTGACCTGTCATCTAGGCCTGTGACCTGTCGTCTAGACCTGTGACCTGTCGACTAGACCTGTGACTGTCATCTAGACCTGTGACCTGTCATCTAGACCTGTGACCTGTCGTCTAGACCTGTGACCTGTCGTCTAGACCTGTGACCTGTCGTCTAGACCTGTGACCGTCATCTAGACCTGTGACCTGTCATCTAGGCCTGTGACCTGTCATCTAGACCTGTGACCGTCATCGAGACCTGTGACCTGTCGTCTAGACCTGTGACCTGTCGTCTAGACCTGTGACCTGTCATCTAGACCTGTGACCGTCATCTAGCCTGTGACCTGTCGTCTAGACCTGTGACCTGTCGTCTAGACCTGTGACCGTCATCTAGACCTGTGACCTGTCATCTAGGCCTGTGACCTGTCGTCTAGACCCGTGACCTGTCATCTAGGCCTGTGACCTGTCGTCTAGACCCGTGACCTGTCATCTAGACCTGTGACCTGTCATCTAGACCTGTGACCGTCATCTAGACCTGTGACCTGTCATCTAGACCTGTGACCGTCATCGAGACCTGTGACCTGTCGTCTAGACCTGTGACCTGTCCTCTAGACCTGTGACCTGTCGACTAGACCTGTGACCTGTCATCTAGACCTGTGACCGTCATCTAGACCTGTGACCTGTCCTCTAGACCTGTGACCTGTCGACTAGACCTGTGACCTGTCATCTAGACCTGTGACCTGTCGTCTAGACCTGTGACCTGTCGACTAGACCTGTGACCTGTCATCTAGACCTGTGACCTGTCATCTAGACCTGTGACCTGTCATCTAGACCTGTGACCTGTCATCTAGGCCTGTGACCTGTCATCTAGACCTGTGACCTGTCGACTAGACCTGTGACCTGTCATCTAGACCTGTGACCGTCATCTAGACCTGTGACCTGTCCTCTAGACCTGTGACCTGTCGACTCTAGACCTGTGACCTGTCATCTAGACCTGTGACCTGTCATCTAGACCTGTGACCTGTCCTCTAGACCTGTGACCTGTCGACTAGACCTGTGACCTGTCATCTAGACCTGTGACCTGTCCTCTAGACCTGTGACCTGTCGACTAGGCCTGTGACCTGTCGACTAGGCCTGTGACCTGTCCTCTAGACCTGTGACCTGTCGTCTAGACCTGTGACCTGTCGTCTAGACCTGTGACCGTCATCTAGACCTGTGACCTGTCGTCTAGACCTGTGACCGTCATCTAGACCTGTGACCTGTCATCTAGACCTGTGACCTGTCGTCTAGGCCTGTGACCTGTCGTCTAGACCTGTGACCGTCATCTAGACCTGTGACCGTCATCTAGACCTGTGACCGTCATCTAGACCTGTGACCGTCATCTAGACCTGTGACCTGTCGTCTAGACCTGTGACCGTCATCTAGACCTGTGACCTGTCGTCTAGACCTGTGACCGTCATCTACCTGTCATCTACCTGTGACCTGTGACCTGTCATCTAGACCTGTGACCTGTCGTCTAGACCTGTGACCGTCATCTAGACCTGTGACCTGTCATCTAGACCTGTGACCTGTCTAGATCTAGACCTGTGACCGTCATCTAGACCTGTGACCTGTCTCTAGACCTGTGACCGTCATCTAGACCTGTGACCTGTCATCTAGACCTGTGACCTGTCATCTAGACCTGTGACCTGTCATCTAGACCTGTGACCTGTCATCTAGACCTGTGACCTGTCGACTAGGCCTGTGACCGTCATCTAGGCCTGTGACCTGTCGTCTAGACCTGTGACCTGTCGACTAGGCCTGTGACCGTCATCTAGGCCTGTGACCTGTCATCTAGACCTGTGACCTGTCGTCTAGACCTGTGACCTGTCATCTAGACCTGTGACTGTCGTCTAGACCTGTGACCGTCATCGAGACCTGTGACCTGTCGTCTAGACCTGTGACCGTCATCGAGACCTGTCACCATCCACCGCCTTTCTAGAACAGCCCTCCTCTGCCGCAGCAGCTGTTTACCCTCCTCTCGTTTGTATACCCTTCGTAGTCTGGGGATGATGAGAGCAAGTGCTTCCGGAACCATTTCCTGCCGACTTTTGGATATCTTGACTTTCATTTCTGCACTTAAAAATAAATCATGAGTATGTAGGTTGTTCTCCCCATAAGACGAAACGGTGATTAGTTCTTATACTGGGCAGCATTACTGAAATCCTTCTAAATAATTTGGGCCTGAACTGTTCTCGATAGATTCTGGACTTAGGATTTGCTCCTCGGCACTCACTCCTGGCACGGAATTTCTCTTACCTGTGCTGTCTGGTGCTGCTGCCCCGGTGCTGTTGCGAAGGAAGGGCAGTCCTGGCTTCTACACAGCCACGGGGTCTGACCTGGGTGTCAGCACTGGGTGCACACACCGGTGTGACTCACACGTGGGGCAGCGGTATAGTAAAATCCACCCCGTCCTCCGAAATATAGGTGAAGGTTTGCCTTTTTATTCGTGTGTGTGTGTGTGTGTGTGAGAGAGAGAGAGAGAGAGAGAGAGAGAGAGAGAGATTGGGGGGGTGTGGGGGAGAGGGAACTAGTCTATTTCCATGTGTACTCCCGCTATTGAGCCCTACCCACAAGTTAGAATTTTCTATTATTGGTAAAGAAAATTTCTTTTCTTTCCTACATGGAAACCAGGAGGAAAAAAATCACAATTTTCTCCCATCTTTTCTCATATTGTACTTAGCAATGGACCTTAATGTATCCATGACTGGACACTCGATGTTTAACGAGCGTGTGCATCTCCCACCACCTTCCTTCTGGTCCCTGGGAAGGGAGGGCATAGGCTTTCTCTGCACCCGCAGGACGAGCTTTCCTTCTGAGAGGGCGCCTTCAGTGTCTGTTACAGACAGCAGTTCCATGGCTTTGAAGATTTTTATCAATGTTCTACAACCCCAGATATTTCTCATTTTTAGCCAAGTGTATATGCTTTCAACTTCAACAAATACATTTGATTCCTGATTTCTAGATCTTTTCCTTAAGCCAAACATTTTTTTTTTTCATATTTACAGGCTTCTGGATGTTTTTTGAACTCTTCTGAGACCAAAAGAAGAATGTATCAGAGAAGCCTGCTGACCTCGGTATGTCGACACACCCTGGTTGGGCATCCTAGAAATGGCCCAGGGTGTCTCCTCCTGAGTGCTTTGTTTTATTCAAAGTTGCTTGAAGCCAGGAGCATGCTCTCCTGTCAGATTTCTTAGACATAATGATTTGAAATACATGTGACCTAAAAATGAGCAACTTGACTTTGGCCATCAGACGTGTAATGAACAGTAAGATCCTGTACCTACTGGCTGATGTTTGGTTCTGGATAAGTGGATTTGGTTGCTGAAGAGGGTTGCCATATGAAAGTGGGAGCTATAGCGATGGGCAGTGTCTAGGGAAGGAGTTGGCCTTTTAAGGCACATGCTTGGATCAGTTTTTTGTGTACTTAAGGCTGGTCTGGGTGAGTGCCCATGGGTGCTTTGACATTACATTCCCTGTTGTGACTTAGTGTAAACTCTGGATGCTCAGGGTTCCAAATCTAGAATGAAGTACGATGATAAATTCCTAGGGCAGTGATTTGGGGTGTTGCTTGTTGGGATCATGTCTGTGTCTGCTGGCGGGTGAGGATATTGTAGATCCAATCCCCGGAAAAATGGCAGTGGGAGTTTCCGTAGACCGGAAGCGGGCAGCATTGGAATGTCATGGTTTCTTGGAGGCTGACCTCGGTGGACAGTTGCTTTTCCTGGGGCTGCTGACTGGAGGAAGAGTGTTCATAGAATGCCTTGGATGCTGGAAGTATTCACCATCCAGTAAAGCCTCTTTCCCACCCGCCTGAGATACACAAGACAAAACTTTACAGTGCCTCCATGTAGGCTTTCCATGGTTTCATCTGGAGATGGCGGCACTCAGGGAAGATCAGAAACCAGGGTCCAGTGTTGGATGCAGAAGACAATCATTTTGGTGACGTGTTGGGTAGCCTGAGGCTTGCTATCAAATGCCTTGGTAGCATATTTTAGAAATCAGAGCTGGTTCCCATTCATAAAAACAATCCCTTCTGGTAAGATTGTCTTATGCCTTTGACCATTTTGTTTAAATAGCTTTGCAAGGTAAGCGTGGCTACAAGCACAGGCCAAGCTCGGACTGTGTGTCTGAAAGGGTCACACGCTTGATCTCAGATATTTGGTCCCTGTGTTTTGTCGCCTGCTGCTTTTCATCCTGGTGGGCAGAGCAACCTTGGCTTAGACAGCACGTGGGCCTTTGTATGTACCGAACACCCCCCCCCCCCCACCCATTTCAAACACTTGGGTTTTCTAGCAGTGAGTATTCTGGGTGTTTCTCTTTGTGTGTGCTAATGGTATGGACTGATCTTGCAGAATCATCACAGCAAGCTGTAAATGATGTATGAAATGAAAAATTCCTGCCCAGTGCACAGGGCGAATGGATGCAGTTCTGCGAAATCACCACAGTGCTGAGCTATTCATTTTAATATTTCCTTCAGCCATGCAGTCATTTTGGCGAGTCACATTCACAGGCTTGCCACTGGTACACAGCTCAGATCTCCTTCATATAAGCGTCCGATGGATTTCAGAGCTGTGTGCACACACGTGTACTGCACGGCAAAGGAATTGGCCTTTCAAAAATATTTCTAATAAATACAACATCAGCATTTTTATTTTGAAAAATGTTGAAAATAATTTAGAACCAAAATAGCAAAGGTGGAGACGATTTAACTCCACACTGGGAAATGCCTTTGTTAGCACTGGAGCCTCCTTGAGGGGGTTTCTCCTCCCGTGACTGATAAGGCTCTTCGTTCTCTTCATCCTGTAAACGTACTTTGTAAATTTATATTCTCAATGACTGACAGGACTTGAATTCTTCCCCTGGTTTCCTACACCGTAACTTTCAGCCATTATACCTCGTCCAGTTATGTGAGTGCAACACACAGTTTTGCTGGCTTTTATCGTTGGCAAGTATATATTTACTTTTCCCAGCTTTGCTGATATCGGTGTTTGCTCCCAGTGTTGCATGTTCATGTGCTGACAGCAACTTTGCAGCTTGCTTGTGTTCGTTGCGCTATTTCTTGACAATTGTATTTGTTCTCCACGTTGGATTTGGAGGATGACCGAGGTGTAATGATAAATTAGGGGACTGGAATTATTGTCTCTGTGACACGAAGGCACCCCTTAAAGAAGGCGCATTTCCATTTACTGAAGACGTCCAATGTGAGTTCATCTTGGTGCCCTGGACTAGACCTCACTAAGACACTAGGCTTATTCCACTCGGGGCTTCTGAGCATTATAGTTACGCTTGTGAACTATATTTATATTTGTCACTGATTCTCTGGTCAAGGGTGACAGTGGCCTCATTGACTAACAAAGACTTGCATCTCCTCTCCCAGGCTCCAGAGCAGGTCAAACATCCTGGAACGACCTTCTCTTTATACGGGAGAGAATTAGCGTGTGCAACTGTCTCACTGGGAGGCAGGAAGTTATTTGAAGCCTCTCATTTCCCTTCAAGATTCTAATATGTTCCTGATTATTGTTTGAATTAATTTCAGTAATTTATAGTCTTCTGTTGAGATATCAGTTCACGTGGAACTTAACGTTGTGCACACAGTTCCCACAGCACGCGAGTTTACACGGTAACTCTGTAGAGAATGGAGTCACGCAGTGGGCTACCTTTTCTTCGATTGTTAATGTCACAGTAGTTAAGAGGAACCAGCTCTTGATTGTGTTTTAAGCTTTGGAGCATTTTTACTTTTAACTTAGGTTTTGTATTTCCTTTATGGGTTCTAGGTCATGTGCTTAATTCATTTACCTTTGATTTCTTGCTGTTTACTAGTGAAAATGTGCGAAGCTATCGAATTCCACGTGGTCATTTTTGGGAAGGAGTTCTGGCCATTGGAAAGGAAGGTTGCTTGCTGCTTGCTACAAAGAGGGGAATTTATTGATTACTTTGTCGTGCTCCTGTGGGTCATGGTTCCTGATTTCACTTTGGCTCCTTGACCAACTGTGAGGAAATTAAAAATTTTTATGGATTTGTCGCTACCATTCTTTAACTCTGATTTATATGGATATGTGCCTTCTGCCTCTCTGTGCAGTACTATTTGACAAACGAACAGTCTGTTTATGCTTGTTCTTCTTCATGAGCAGTGCTTCTTTTCTCCATCTGACATGTTTGCTCCTCAGGCTGGGGCTTAGCTGATATGATCTTCTGTAAGGCTCACCTGTGACGTGTGTGTGTGTGTGTGTGTGTGATTTCTGTGACAGCAGTTAGCCCCCAAATCAACTGGAGGAGGCAATTTTTCTGGTGCCTTCGTGTATGTACCTGGTATCAGAACCACACTTAAAACAGCAAGAGGGACCAACCCCAGTCCACAGCAGTTTCCTAACCCCAGGAGATGGTCATTATTCAGAATCTTGTACTAGGCTACTTTGCCTTTCAAAATACTATTAATTTGCTAGGTGTGTTGAGATAAGCAGTATAGTGTTCAGATATTTTAAATTTCACACATTACAAAAACAGAGTACGCTGATATACATGACGTGATGAATTCGCACTCACCATCATTTCTAAGGTCCGTCTATACTGCCACCTTTCGCACACATTCTGGTCGTTTCTATTGCCGTACAGCAGCCTCTGTGTGAAACGCTGTCTTTTTCAAAATCTATTTAATAAATTGGCACTAATATATTTTATCTCGTAAGCGTTGTGTTTTGAGACAGCTCCTCACATAACCCGGGCTGACCTCAAACGCACTGTGAACCTCTGCTTCTCCCACCTCTGCAGACTCGCCCCGCCATGCCGGCTCCCACGGTGTCGGATGACGACACTGTGGCTTTGTGTATACGGAGCTCCACCGTTGAGTCAGACTCCCAGCCCCTCCTCCTAATGTTACTTTGAAGATTTTTGTGTGTTCCTTCCGGTATTCCTGCCTAAGAATTTCTGCAGCTTATAGAGATGCTTCACCTCCATCGAAGCGTGAAGTATGAAAGATGATGTGACCTTAGGCTCCTTGCTGTGCCTTAGATATTTGGTGTTGGCCAGATGTGCCATGGGCCCCTCTGGCCCTTTTGATTCTGTTTCATCATGTGCCTTCTTATTTTATTGTGCCTGATTCATTCTCTTTATTACTTGCTTTAGGTGTTACTTTGGACAAGGTTTCGCAGCGTAGCCCAGGCTGGCCTGGAACTCCCAATCTTGCCTCTGGTCTCAGGGCACTGGGCTAACAATCACGTGCTGTCTCACTGGGCTCATGATGCTGATTTTCTATTTCAGCATTCCCTGCTCTTACCTCTTATTTGACATTACTTCTGTGTTTGGAAGGGTAGGTATAATTTGGCCAACTGAAGAGGACACAGATGCTTAAATATTTGCCAGACATGAAGTGTTCTTGATAGTATTCATGGGAGTATGGGAGACGCTGTTTCAATGTGTATTTTAAAACTGGCTCATCCTGTTCCATGCCCCGAAGTTCAGAAATGTCAACATAGAACTCTTAAAAGCTTAAGGTCATTTTATTTCATTTGATGGTGACTGACGATATTTGAGGTCTTCTGTTTGTCTCTCAAGCTCATTACATTCCTCTTGTTCTCAGAATGTTCTAGTAGAAATTACATGCTGGGTAGTGTTCCTCTAATTGATCTGATGGGCTACCCCAGTCTTTCTCACATGCACGACTCCATGTTTGAGCTATGATTGCTTTTTACTTGCATCTGTTACCTGTGTCTCCTTCCACGTGATTTTATCTCCTCAACTCTACCCCTCGATTTTAGGGCCACTCAGTTTCCTTCGGTTGGTATTTTTGTCTTTGGGACACATGGACAGATGACGCTGTCAAATGTGCCATTTGGCCGAGGTGTGGTGTGGCCTCCCCTCCCTTTGCCTTATGCGTATACCGAGAGCGATGTGTGTAGGCTAATGTATGTATTTACAGAGGGAACTATCACAGCTACTTTATGATATTTAAAACTAAATGCCACAGTTGAAGTCTTTTTTCTCCTAAGTAAGTCAAAACTTCCCTTAAAGGAAAGCTGAGCAAAGTAGTAATTTGGAACTAGTTGGCTTAACTTAAAAAGCTCCCTGGTGACACCAGAGCAAGCTTCATGCTACTGCTCCTTAGACTTCCTCATTAAAATATTGACTACTCGTTTTCTTCAGTAAATGCTAATCCCAGCTCCCACGTACATGTGTTTACGTTTCACCACGGGCAGCCTGCCAGGCTAGAAAGAAACCCAATTTATTAATTTCACCATTTCCTTTTCAGCAAGGAAAAGATACATTAAATTAAAGATTTGCTAAAAATAACAAGAAACAGTTCCTGTCCATGCCGGGCGCACGCCGTCTCTCTGGCGGAGGTGGCGATGGCTCCTGTGTGAAGAGCTAAATATGTCTGCTCATCCGGGCTCCCGTCTTCTCTGTGTGGGGTTCTCTGTTCTAAAAGATCTCCCCTGCAGGCTCTGATGTTGGCTTCTCTTCTGCTGCTTCTTCCCAGTGTACTTTTGCTGGCTCCTGCCGTTGCACACCCCAGGAGCCAGAGCCCTTTCTGATGTTGTTAACACATGAACAAGGGTGGTTACCCTCACTGAGCTCATGCTGCTCTGCGGAGCACTCTCCCCAGAAATCTTGGGAATTTTCAGGGTGTGAGAGGGTTCCCATTTGGTTATGATTCACAAAGGGATCGGTGTTATTGAAATGTGTAGCGCTCCTGTGTTCTCCAAGCCATCTGGAGAACCTCCCATCCTGATTCCTCCTGCTGTTTCAGACTGGCGCATCCTCCTGGAGCCCAGAGATGTTTCTTAAATAACCCTCCGTAGAGAGCAGCGAATCCCTCAGCTGAACACTTTTGGGAACTGGAGATATGTGTGCACCTTGTGTTATCTAAACTTGCAAAGTCAAGGGAATTTCTAACAAAAGCCAACCATCATTAACCCTGTCAGCATCCCTTGTCTGCTGGCTGGTACTCTACCTCATGGGATATTAAATCTGTTAACTGGATCTGTGCACACTTACTTGACGCCACCATCCACAAGGACAAAGGAGTCATTTGCAAATGCGTAAAATGGGTCCGCAGGTTATATTAGGTTCCTCTGTTTCGTCCCATAATGCATCGTGCTCCCCTTCTGTCTCTCGCTGATCAAACGGTGGTGTTCGCTCTAGCAGGGCTGGAAGAACGGTCTTAGTGTCTTCACAATCTGTTTCTACTTTGAGGGAAATACTAAAGAAAAAAGCATTTCCCAGTAGCTCATTTACTTCCTCTGTTCTGTCTGACTTAAGTGGCCTGAAGATTTGAAATCTTCATTTTTTTTTTTTTAATTTCACAAAGTTCGTAATAGCTTGTTGATGTTTGGAACCCAGGCAGAGAGGGAGACTCAGCTGACAGACCTCTTGCTTTGAAAGCATGAGGACCTCGTTTGATGCCCAGAAACTACAGTAAAAAATAAAAACCACTCCATGTCATATGTCTGTGATCTCAGTGCCAGGAGAGTGAATCCAGGAGGGACCCTAGGGCTCATGGCTTCTCCCCCAACACACTCAGAAAGAGAGGGGCAGAGGGAGGAGGGGGTTTGTTAGAACTCCTTCCCTTCCAGAGCACTTGCATTGTTTTTGCTGTCTTTTGGTTTTTGTTCACAAGCATGCTTATATGTCTTTGCTCGTGAGCTGTGCGTGTGCATGCGCCCACCGAGGCCAGAAGAGGGCGTCATAGCCCCTGTAGCTAGAGTTGCACACAGTTGTGAGCTGCCCAGTGTGGATGCTGAGAACCAAGCGCAGGTTCTGTGGGGACCTGGCTAGGGTTTCTTAATCCCGGTTTTGGGGAGTTTTAGCCCATCTCGTTCCCACTCAATTTGAATGAAGTTGTCTCCTTCTCTCTTGCTCCTAATCCGCATGGGTGTCTGTGCTGACATGTCAGTTGCTAAGGTCTGGGCGGACTTGAACTGGAGGCAAACGAATAGCTTACTGGTGTCTCTGCTGTAGTTTTGCTCCTCGAAGTGGCCAACTCCAAGATGCTTCTCGGGAGGACATATTTAGCTGTGGACTGTTGCTTCGTGAGGAGGGCTGCCTCAGCCAGCTGGCAAGTGCTTTACGCCCCGAAGCACGAAGATCTCACAGCCCCTGTAATTTTATCCTTCCTGGTGTCGCTGCAGGTGCTATTTTTATTCATATAAATATTTAATCTTCTATAAAACTTATTAAGCTGTTGGCCTCAATAATATTTTTTTGGCAAGTTCCCTAGGTCAAAGGGACACAGTCAAGTGCAGCAGCTTAGCTCACGATCACAGTTTTAAATAAAAGTACACAAGGCGATTTTCTGAGATTTAAAAGTCGACCCTGACAAAGCTGTTTGGGCTCGGCTGGGACGTTCCCCATCACCTTGGGAGCACTGGGCTGCTATCAGAGAAATCAGAAAGCAAACTCAGGGAGCCGAAAGGGGGAAGCATAGGCAATGCCTGCTTTTCCGTAGAGCTGGTGGAAAAGCAGAGAGGCCACGCACACAGCACGCAGTACCCTTCGCTTTCCTCGCACTTAGCTCTTCCTGGTAAGTTTTTTTTTAAAAATTCTGTTTTCTTACTGCTTGAGAATTTCATGCATACGTATAATGTCGTTTGATTAAATCCGTTCCCACACCTCCTCCAATTCCTTCTCTATCTCCCACCAATACATTTCCCTTCCCATGTCATGTGCTCTTAAAAAACAAAAAACAAAAGACAAAAGCCATTGAGTTCACTCTGTGTTGCCTGTGTGTGCTTGGATGTAGGAGCATCTACTGAGCATGGGTAGCCTGTCAAGGGCTGCATCCATTACATGGACTGCCTTCACCCCCCCCCACCTCCAGGAACCACTGATTGCCACCTGCTCAGCTAGAAGGGGGGCTTCAAGAACCCTTCCTCCACCCACGCTGGATCGTGGCAGGCTTGATCTTGCACAGGTCTTGTGCGCGTGTCATAGACACTGCAGGTTATGTGTGCAATAGTTCTGTCACGTCTAACGAAGAAGAACACTGTTTGCTGCAGGTGTCTACTCCCTCTGGCTCTTCTAACCCTCCTGGCCTGGAACTTCAGCTCTAGATTCAGTCACACTGACTGCAAAGGGAGCTTCTCAAAGGAGGTGCAGAGCTCCACTAGGAAATACGGGGGGGAGGGAGGGAGGTGGTTTCCACTGAAAATACACAAAGAAGTTACTGGCCAGATTAGGGCTGGAAAGCTCAGCTCTGTGCTCCCAATGAACCCCACCTTCACTGCACCAGCCAGACCTGGGGAGAGTAGTGACGGCCGCCCACGTAGCTCTGCATCTGTGAAGGTGCATGGATCTTTAGCTTGTGAGCCCCTGAAGGAGTTTTGAGTCCTCTGGCCTCAGGGCACCCGCTCCCACAGGCACATACCCTCAAAGTCCATCCCCAGCGACCTCCTCCAACAAGGCTCTGTCTCCCAAAGGCTCCATCACCTCCACAAGCAGCACCGGCAACTGGAGGTGGGTCGGGTGTTCAGCACTCATCCCTGGAGGGGACATTTCTTAACCCTCAGCAGTCCTCAAGTACCTGGTAAGATCCCTTGGTTGCATTCCTCACAGTCAGTTTTAAAATTCATTTTATTGTTGTTTTTTTCCTTTTCTGTCCATTCTTTGAGGTTCACATATCATGCAATTTGATCACATCACACACACCCCCAGGTCCTTCCAGATCTGTGCATCCAGCCTCGGATCCCCTGTCTTCCTTTCTACACAGTCACCAAGTTCAGTCTGTGCTGCCCATACACTCTTGGATGCGTGAAATCCACCGAGCATGGGCTCCACCTGCCAGGGCCCACAGACTGTCCCTTTCTCAGTTGTTGTCAGTGGCCAATAGCTTCTTAGCTAGGGCGGGACTTCCTGTCCACTTCTGCTCTCCACGCTGGGAGTTAGTCTGGCTTGAGCTTGCACAGATCTTGTATGTGCTGCCACAACCCCTGTGAATATATATGTGTGTGTACGTGTGTGTGTGTTGTGTGTGTGTAGTGAGTGTATGTGTACATGCGTGTGCGTGTGGTGAGTGTGTGTGTGCACCCATGTGCATGTGTGTGTGTGTATGTGCATCTGTGTGCATATGGAAAATGTGTGTGTGTGTGTGTGTGTGTACATACGTGCACATGTGTACATATGGTGAGTGTGTATGTGCACCTGCCTTACTGCGTCTGTCCAGGAAACAGCTCCCAGGCTCGGGGCATGTGATCTATACCCATTCAGGTTGAGCGTCCTGCAGTCTCTTACTCTCTGCACTTTGATCAGTTGTGGGTCTTGGTATCAGTCACACTGACTGCAAAGGGAGCTTCTCAAAGGAGGTGCAGAGCTCCACTAGGAAATACGGGGGGGGGGGAGGGGGGTGGCTTCCACTGAAAGTACACAAAGAAGTTACTGGCCAGATTAGGGCTGGAAAGCTCAGCTCTGTGCTCCCAATGAACCCCACCTTCACTGCACCAGCCAGACCTTGGGGAGAGTAGTGACAGCCGCCCACGTAGCTCTGCATCTGTGAAGGTGCATGGATCTTTAGCTTGCGAGCCCCTGAAGGGCACTCGGCTGCTTCTGGTCAGCAAACTATGCAATGTTCCTACAAAATGAGAGTCAGTCCCAAAGACGGTAGGCAAGGTATCGAGTTCCCAGTTTTTGGTATGTGTATTTGGAAAGGGGGGTATATATGATATATGTGTGTGTGTGTGTGTGATATAGATAGACATATATGCATACATGTATGTATATATATGCACATCTGTGTGTGTGTGTGCGCGTGTGTGTGTGTAATGATCGAGAGAGATGCCGTACAACAACAACAGTTTCCCCCTCATGTCTGTCAAGACAAAACCAATCAGAATGGCTTTCTCTCCATGTGTCCTCACCTCTGTGATTTTTATTTTTATTTTTGGATGGGGAGGGATGGCCCCGCTGAGTTTTGGAGTATGCCTATAGCAGCTTTTAGCAAATCACAACCCCAGCGGTAGGCTCAGCTCTGAAGAAAGATTTACAAACCCCTCACTGCTTTATAAATATCTGCATTTATATCTTTAGAGGGAGAAGAAACCCCCCCACGGCTGCCCCAGCCTCCTCGCCCTCTCCCCCCGCCCACATTCCCCCCTTTTTTGCTTTCCTCTTTCAGAAATTAAAGATTGCGATGTGTGCAGGAAATGAGGGTCTATAAAATTGTGATAAAATGTTCCTGCAAAATTGCCTTTGAATTTTCGCCCTGAATTGCAGGCGAAATGAAATTGTTCGCTTTCAGCATCGCTTTGTTTTTGACCCCTTTTTGTGAATTCTCAAAGGAAAGAAACATGTTCCCATCTTTTATAGTAATCAAATTTATCTGGCATCTCTCAGCCCCTTGGATTACTTATGCTGGAGTTGGCTAGCCTCCGGAAGGCGGTGGCTGCTTTATTTATTTATTGTTCTAAAGTGAGGGTTTTTGACATGACGTTCTGCCCCCTCTCCTGGGGAGGGGGAGGAAGGGGCTTTCTGCATCCTGTCTGTGTGTGCGTGTGTGTGCCTGTGTCTCACGGAAGGTAGATGGTGTCTATCTGGTGAGAAATAACAGGGAGATTTTAACAATCCTGGGTCATAGATGTTTGGTTTGCTGTTTTATCATGGAAGGAAAAAAGTCTTATTGTCACTGATAGAAGATTTTACATAAAGAGAAATTCTGGCGACAGAGTTGGCGTTCACACCGAAATATTGATGGTCGGCTGTGGACTGTGGGTGAGGAGTTGGGGTTAACACAGGCTGCTCCTGGGACAGGTGATCCGATGACTTTGAAACCTCCTGGCTCTCATGCGACTCTTTTCCATAATAAGTGCACCATCTGAGATGGCTGGCCAGTCCTGCCGGTGCTGCCTGCTAGCACCGAGTTCTGGAGAAAGAAGATTCTCTTATCCTTTTGATTTTCAATCTCTTTTCACTGCCAGTCCCCAGATAAGCAGAGGAAACGGACTTGAGGCACAGACCTGCAGAAACCAAGTTTGTGTTTCAAAACAAACTTCCTTTTGCTAAGAATACAACATTGGGGCAAATATAGAAATGTTACTGGTTTTGTTGTGTATGTCCTTAAACCTCCACCTAGCTCTAGTTCAAAATTAAGCAAAGACATTTTTTTGAAAAGTGTCACCAAGATGTCACCTGTTCTTTCTGAAATTGTTTAGGGAAGAATATGACATATCCAGCTGTTGCAGACTTTTAAATCATTCCTACAGACCTCTGAATTATACTGAGTCTATGGACCATCCCCAAGCAATTAATTCCTTCCCTCTCCTCTCCTCTCCTCTCCTCTCCTCTCCTCTCCTCTCCTCTCCTCTCCTCTCCTCTCCTCTCCTCTCCTTTCCTTCTCTCTCTCTCTCTCTCTCTCTCTCTCTCTCTCTCTCTCTCTCTCTCTCTCTCTCTCTCTTTCTCTCTTTCCTGCAATATAGGCAGAGCATGCTTGGGCAACAGTCTGTTCTCTGTACCAGTCTTTCACAGCCCTTCAGTGCGTGTTTTTGATTGATCTCATATTTGTTTCCTAGGCAGCAACTCACGCGTACAGCAGGACTCTTTCTTTATGGAAATTAATACTTAGGTCACTGACACATCTGTATATATTTCAGAAACTATAAAACAAAGGCCCTGAGAACAGGTGTATTGCAAGTAATTTGAGAATCTCTCCTTTGATCTTGGCTTAGACATTGGGCAAAGTTTAGAATCATTAGAATCGAGAACTGGCTGTGAGTCTGCTAGCAACGAATCTGAATCTGCACCCAGGGGTTTAGGCTGAAAAGCAGAAAGTCTGTGAGTTCAGCGTTCATGGGCGATTTACGTGTAGTTAATTACATCCTATTTACTTTAAAGTGATTCATTTGCAGGAATTAGTTTCTAATTAACTTGTACAATCAAAGGATCAACTTTACCACCTGTCACATTAAAAAAAAAACTTTTTAATGAAGAAGAAAAGAAAATGGTTCGTGAAGATTTACATGCAGAAGTGGAAGTTTTCAAAGCATTTCCAGTCTGGCAGCAGACACAAGGGTGTGGCATCTTTGTGGGCCAAGTACAGGACACGGGCAGCTGCATGTGTGTCCCTTGTACTTTACATATGAATTACATGTACACGCACACACACACATACACACACTCACACACATACACACACATACACATAAACACACACACATACACACATACATACACACACACACATACATACACACACAGACACATACATACACACACACACACATACACACACACACACATATACACACACACACATACATACACACTACACACACACATACACATAAACACACACACATCACACACACACACACACACACACACAAACACTCACACACACATCACACACACACACATTTATAAAAGGCTTAAATCTACCAGAAAAATAGGGATTAATTTGGTCCTTAATTGCAAGAGCCCCAGAAGAAACGTGTTTATCTGGAAGAATTTTCAAAACCATTTTCTCCGGTTCCCTCCAAGGAGGAACAGACATTTCTGGTTCGTGCACAGCCATTTACATGTGTCCGGTTTTGTAGCTTCACGTCTGAATCAGTGCAGCGTGGTCTGACCCACGTCGGGAGGAAAGTTAAATGCTGACTTTGAAAGCAGAGGAATCTTCCGTGGCCCTCCTTCGCTCTCAAACACAGCATGCACTTGACTTGAGAGCCTTAAAAGCTTTCATCGAACTATTTTACTTTCTCTGTTTGCAAAATCCACAAAGAGCTGTTCTGTCAGCTCTCTTCCTGTGCCCCCTCCATGGTTCCACCCTAAATTTTGCCTCAGGGGAATAAACAGCAACAGTATTCAATTTCCCTTTCCGAATGTATACGCCAACACAGAGGGCTTTTATTACAAGGAAAGAAATCAAATCATTGTCACCTAAAGTGCTAATTATGTCTGATAAATGTACGGCATACACTTAATGCAAAGAGCTGAGGAAATGATACACCTTCAGTAATTACAGTGACCAACCCGGCTCCATCAATCCACGTTGTTTTTTCAATCCGTGTTCATTTGGGTGGCTCTATTTTTATTAAATGGCTTCTTAAGCCTCGGCAACCCACTTGCTGCTAATAGGGAAACTCTCATTAAGTATTTTGGAACTGTGTGTCTTTTTTACTTTTTATTTTATTTTTATGCCTATTATACAACACACACCCAGATGTACATACACAGAAGGGCATGGACCACAGACAAAAGCAGTTAAGGTCTGGTGTGTCCCACTGGGGCAAAGAAGTACTGTGGAAGGCTGTTTGCCTGTCTTTGAATTCCTGATGAAGTCCTATCTGGGGTAAGGCCTGGGTGCTGTCAGAGAACCTACAGCCCTGCCCTGGAGACTTGGGGTAGGTCCCTCCCTGGGACCTACCATGGCAACACTCAAAATGACCCCTCCTCTCCTCTGCCCCCTGTCCCAGCTCTCCTGCCCCCTGTCCCAGCTCTTCTCCCAACTCTAAAAGATCTAAGACAGAACTGAAAGGGGAGGGCAGGATGGAGACCACTCCATTTGCATAAAGCCCTGGGCTCAACTCCCAGCCCCCAAAAGAGAAAGACAGCATGAGGTAGTGGAACAATTTGGGGCCCCTCTCTCCCATCTCCCCAAATACTGATATTTAGAAAGAGCCATTTTCTCCGAAAGCATCCAGGCAGGAGGAGAACTTGGAGGTGAGAGGGCAAAGCTCAGGAGAACTGAGGGGGCAAAGGAGGAAGCAACCCTGTGATGAGGGCTTTCCTCAGGTATTACTGTCCTACTGGGTGCACCTTTGTGGGTATGAAAGGGATGAAAACCAGAGGGCTGATAGCACAGAGACCAACGACCAACCTGAACAGGGCCTACACCAGTCCCGTTTGGCACACATCCACAGCCCAGCAGGAGGGCAGGACCCACTTGTCGGCTGGTGTGGGGACAGGAAGGACTCTACAACAGCCAGCGTCAAGGAAAAGGAGCGTTCCCTGGTTTAAGGAAAACCTACTGTTATTTCATTCATTTGTAAATGTCAGGTTTGGTTGATGCTGGGGACAAGATGGCTCTGGGAAGAATGCTGGCTTTCTCTAAGGAGGCAGAGGAGAGCTGAGGCAGGGGGGCAGAGGAGAAACTGAGGCAGGGGGACAGGAGAGCTGAGGCAGGGGGACAGGAGAGCTGAGGCAGGGGGGCAGAGGAGAAACTGAGGCAAGGGGACAGAGGAGAGCTGGGGCAGGAGAGCTGAGGCAAGGGGACAGCTGTGTTGAGGAAACTGGTTCCCGGCATTTCCCACTCTTAAACGTTGTGGGCCATGATGCACAATGGTGGTGCTAGAGTCCAGGGTTTCATTTGCAGTACAGTTATGCAAATAAATCTGCGAAGAGGCCCCTTTTTCTGGAACCCTGTTTTCTTGCTCAGTTTAGAGTAGTGGTTCTCAACTTGTGGGTTGAGACCACTTTGGGGGATCAAAATATAATTTTATGGTTGGGGTCACCACAGCATGAGGAACTGTAGTAAGGGTCGCAGCCTTAGCAAGGCTGAGCGTCACTGGTTTAGACTGTGTGCCCTGATAAACTCGTAAATTGCCAGTTCATTTCAGCCTGCTTTCAAAAGCATGCTTTAGGCTTGTGTTAGGTCTGGTATGGTTAAAATACAGTAATGTGTTTGGACTTACTTAGTTGGATTCTGATTACATGATAGTTCACAAATGTACTCTTAAATAAAGAAAAACAGAAGGAATTTTATTCTAGCTTGGAAAACTCTCAAGGACTGAGGATTATTTTAAGAAAGGTTCCATGATGTTTACGACTAAAATTCCCTGAAACTCATTAGTTCTAGTCAAACAAATGGAATTACATTAGTCAGAAGGATCGATGTCAAGTTAGTTGTAAGATTGTATTCTCATGGTGCAAGTTATCTGTTCTTCTCAGGGGCAGTGACCAGCACTAGGAAACTAACTTTGTTCACAGAATCTGTTCCCCAAAATAGCAAAGGAGAACTGTGCTTTCCAAATTATAGGGTCAAAGGAGTGAGGAAAATATTTAAAATATTTAGACTTATTCTGTTTAGTGACATACACCCCACAGAGACAGAGCATGTATACACCCCACAGAGAGCATGTATACACCCCACAGAGACAGAGCATGTATACACCCCACAGAGACAGAGCATGTATACACCCCACAGAGACAGAGCATGTATACACCCCACAGAGACAGAGCATGTATACACCCCACAGAGACAGAGCATGTATACACCCCACAGAGACAGAGCATGTATACACCCCACAGAGACAGAGCATGTATACACCCCACAGAGACAGAGCATGTATACACCCCACAGAGACAGAGCATATATTTTTATAAGTTGCACACAGATCTTTAGAGCAGCAGCATTCATACCAACTAAAATTGAGAAACAATCAGATGCCTATCAGCTAACAGACAGATGAAGAAACTATGGTATATCCATAAAATGAAATAGTACGCAGTCATGAAAATGAGTGACATGCTGATATGTGATATAACATGAAATGCCCTGAGAAGCACAGTGGTTAGTCAAAGAAGCCACACCCCCAAGAGAACATACATATGATTCCACTGAAACTAGGCAAATTTTTCTAGACTGAAAGTAGAGTCAGGGTTCCAAGTCTCTTCAGAGGACGAGAAGATATTCTAAAATCAGTTGTGGAGATGGTTGTGCAACTCCACTGTGACTGCACCTACATCCCTGGATGGTGCATTTGAGGTGTGTGTCCTGCAGTGCAGGAGTTGTGCCTTGGGACAGCAGTCACAACCAATTGTAAGACTTGTCTTCTGTTTAGGAACATGAAGTAGCAAAGGAACCCCACCTTGCTTCTGCAGAGGAAAGCTTCTGACCTAAGGTATTTCGTGTAGGATCGAGTTCCAGGCTAACGTTCTGTGCAGCTGTGCTCGGCAGCTGTGCTCGGCGGTCTGCCCCGGGCCTTCCATTTCCATCAGGGAAAGCCAGCAACAGCAACAACAACAAACAGCATTGCACCGTGTGGCTGAAACTCTGGAAATGCCACAGATTGTTTCTGACACTCTGATAGGCATCATTCCTGAACTCTGGAAGATAAAACTTGAGTCCGCCGTGGTTAAACGATGTGTGTGGTTCTCTGCGTCAGCTGCCTTTGAATATTGGTAGGACATCTCACTTTAAATTGCGGCTGACATCATGGCTGGGAAGTGGCAGGGCGCGTCTTCTGGGCTTGGTATCTTTTTAGAACGAAGTTTAGCACTTTCCCAGTGAATCGCACAGAGCACAGTCCCATTCGCACGCCCTTCACCAAGTCCTTGGGTGAGCTGCGCTCCACAGCTGAGCGAGAGGCTGGCTGCCTCCTGCCAGTGCCCACAGCCTCCTCTCCAGTCCAGCCTTTCTATTACCCCGAGATCTTGACCATACAGGAAAATTTACAGACGATGCTAGGATGACAGTTGCAGCCCCGGCTGGGCAGCCCCTGGTGAAAGCTACAAATGCCTACTCTTCACTCTTTGCATTGTCACGTGACATTCCACTGTGTAAGTGTGCCACCATTCAGTTATCTGTTCTGCTCTCCACGGATATTTGAGTCGTGCCACCGTCCGTGTCTACTCTTTACGGGTAGAGTTGTTTCTAGTTGAGGCGATTGAAAAAGAAAGCTTCTGTATGTGTATATATTTTGTATATGTATGCAATATACATTGTGTATATATCGTGTATATATTTTGTATATATATGCAATATACATTGTGTATATAATGTGTATATATATATATATATATACACATTATATATACAAAGCACGTTGTATATATAATATGTCTATATTTTGGTGCAGTTGTGCATGACTTCTCGGGGGGTGGGTTCCCGTAGACAGATATAATGGGTGTTGGTGTGATATCTTTGGGTTGACAGTTCGGTGTCAAACAGTTTCCATAGTGATTTCTGCATCCGACACTCCAACCAGGGTGTCTTGTTAACATTTGGTGATGCTAGTCTTCAAATATCACCAGTGTAGTGCTGGTGGCTTTGCTTCATGTCATTTTCTCTGCAAGGCGATGGCCTTTCCCCCATATTTGGAAGTGTGTTTTGTTAGGTTTGTTTTTGTTTTACAGCCTGATGTTTCTATGATCTTTAAAGTTCATCTTCTGACTTTCTGTGGCTCATATATAAAAAACAGAATTGGTGTCTGTATGCTGATTTTCATGTCAGGAGAGGTAGGCCGATTTCCAATTTCCTAAGGTATTGAATTACCTATTGAATTACACAGTTGTACAAGGTTCTTACTGCTTTTCCTGATCATGGAGCCAACACTCCCTCCCCTCATTGCTGGTAGAGTATTGTTTCACAGACTGAGTTTTCTGGCAGCTGTGTTGTATGTATGTAAAGCTCAAGATGTTGTGTTTGAGATCTATGGAAGAGGTTGTATGTTTCCCCATAGCGGTGGTGAGAAAGAACACCAGACCCCCAGAATGTTTCAGTGGGATATTCTTCCCACTGGCCCAGGATCCCCTGCTCTTGTAGAAGCCCCAACTCTTTGTTTTGTAGATTATTGTATTCTCTTTGTTTCTATTTTATTGATTTCAGTCCTTAGCTTGATTATTTCTTGCTATCTACTCTTCTTGGGTGTGCTTATTTCTTTTTGTTCTAGAGGTTTAAGATGTGTTGTTAATTTGCTAGCATGTGATCTCTCCTTATTTTTTTAATGTATGCACTTTGTGCTATGAATTTTCCTCTTAGCACAGCTTTCATTGTGTCCCATGAGAGAGAATATCCAAATCAACAAATCATAAATGAAAGGGGTTAAGGGCTGGGACTTGGCTACTGTTCTTCTGGCTGTCTGTTCTGACCTGTGCTGTTCTTCTGGCTGTCTGTCCTGACCTGTGCTGTTCTTCTGGCTGTCTGTCCTGACCTGTGATATTCTTCTGGCTGACTGTCCTAACCTGTGCTGTTCTTCTGCCTGGTTGGCACGGCCTGCATGAATTCTTCAAATGATGTGTACTGCGACACTGCTGGGGCTGGTTCTCTAGCTGGCTTGGGTTGTAATAGCCTTGGGGGTTGTCCACAGGTCTTGTGGGTGGGCCAGGGGGGCTGGAGGAAATTGGGGAGGGGCTATGGAGGAGTGGGTTGTGGGTACAGAACCAAGTGTTCTGTAGGCAGGCTGCCTACCTGCTCCATTGGCTAGGGCTGCAATCTCTTTCTTAAAACATTTTAACATATGTTCTTAAAATATTTTATTCATTCACTTTATTTGTGTGTGTGCCTATGTGCTTGTGTGCACCATGTGTGGGCTGGAGCACACAGAGGTAGAGGAGGGATTGGATCTCTTGGAACTGTAGTTATGGCAAGAGTAGTACGTGTTCTTAACCACTGCGCCACCTCCCCAACCCCTCTAGTTCTTGTATATTCCTTTAAAAAGATTTGTTGTAGTGTAATTTTGTGTATGTTGTGTTCTGCATGGGGTGTATGCCTGTAAATGCAGGTACCTGCAGAGGCCAGAAGAGGGCATCAGAGTCCTCTGATCTGCAGTTCTAAGCTGTTCTGAGCACACTGCCTGGGTGCTAGGAACTGAGCTCAGGTCTCTCGATGCGTAGCAGGTGTCTTTCTAACATCTTCTTTTTATTCTCTTTCTCTTGCTTTGCCTAACGACCTGGCTGTGACCTCTACAGCAGTGTTGAGTAGAAGGCACAGCAGATGTGCAGATCTTTTGTTGTTTTAATGGTGAATAAGATGATTGCTGCAGTGGGGTGTGGTTAGGGAAAACTATGGCAGATTTAAAAAGGCAACCCTTTCAATTCCTAAGATCTGTTAAAATATCTTTTTAGTATAAATGAGTTCTTAAATTCTTCTCAGTGCTTTACATCTCATTGAAATGGCTACTTCTCCCATTTAATCTGGAAGCTTGCTAAAACACATTGCTTACTGATATTAAATTTACTGTATATTCTTTGTGTACAATCTGAATTCATCTTGATACATTATCATTCATATATTGCTAGAGTAACTTAGGTAACAATTTTGCTTAGGACTTTTATGGGTTTTTTGTTCATGAATGACATCAAGCTGAAATTTTACTGTGTGTAGCAGGATGGGAGCTTGGAATCAAGGGGAAGCTTGCCTCAAAAAGTCTTCTTCCTGTTTTTCTGGTTTGGGAGTTAATGTTTCTAATATTGTTGGGTTTTGTTTTATTTTTGAACTTGTTATAGAACTCACTGGTGTTGTGATCAGAGATGAACTTTTTATTTGTTGAAGAAAGTAAATACTGCCTAAACTATCCTGATGGTTATTAGACCACCAACATATTTGGCTAGTATTGTCGAATTTTCTATTTTTAAAAACCCTTGTATATCTGTTGTTATCCAGATAACTAACTTCATTGAGATAGTTTTTGTAACATTCTCTTTATGTTGTTTCAATGATTGCAGCAGATGCTGTGTTTTTGTTTTTCTCATTTAACTTTTGGGCGTGCGTTTGTGAGCCACTGTCCGCTATAACATGCTGCGGTAATCACCATTCGCCTTTGGAACACGGAGCTGGAAACACTGGTTCTCGAGGCTGCACAGATAGCTATAATAGTTCACACAGAAAGCACCGTCTCCTGGGGTAAAGGCTGTTGTGATATTCTGTTCCTGCCGCTTCCCATGCTGAGCATAGTAGTTATTTCAGCATATGTAACCTGAAAGCGATCACTGCAATATATGAATGCAAAGATATTCTCATCTGGGGAACTTTTTAACAGCTCCTAAGAGCCCAGGAAAATTAGACTATGTTTCCACATTTCATTGACAACCAGATGCGATTGGAAAGAGCTGGTCCACACCCCCAGTCCCAGAGCTCAGGATCTCTGCGACTTGGGGATCATGAGTTTGAATCCAGCCCTGAGCTACAGCGAGAGCCTCTGTCCAAAAGAAGAAAGGGAAAGGATGGGGAGATAGAAAGAAGGAGGAGGAGGAAGAGGAGGAGAAAGAGGAGGAGGAGGAGGAAAGGAAGGGATGGGGAGATAGAAAGAAGGAGGAGGAGGAAGAGGAGGAGAAAGAGGAGGAGGAGGAGGAAAGGAAGGGATGGGGAGATAGAAAGAAGGAGGAGGAGGAAGAGGAGGAGAAAGAGGAGGAGGAGGAGGAAAGGAAGGGATGGGGAGATAGAAAGAAGGAGGAGGAGGAAGAGGAGGAGAAAGAGGAGGAGGAGGAGGAAAGGAAGGGATGGGGAGATAGAAAGAAGGAGGAGGAGGAAGAGGAGGAGAAAGAGGAGGAGGAGGAGGAAAGGAAGGGATGGGGAGATAGAAAGAAGGAGGAGGAGGAAGAGGAGGAGAAAGAGGAGGAGGAGGAGGAAAGGAAGGGATGGGGAGATAGAAAGAAGGAGGAGGAGGAAGAGGAGGAGAAAGAGGAGGAGGAGGAGGAAAGGAAGGGATGGGGAGATAGAAAGAAGGAGGAGGAGGGAGGAAGGCAACACTGAGGTGTAAAGTTAACTTGTCCCCAGGGTAGAAGTAATTTTGGAGGCAAAATCTGATTGGCACAAAGAATACATTTGGTATTAATAGACTAAGTCCTTAGTATTCACAGTTTGGGGACTACAAACTCTGCCAGCCCCCGCCCAAGTAAGAACAGCGAAGTCGGCGGATGTTAGAGTCCGTACTGAATGAGGTAGTGTTTTGTGTCACCCACACTTCTCCTTACGCACATTTAAAAATAAACCTCCAGGTAATTTAAAATCTGATCATTTTTTTATTTGTGTCCATCATTACCAGTGGGTTTGGTTTTATTTTTCAGTCTGTGATGTCTTCACATTCATTTTCTGTAAGTTGAGTCTGTATCACTGGACCGTCTTTCAGTTGGATGATCTCTTGCTGATTCACAGGTGACACTTGGGAGTGTGTACAATATGCACATTTGGTTTATTTACTGGTTATCACAGGAAGATGTGTGTCTGGTCACCAAGTAGTTTCTGTTTCTTTTTTCCCTTCTGAGTTTCTTGTCCATGAAGTGGAAAGCCGCAGTCAGCTCTGATGCTGACTCCATAAATCTGGAAAGATGTGCCCTTGGAAGTGGGCACAGCGGTGTAGACCTTTGTTCTGATTTTCCAGAAGCAGTTCCTGTCTCATCTTGTCCCAGCTTAATTATCGGCAGCACCGTCTCTCTAGCTTAGATCCTTCCCACAATCCCCCTGGGATGAACTCACGCTCGGATTTGCTTGGGCCTGAGGCATTCGGGGGTATGGGTCAAATATTTCTGTGTCCGGCGTGGTTATTGTCTATTCAGATTATTTGCTTGATTTCCTTTTTAGCTATCCAGAAATGTATTTTCGTCTCCCTAGGGGTTTGAGTTTGATCAGCACACAGTTCTGCAATTTCTGTTTTCAGGTTAATTTTCTACACGTATGTTAAGCCTCCTTTGTAGTACCTAATCATACCATCTTTTTATTTTTGGCAGATTTTGTGAGGTCTTTCCATTTCATTGGTAGCATTTAATGCTGCTGTTTTCCGCTCCAGCCACCCCTGCTCTCTCTGGGTGTGCTGTTAACTTCATTTCTAGCTATGCTTACTGGAGATTCAGTTACTCTGTCACTGTCCGGGTTCCTAATGAAAGACAGCCGAGGTCCCAGGTTTTGATGTGCGTGGCACTATGGCCACAGGTCTGAGAGTCCGGGCGGCTGTCTCTGTAATAGTTTTAGATTGTACAGTCTAATGTTTTCCTCTATGCTAGAGGTTGGGTCCCTTGTTCATTTGTTTCTTAGGGGTAAACCTTAGGAATGGAACTTTGCCCGCAGAAGGCAGCCAGAGCCTCTGTCATCTGGTGTGCAGAAGAGTCCCGCCCCTTCTAAATTCTCATCCCTAAGCGGGAGAAGGCTCGCCTCTACACACCTGAAAGTGGCAGCTTTAAGGCTGCTTTGGGGTGTGGCCGTCGCTAGACTGTTGCTGCCACCTTCATATTAACCGAAATGCTGAGAAGGATTTTTTCAGCTGTGTTCTCCAGCAGGGAAAAAGAAACAACTGACTCCACCATAATAAATTTAAGGCATGGTTCAGTGTGACTGGCTACAAGAGAACAGCATTAAACACGAGCTTCGCGGAGTATCTAGCCAAAGCGGTAGGCAAAATAATCGTGTGCGTCAGCGTTTGGTTCACTCATTAAGCTGGTGATCGCCTTTGTGCATTTGTTATAAAGTCCCAAGTATAAATGCTATTGGGATGGAGCAGAGGAAGACCATTTCCCTTGAAACCATCTCCAAAGTGGCCCTTTGTATTCGTGTTCCTGAAAGGCTGAAGCCATTTAAAACTTGGTTTCCTTTATTTTTTTGAGACAAGGTCTCATGTGTCCTAGGCTGGCCTTGAACTTGCTCTGTAGATTGAACTCTGGACCCTCCCGTCTCTAGTGTCCGGATGCTGGTGTGAGAGGAGCCTACCTCCAGGCCCTACTTACAATTTTATCTAATACCTATTTGCAAAACAACTTCTTGAAGGACTAAATGTCTGGGTGTTTTCTCCTTCAAGTTAAGCTTGCCCCTTGCTTAGCAGTCTGCAGATCCATGCGGTTGTGAAGACACACCCTCTAACTCACTGCCTAGCTTTGCTAGCGTAAAGAGCTGAGAAGTGCTTTGCCTAAAATGTTTTTAGTTCTGTTACAGAGGTACCAGCAGAGCCTTCCACTAGCAAACGTCTCTGCTCATTCCTTTATGTGACCTTAAGAGTTAAACTACTGCACTGGGGAATTTTTCTTTGAAATTAATTTAACTGAAAAATCTCTTCAAATTGTATTGTCGGCTTCGGTGCGGGCCATGAAATAATTTTCCATGGGACCCCACCATTCCTCGAAGGTCAGACTCTGAATCGGGCTGTGGCTGCCTTGCTGCAGTTCCCCAGCTGCGTTAATTTTGGGTCTGCTGTTGATGGATGGAGCAGTTTGAATTCTGACATGTGGTAGGCTGACGTGAATGACCTGCACAGGCAGATGTCAGCCTCTTACTTCATGGCCGTTTGTCAGGGAGGGAAAGCAGCGTGTGTTCAGGCTGCTATGGTCTAGGGTGCCCATGAGAAAGTATGCGCAGATGCCCCACACTTCATATAGCTGGGCGGGGCGGAGTGCGAAAGTGTTTATATGACATATTGACCCATAAAGGAGCGACGCGGTGGTGTGTGCATTACGGTTTTCTACGCTGTTTTATGTTTTGGTATATAAATGTGTGGATGCTAACAGAGGTATTTATCTCCGAATACGCACACTATGAAATTGCCCTTTGAGTATACGGGTAGATCTGTGGATCGCGTCCTCACACTCCTCCCGTGGACCGTTAGATAACCATCCCGTCGCGATACGGCAGTCACCCAGCATCTCGGTGTGGAAGAGACACAACCGAGTGTGCACATCCCACAAGGCAGGGAAGTGACCCCTTGGAGGTGGGCGTGAAGCTGGGCTGGATCCGAGGAAGTGAGAACCCAGGAAAACTGCACAGGACGGATGCTGGCGTCTTTCAAAGACTTGGCCTGGTGCTGCAGACGCGCGTGCGCAGAGGGCAGGGACAGGCTGATGGGCTGCCTCATGAACCGAGAGCTGTGCTTCCTTGCTCTCAGGCTGCTTTCATGAAAGAGTTGAAATAGCTCTGAGTTCATGAATCACGGTGACCTGAGGCCACTGGGGCTTCAGGATCACCTTCCCTACTTAAGCGAGAGCCTTGAAGAGGAGGAATAAACGAGGTGGGAGGGCTCCCCGACACCGCCGCACCCGGACCCAGCTCTCTCTGCCTGTGGACCGCCCTCTCCATCCCAGCCCAGAACCAGCTCCACTCCAACTTCTCCGACTCACCTGGGAATTTTAAAGAGTCCAATTCGCAGGCAGACGTGTGTTTATTTACAGACTTTTATGTCTGCAAAGTCATCACATACGTGTGGTGTTTTTATGTTTGTAAGGTAAGAGATGCACAGGCTTTTGAAAAACCAAGTAATGTGGAAAGCTTATGGGCATAAATAACACTTCGCCTTCCACCCCTGATCCCGATTCCCCAAGGAAGCCGCTTCCATTTCACTCGCCGACCTGTTCTGCTGTTTCTCAGTTGATCTGTGTAAGACATTATCAACGGGCTTCTATTCCAGCCAATGCAGAGCCAACTCTTACCTGTCACCCCTTCCTCCTTTACCCTCCCCAAGCTGGTCTTAAGGTGTACCTCAGTGGATCATATGTTCAGGGAAGTTATGTTACTGTTCTGTAGAACATTTATCTTGTGTTTATTTAATTACCTCAGTGATTCTTTGTGTATGATAAACTCCCTTCCCAATAAAAATACTCCAGCTGGTGGTGCGGGCCAGGTTACCGATGGGCATCCCTCCGGACCCCTGGCCTGTTCCTACCCACCTACTCCAGTGTGGGCTGTCACCTTGCAGTCCTGATTCAAGGTCCCTCTTTCATTCTCCATTTTTGGTTAAAAATACTATTCCTGCCCTGGAGAGATGGCTCAGCAGCTAAAGGAGCTTGCTGCTTTGCAGATGACCAGGTTCAGTTCCTAGCACCACTTATTTTGCGGGGCTCACAATTGTTTCCAACTGCAGCTCCAGGAGATCCAACGCCCTCTTCTGGCCTTCCTGAGCAACTGCACCCACATGCATAGATGAGACATAAATAAAATTAGTTACCATTCCCTCTTTTTGATTGTTTTTCTTTTCCTTCCTTCCTTCCTTCCTTCCTTCCTTCCTTCCTTCCTTCCTTCCTTCCTTCCTTCCTTCCTTCCTTCCTTCCTTCCTTCCTTCCTTCCTTCCTTCCTTCCTTCCTTCCTTCCTTCCTTCCTTCTTTCTTTCTTTCTTTCTTTCTTTCTTTCTTTCTTTCTTTCTTTCTTTTTGTAATTTCCATAGATTTTAGACTGTCTGCATTCTTAGTTTTCCTTCTCACATTTTTGGGGAGTATTTTTTAGGTATATTTCTCAGAAACAAAAATGGACAAAAAAGTGAGTGTTCTGAACACATCTGTGTCTGCACACATCGCTGTTCCACCTGATGCTCCTCGATTGGCACTTCGGTATGGAATTCTAGTTTGGAAATAATTTTAACCTCAGACTGTTGGACGCACAGGCCTGTTTTCTTGTTTATGTCATTGCTGCAGAGAGAAGGGGACCCATTTTCTTCCTAGTAGCTTTCTAATGATCCTATCTCATTCAGGAAACATCCAGAATCTTCCCTGATTTTACCAATAGTTTGTGGCTGTTCACAGGTGTGCCTGAAAGATCTGCCTACCTTCAGTTAGCTGGGTGCCTACTGGGAATGTCTTAATATGGAGGTTTTAAACGTTCTGGTTTGAGATATTTTCCTGGAGTTTTTCTTGGGTAATTTCTGACCTATGTTTTCCTCTCTGTCTTGTAGTGGTTTTTCCTATTCACTGTCAGCCACCTGGGTACAATCTCTAATTCTCCTCCATGGACTATTCATTCTTTCAGGTTTATTTTCTTCAGTTGTAACTTCTTACTATTTTCAAAGATAACTTTTACATTTATTTGTGTGTGTGTGTGTGTATGTATACACACACACACACATACACGCATACACACACACATATACACACACACTCTCTCACACACACACACTCACACACATACACACTCACACACACTCACACACATACACACTCACACACACTCACACACATACACACTCACACACACACTCACACACACACTCACACACACACACTCACACACACATACACACACACACACGCACATACACACTCACGCACATACACACTCACACACATCACACACTACACACACACACACACACATACACACTCACACACACATACACACTCACACACACATACACACTCACACACACATACACACACATACACACTCACACACACATACACACTCACACACATACACACACACTCACACACATACACACTCACACACACATACACACACACACACACTCACACACACACTCACACGGCTGTCAGGCGCTCTGCTCTATCACTCTCTGCTTTATTATTTTGAGTCAGGGTCTCCCAGTGAACCTGGAGTCTGGCTGGTGGACACACAGTCCCAGAGACCCTCCGTCTCCCATGCTTCGCTCACAGCGCTGAGTTCACAGGCACCGCTGGCCACACCCATTTACAAGGGTGCTAGGGATTTGAACTCGGGTCTCCGTTACACAGCAAGTGCTCACCCGCTCAGCAGTCTCCCCAGCTTTAGTCTCCCCAGCTCGTCTTCTGCGGAGAGCCCTCTACCTGTCTGCAGACCTGCTTAAGCTCGGGGTGCTCTCCCAGGCAGGCTCTCCTTCTTGCTTCGTTTCTTCCGAAGATCCACACACAGTCCTCCTGCTCTCTCATCTCTCTCACAGGCTCCTTCTCCTCCTGGGTTTTCCCTTTAAATAAATCCTTTTATGACTGTGATTCCTTTCTTATTATTCCTTCTCATGCTGATTGCTTTGGTGGGATCGGGAGAGGAAATGGAGACAAACATGTTTATTCTGCCATGTTTAACTGGAAGTCCGTGAGACTTCGGTTTCACACCTGCTTCTAATGCAGCTGGATTTGTACAGGGAAAGCTCCTGCCTTCTGAGGAGAGAAAAACCCTCATTTCTCATTCTGCCCTCACCATTATTGTGCACACACCCCAGTAAGGTGGCATGTTCATGTTTTAATATTAACTTTCAGGAAGGGATATGATTAAACCACAGTATCTCAAGAGCATGCCAGTGAGGCAGTGTTCAGCTATGGGGGAGCCCCTGGGGCCACTGTGAACCCAGGGTTTACAGAGTCTTGGCTGGGAGTTTTCTGTTTGTAGACAAATGGGTTTATCTTCTCCAAAACATATTAGTGGCTTCTGTTGCATTCACAGCAGTGAAGAAAATCAAAGAGTCAACACAAGCCAGTGGTGTGTGACTGAGCAGGGCAGCGGGTACCTGCAGTTCGGTCCGGGGCAGTAGCAGCCAGCATGGCAGTGGGGTAAAAGGGCTATGGCTGGAGAGTCTAAAGTGTCCCGCACGCAGCTCTTATGTGAGGGGAGCAGAGGAGGGGGACTAGAGGAACGCCTCTCCACTGTCTTCTGTGGAGGACCGCGGCACAGATTTTGTCTCCTTGGTTTTATCTAGTGTGGTTTCTTATAGTCAAACCCCGGACTCAACCCCCTCATGCCTGGAATAAATTCCTAATACACATTTTTTTTTCATTTTCCTTTTCTTTTCAGAAACCTTCTGTCACTTTCATTAGACATAAAACCCACACCCTGGATGTGCTTCTAGATACCTTTATTTTGGACTAGAGTTTGGGAATATGTGTGTAACGGTCCATTTTGGGAGTGACAGATTTGTTTGCATCTCAGAACTTGCCCTTCTAGTACTTCACCTCTGCCCCACCTTGAGGAACACTGATACATTATATTCAGGAAAATCCCCGATACTGGACCACGCAACGTAGCAGACAAGGGGCTCTTCATAGACAAAGGGAAGACAAGAGTAGACACATGCCATCCTCTCTTTCCCTGGGGACTCTTCCTGTATTACATGGTCATCCAGTTTTCGCAAAGAAATTTATATATATATATATATATATATATATATATATATATATATATATGTATATGTATATGTATTTAAAAAGCATGAGGATTGTGATACCTCCTGATAACAACCAGGAAATTAAAAGCTGAATTGCCACTCTATTTGTAACTGAGACTGGGCATACAGAGTCTCCTTTGGGTTTATGAAGAGGAGTCAGGCACCAGTGGAACTTTCCAGATTGCCTCTGCCATGATTTGACTGGAATGCATCTTTAAACACTCTTCATGGGCTGTTATTGTTCTTGGTATAAAAGTTGCGGCTGATCCACTGCCTTGACCCTGCTGCTGATTGTTTTCTGTTTTAATAGCCAGGGTCTGGTGACATCCTTTACCTGGAATATAAAGAGGGTCCTTGAAATCATTTGCTAATATAAGATAGTCTTTAATCTCTTTATGGCAAACTGAAGCTGACACGTAAAGATTACATATTTGATTTTGCTGGCTGCCGGTACAGAAAAAACAACAGGGGCAGTGAACTCCCCAAATAAAGCCTGTTATTTCCAGGACAGGGTTGTTCCTTCCAAGTGGAACATTAATTCCCAACTTTGCTTTGGACTCCACCAGGGGCCTTTTGTTTTGTTTTTGAAGTGGAGTTAAGTTTGGAGATTTTGATTTGCCTGGGTTTTCTTGTTAAATGCAAACTACCTCTGAGAAGGTTGAAATGACGCCAACGTTTCCCGAAGTGTCTACCTCTCAGTCTCACAGAACAGAGCCTCTGAATTTTTTCCCAGTGTGCTGAAATACCATGACACCTGTCTAGGCCAATTAGAGCGAGAGTGGGCTGGAGTCTCCGCAGTAGAAATGACGGATGGGCTGGGGATGGTTTTAGTAACTCATTAGCCAAGTGCTACAGAGAAGTGCAAGTTGTTGTGGTTTTATTTTTCGTTTGCATCCAGAGGCTGCTTGAGAGCCTCAGCCTTTCTCCATTATCTCTTTTGTGTGCGGTTGGAAAAAACTCTCTGTTCAAACCACCTGGAATTTTGTATTCCTCCAGCCTCAACGCCTGGGCCTCTCAGCCTGTCTCAGTTCTTGACTAGCGGAATTTCAGGGGGAGGAAGCGGCAGGACTTCCAGGGTAAACTGAACCCACCCTTCAATGGTCCTCTTGTCTGCAGGAGTCATCGGGGTGTGGGGGGGGTGCCCTACCCACCCTTGTCCCTTTCTCCTTTATTCCACATCAATGGATGGTTCGGGGACCGTGTTTATCTTTCATCGCCTCCCCCAGCTCCTTCTCCCTGTGAGCAGTCCTCCAGCAGGTGAGCCTTCTTTGGAAAACGCTAGGCCTTTCTCCACCATGAGTCCACAGTGCCATAAATGAAGTGTTGGTTTGGGATTAAGGTGGCCCTGCTTGTCATAGGAATCTTAAACACCAGGGCAATCGGAAGGCGCTCTCCTTCCCTCCCTCCTCTCTCCTTTCTCTGTCTGAAGGAAGGAAGGAGGAAGAAAGAGAAACATGTCTGAATCTGCTGGAGTCCGACTCCCTGGTTATTCACTCCGAGCAAAGGGCTGGGCCACTTCTGAATCCTGCATGAAATTCCAGGCAGCATACAGAGCAGGGTGGAAACAGGGTGTGTGGTGGGAGATGGATTGTGCTCTGTTCTGTATTTACGTATCTGTGGCCTTGTTTGCTCATGCATGCACACACACACACACACACACACACACACACACACACACGCGCACACACACACGGCACGTGGGAGGTGGGGAGAACTGGAATAGATTTATAGCCCCCATCACTGCTTTCTATCCTTTGGGATCAACTTTGTCACAGGCACACCAGCGGGGGTTTATTACGGTGTGTGACAGCAGGTACGGGCTGTGTGCATGCTGGCGATTCATTGTCCTGCCTCAGGATTTATACAGCCGCACACCCCTTCCTTCCAAGGGCTGGCTTGTGGGTCATTCATCTATCTGCTGGGCTGGGCCCCGTACTGTGCCCCTTGGGACCCTGGAAGGAGTCTCTATTTTGCAGAGAGGGTTGGGGCACATTTTTACAGAGTTGCTTCTCAAGGGTTCCTGCTCAAGGGACACAAAAGGGATTGAAAGCAGTAGGAGAAACACATGAACCGAGAAACTCAGGCTTACTGGCACGGATCAGAACAATTAAAACGGGCTCCTATGCGCTCCGAAGCTATAGACAGTATCAAGACAGGCTATCGTTTATTGTGCATCTACATGGCCAAGTCAGGCCTAGAGAACAAAGAATTAAGAAGATGTAATGTCGGTGCCCGCACGGCCAGGCTCTCCTCTCCTCCCTCTGTACCCTGTTTTCTGGTACAGAAAACTCACATAGGGTCAAACTCAAGGTCTGCTGGGTGGGAGCTCTTTCCAGAAAATAGACATATGTAAAATTATTTTTTCTCCTGTAAATAGATCTATAATTTGAACCCCAGGGACTCTCATTTTAAGGCTTTTGAAAATAATTTAAGACTTATTTTTATTGTTTTTAACTGTGTGTATATGTGTGCACATGAGTCCAGGTGCTCACAAAGACCAAACCTCCCCCCCCCAGCCTGGAGTTACAGGCGGTGCTAGCAGCTGACACAGGTCCTCTGCAAGAGCAATGGATGCTGTTAACCATGGAGCCATCTTTACAGCCTTGAGAAAAGAATTAAAAAAAAACCAATACAAAGAGATTCAAGCAACTAAGGAATGCTGAGAGCAAGGGGGCCTGACACACGAGGGCCCGGAGCGGGGAGATGGGAGGGGGCGTTGCTGTATTATGATCTCAATGAAAACTAACAATAAATAGAGTACCACCACTTCAAAATATGCACACACGCGCACACGTGCACACACACACACAAACACACACACACGCACACGTGCACACACATACGCACACAAACACACGTGCACACACACATGTGCGAGCACTGCACTCATTCGTACACAAAACACACTCATGCACACACATGTACATACACATGCACACACACATGCACACACTCATGCACACACAACATGCACACACACATGTACACACACATTTACACACACATGCGCACACTCATGCACACACATGTACATACACATGCACACACACATGCACACACTCATGCACACACAACATGCACACGCACATGAACACACACATTTACACACACATGCGCATACACATGCACACACGTACACACACATGCACACACAACATGCACACACACATGTACACACACATGCACACACACATTTACACACACATGAGCACACACATGTACACGCACATACACACACAATGGTGAGAGAATGTAAATAAAGCTGCATTTCTTGAAGGGTCTGTCCTGTTTGTCTATCGTAGATAATATCATAGCTACTATCTATTCGCCACTAATTTTGAACATTAGAAGGTTTACAAACTGTTTTTCCTTTTTGTATAAAATTTTCAAGATTTACTTCATCATTTTACATGTATGGGTGTTTTGTCTGCATGCATACGTGTGCACCACATGCATGCCTGGTGACCAGGAGTTCAGAAGAAGGCATTGGATGCCCTGTAACTAGGGCTGCAGACTGTCTTGAGCCTCCATGTCAGTGCTGGGAACTGAACTCCAGTTTTCTGCATGGCCATCAAGTGCTCATAACCACTGAGCCAACTTCCCAGCTTCATCACCTTCTTATGTTGACAGCTGGTGGCAGAAGGAATGGATGGGAAGTAGACATTTCAAGGTGACAAGGCAGGACACGGCACCAGGCACTGGATATTAAGATGGAATTGATAAATCCATGACCTAGAAGCCATTGCTCTGGAGATACCCGAGTCTAGTGTGCAGCCTGTGTCTTTGCCTGCCTCAGAGCCACCTCTCCACTGCACCTGCCCTCTGGCGTCACAGCAAGGGGCTGACGAGATGGCTCAGCAGGTGATGGCACCTGCTGTGCCAACCTGGTTATTTGAACTCAACCCTCAGAACCCATGAAAAGGCAGAAAGAGAAAACAGACTTCACAAATGTCCTCTGGGCTCCACACACATTCCACAATGACACACAGAAGAAAAGGTAAAAAACCATCGGTATAAAACCCGATCGATATAAAATCCAAATAGCCTACAACTTTAGAGCATTACAATCTATTCTTTTTCTATGAGTAACTTAAATTTCACATGTGACGTAGATACGGTTTTAAAATTCCGCAGAGCCGTTTCCAGACGTGGTTGTATGTATCGACACATAGTTTAGGAGATGACCGTTTCTGGCCACCTCAAGACAGTTCAGTCAGGAAGAGCAGGCATCCGAAGGCTCCAGAGTCAAGTTCCTCGTGACAGGCCATCAGCTGTTCTCTCTCTTCCAGGTTCCGAAGAGAACTCGGACCTTGCCGCAGTTCCCTCCGTGACACAGCAGCCTGGCAGTCAGATGCAAATGCAGTGATACCTTTTACAGCATAGCTGAAGGGAGACCCTTCACAGTGTCTCAGTTTACCTGTTTGACCTGTCTCCTCTTCCCTCTGTCTGTCCCCAGCTTGGGGCACATCCATTCCCTTGGCTGTTGCCTCTGTGTCTTTGCATTTATTTGTCCTCTCCTCTTCAGCGGAAATGTCTCTGCTTAGGCATTTGGGAAAATCTCCTGTCTACTCTAGAACTCCGCACACACTCTCCTTGATAAGCATAACGTCCTAGTCTTTGTGATGCCAGTCTTCTCTGTAACAGCATCTCATTTTCTTAAGTGCAGGAAACCAATTCTGAGACTGTTGCATCAGAAGTTAAAGTCTGTCTTTCACCCTCGATCCCTGTATCCTATATGGGGCCTGACATAACACCAATGTTAATAAATACCCGTTGCCCTGTATGTCGAGGAAGGTCACGAAAGTTAGGGAACGCAAACCCAGAAAGAGTCTCAAGTGAAGCGCAGGGTCCCAGGTGTGAGTTTCACCGTGATGTGTTTGCTGCACCAGTATGGAGACCCACATATTAGGAAGCCAGGCACGGTGGTGTAGTCTCAGTGCTGGGGAGCAGAGACAGTAGCACCTTTGGGGCTTGTTGGCCATAGTGTCTACCAACTGGTGAGTCCCAGGTTCAGCGAGAGACCCAGTCTCCGAACAAAATAAGGTGGTATATATTTCTAGTTGATAATCATAATAGCGTAGTGTTTCCTCCCTCCAAAGCCAATGGAGAAAGGAGGAAAACATTGGTCGTTGGCCTCTGGGCTTCACACGCATGTATACGCATATGCAGGCACACCCTCACACATGTGCAGATACGAACACGCAGAAAGCCAGTCTTTAGCAGTTGGAAGGAAGGGGTGGATCCGGGGGAGGCAGTGTCAGAAGCCCAGGGCCTGTAGACTGTCCCTGGTGATCACACAGGCTCCGCCTTCCGGACGCCGTTCACGTCACGTGATTGAATTTTCTCTAATGAAGGTCGTCGATCATGTCAGTGTCGAAATGTAATTTCATTTTTATACCTTTTAAATTATTTTTTATTTTTGAAATTAAAATACAATTATATAATTTTTTTTCTTTCCTTTCCTCCCTCCAAGCCCTGCCATAAAGCCTCTGTGCTCGCTCGCAAACTCATGCCTCTTTTTCTTTCATTGTTATGGGTGTGTGTGTGTGTGTGTGTGTGTTGCAAGATATGCACATATACCACTATATATATATATATATATATAATTTTACATATTTTACATAATTATATATATATATATGTATAATTTTACACTTAAAAAAAAATCTCTTCCCACGAGCAGATTTTCAAATTAGAACACGTATTCCAGTTTTTGGTTTGGAAATATGGGTGCACATTTCCTATGAAGATTTTCATGCAGAGGTAAAAAATGAAGTGCGTTCAAGACAAGGCCTGGGTGCGTTTCCTCGGCGGCGTTGCTGTCTTGGCTTGTCTTCCCGGCTTCCACCTGCCGCATACGTCACGGCGCTCTGCTGGCGTCCTGGAGCGGCGGCAGCTCCGAGGACCTTGCTGTTCAGTAGTTTCAGGGTCCCGAGTTCTGAGCGTCACGCGGAGTTGACTGGAAATGCAGGATTCTGGGCCCCACACGGACCTCACGCGATCAGAGTCCGCGTTTGAAAGGGCTCTCCTGGTTTTTACACATTCTCCTTTGAGTTATCAGGCTTGCAAACCTTTTTCAAGTATGAAAATAGTTCTGAACTATGAAAATCTGGGAAAGGACGGGAGGCTGTGGTCTCCATCTCCCCAAATGTGGACGTGAATAGTACATTCTACGCCAAGAAAGTACATTCTAGATGCTACGCCAAGAAAGTAAATTCATGGCGCACGTACTGTGTGCCTTGGAAGGGCAGGCTTGATTCTCTCACAGATCCTTAAACCAGAATCCCGAGCTCGGAGGAGGACTCGAGTTTCAGGTATTACCTTTAAGCGTCTACGAAGCGCGGATTGTCGAGGGAGGCAGGTGCGCCCCGCAGTCCGACTGCGAGGTGTGTGCCTGGTAGCCGGTGAAAGGATTTTTCAAATATTATTCTGAATTATCAGAAAACATAACCGGCTTTGTACAAACAGCAGCTTTCCAAAACTCTAGCAGGCTGTCCACGCTCGGTTTGTAAACTCAAACGGGGCCGATCCAGCCGTGGCTACGTTGCGTAAGAGCCCGGCACGTGACTCTCACGGCCGCGCAGCTGTATCGTATTCAAATGACTTCAGAACTCACACTTTTTTTTTTTTTTTTTTTTTGATACCTAAAATAAAACTCGCTCCCCTGCCTCCCAGAGAATGTAGAATTGTGGCAAATTAGAACGATGAATTTTCCCATGGCCTGAGCCCGTGAAGATGGAGCCATAACTGATGCTTTGACATTTTTTCCTTCTTGGCGGCCCTTTCTCCGCTTGCTTCTGTCCTGTAAGCGGTGTGAGCCTGGGTGTGGGGAAAAGGCTTGTCTTTGAACGTGAGGTGGCAGTTGGCCTCACTACCTAGAGGGGAAAAGCAGGAAACGCGGGGGCCTGGAACAGGCAAGGTGCCTTAGGAGACAGGATGCTCTTCCCGAGTAGCCATATTTAGCTCGATCCTTGATGAGATGTGTTTATGAGTGTGTTTGCCCGCTGTCTTGGGTTTTTTTTTTTTTTTTCCTTCTGGGGGATGGATTCTTTATTGTCTGCTGAATTCATTTCACTCTGTCAATATTCTGTAGAAAGATGATGGACATTCTAGAATTTTGACGTTGATATTAATTCACCCTTCGGATGGTTCTACCTTGGGGCAGCCTTTTCTCCAGCGTTCACGTCTTCCCTCCCTTCTGCCCCTGACCCTGGGTCTCGTGTTCTTCCACACAGCAGCCGATCCTGTGGCAGCAGTGTCCGTCCTTATGACCTCTGCATACTGAAGGCCTCTTTTCATACTGAGCCCGCCATATCAGCAATGAAATTCGGATTTATAGCAGGAAATCAGTCTATTCGTAATATAAACACAAACACAGAAGCCTTAGAAACAGCTAAAATTTTTATTTTATTTTTTCTTGCTTTGTGTTTTTCCTTTTTTGAAGTTTCATGACTTGGGTCTTACCCCAGTCCTATTTTAAAATTTTTTCAGACCATGTAGTATAATTGATAATAGTGTTTAAGCAGCATCTAATATTACCCTGCACAGCACAAAGTGAGCCACCCTGGGATATGAGCTTAAAAAAATTGCATTAACACTTAGACAAAATGAAATTTTTATACTTGATTTGCTCCTGGTTGGATGAATGCAACTAAACACAATTTGAGCTGTCACTTTGCAAAGGGGAAAAAAATATGCAACTTTGGAATGTTTCAAATGAGCCCAATATTAGATTCTATAACTCAGAGTGACACGGGAAATACTATTTGCTACATGATTGGTTCATTAATATTTGGTAATTGTAGTACATCATTTTAAGGGGGAAATAAAATGCAAACAAATGTCCCTGGCTTCAAGTCAGTCATCTCTTCTCAGTTGCCACTGCCAGGAAAGATCTGGAAGCAGAAGGGTACAACGGGCCAGAGACTTCAAGTTTCCCTTCACCCCAATTTCATTTTGGAAGAATAATTTCACCATAAACCAACATGTCAGACAAAGCATCTACGCTTAAAAAAATATTATTTCACCGTTTCCCACACACGCATTTGATGTAAACCCTGGGGGTGTATTCCCCGAATACCTATTACCTCCATTTTAGGGAAATTACATTAAATTATTAGTGACAAATTTACTTGTCTGCCGATGTATTTTTCTGGAATTTTACTACAACATCAATACGTGGCTGTTTTATATGGACCTCATTTACCTGTCTTTGAAGGCAGCCACCCCTTGGGGAGCACTGCCTGTCATGAACAGAAGCTAGAAACCATCTTTAAGTTTAATATTCCCCAATTTTGAATTAGATGGAAAAATATGTCGCACTTTAAAAATGCAACGTGCCCTTCTGGATTAGACAATTAGGCAACTAGTTTCATTCTCTACTGTCTTGCATTTTGGATGGAGATAAATCACTGCTGGGGACCAGAGAATGGACAACAGATAATGTTTAAGGGCAACTATATCTGTTGGGTGGTGACAAAGAGCTTGAACCCTGGGCTTCTGGGTTCTGGCTTGCATGGAGCCTGTGGAGCTTCCAGAAGCCATGGAGGGCTCCAGAGGGAGAGTGGGTGCCAGGTGATGGGACTTCCTGCAGAAAGGAACACAGACTGTCCAGGCTCTGATTATAAACAGACCCAGGGAGCAAAACCAGCCTACGGGAGCTGAGGATGAAAGTCACACTGCAAATCTTTAAAAACGTAATATGTCATCAATGTATTTTGTGTTCTTGGGCAGGCGGGGGCATGGCGCCATGCGCACATGTGGAGGTCTGCAAACAGCTTATGGGTCAGGCCCCAGGATCTCACGCATTGTAGGGGGCAGTGGCAAGAGCTTTCAGCCACTGAGTCATCTCTCTGTTGTAACTTGGCTGTCCTGGAACTCACCCTGTAGACCAGGCCGGCCTCGAACTCACAGAGATCCATCTGCCTCTGCTTCCTGAGTTCTGGGATTAAAGGTGTTTGCTCCACCACTGCCCGGTCATCTCAAACTCTTAAGAAGCCTCTTAAGGGAAGTAAGAGGAGAGCCAAGCAAGAGGCGTGAGGAAAGCATGTGACAGAAGCACAGAAGAAAAATGCAGGCAAGAATGCGATTCCGGGGAAGGGTGTGTCCATCTGACACAAGTGGTTGTGAGCCATTGGGATGGGCGCTGGGAACAGGACTGGGGTCTTCACTAGGAGTGGTAGCGCTCTCCACCAGTGAGCCGCCTCTCCTGTCCTTCCCACAACAGTTTAAGCCCCTCTAGCCTGCGCCCCGTCTGATTCTCTGGTTTGTAAACCTACTTTTTATGGTGATGTTGAAACAACATTGTTACTAGATGTCCTCTGGGGTCCTCCTTTTGGTTTGACTCTTTCTTGGCATTACCAATAATTTTTTTCACAAGTACTTGATCTATGATTGAAAATTACAAACACAGCCAGAGTTGGTGGTGCATGCCTACAGGGACAGTTGCTCAGAAGGCTGAGGTGGGAGGATCGCAAGTCCAAAGCTTTCTTGGGCTACAATAGTGAGTTCAAAGCCCAACCTGTAAAACTTAGGGAGACTTTGTTGCAAAATAATAAACAAACAAACAAATGAACAAAAGAAGTGGGCTGTAGCCTAGTGGCAGAGCACTTTCCTGGAATATGCAAGGTCCAGGGTTCAATTCCTGTACAAGGAAATTACATAGACATTTCTTTCCTCTACTTTGTGGAAATTGTGTCGCTGCGATGTGAGTTCTATATGTTTAGAACTCCAGCTGTTGCTTCTTCTCTCCCATTCTATGCCAGCAAGAAGCCCCCATTTTAAAGAGGCCGTTCCCTTCCCTCACCGTATAAACACAGCCATTTAGAACAAATTAACTAGAATACCTGTTTGAACTGACCTAAATTCATCCTGTGCTATGGCTTGGGAGATTTGACCTTAATTAAACCTCTATTTTGCCAGAGAACGAGACTGCTAGAGGGGGAGACCATATGAATTTCTACTTTCATTTCAGGCTGAACATCTGTAGCACCTGGGGACGGATTGTTAATGAAATATTTGTTTTATCCAGCAGAGCTTTGTCGAGACCTAGAACTTTGGTAGCTTGTCTCGTCTAAACGGGGAAGAATAGTAGGTAACGCCGTGTGCCGAAAGGAGACGATAGTCTAGAAGCCAGTATCCAGAAGGAGAGATAAGAGATGGTGTCTCCGGGCCAAATGACCATATGGGACTAGGCTCGCCATGCCAACTCCTTCCCCAGAGTGGTGCTTCATGCTAGAGAATAAACTCAACATCAGGTTACTAACCTACCCACAACCCCGGTAAGATGGCTACTGTGATGGTATTTTTGTCTGTAAAGAGACCAAGGTACAGAGCGATGTAGCAGTTTGCTGGAAGACATTTAAAGGCCTGGTCAGGATCCGCACCACACTGACCAATCCTGAACCTCTGGTCCAGCTCTGCTCCTCCCAGCTTCCACGCACCCATACTTCCCGAGCTTTGTGGAGGGTTTCCTCTTAATTTGCAGCCAGTGTTTAGAGTCTTGAATGATGATCCTGTGTAACCCTTATAGATATTATCAAAAATGGAATAAAGGGGAATTAATAAAGAAACATGAAACTCCACTAACTTTGATCCACGAGGCATCACCCTCACTAAGGAGTGAAAAGGATCAGCAATACACCAGGAAGGCAGCCCCTCAGAGAGGGCCATGAGCCTTCCTCTTCCCTCAGAGAGGGCCATGGGCCTTCCTCTTCCCTCAGAGAGGGCCGTGGGCCTTCCTCTTCCCTCAGAGAGGGCCTTGCGCCTTCCTCTTCCCTCAGAGAGGGCCTTGCGCCTTCCTCTTCCCTCAGAGAGGGCCGTGAGCCTTCCTCTTCCCTCAGAGAGGGCCGTGAGCCTTCCTCTTCCCTCAGAGAGGGCCTTGAGCCTTCCTCTTCCCTCAGAGAGGGCCTTGAGCCTTCCTCTTCCCTCAGAGAGGGCCGTGAGCCTTCCTCTTCCCTCAGAGAGGGCCGTGAGCCTTCCTCTTCCCTCAGAGAGGGCCGTGAGCCTTCCTCTTCCCTCAGAGAGGGCCGTGAGCCTTCATCTTCCCTCAGAGAGGGCTGTGAGCCTTCTTCCCCCTCAGAGAGGGCCATGAATCCACACTCCTTTCACAGAGGGCCATGAGCCTTCACACACCACCTCCAGAGAGGAGCATGAACCCGAACCTGCCATTCTGGTAAGATGCAGAGGCTGTGCTAACTGAGGGCCATTATTGAGAATACACCCCATGCCTCCATTCCTGGCAGGGATGGAAGCTTCCAGATTGCTGCAAAGAAAATAGACAATTTGGTGAAGAGGGTTGGAGCTGGTAAGTGGCAGATACTCAGGGGAAAAGCCAGCAAAGTCGTTGAGTTTTCTGTTTTTGTTCTTGTTTTTGTTCCATGACACTAGATAGCAGGAGCCCATTTGTAAACCCCAACTAGAGGAGCAGATGTAGCTGCTACGTTTTGTTTTCTAGATGCCACCAAATGCAGCTTTCTTCTCCAACTGTCTCTAGTACCCTGGGCACCGTGGCCTGTCCAATGAGGTATAAACCTGTATCTTTAAAGCTCGTGTATAAGTTAATGTTATCAATTAAGTAATGACTATATACTCAAGCCCATCAGAGTGGTATGGATTAGGATGTATAGAAGAAATTCTTTAAAATGGTCCTAAGTTTAGAGAAACAACTAATAGAACATTTGAATATGGCGGAAGTTTGAAACACAGGATCTGCGGGTGCTCAGGAAACTCTGCGGGGCATTGGCAGTTTGGGGGTGCTGTTGAAGGTTGGTTTCAAGCTGGCGAGTGATGTGCAGGCCTCTTCCTGGTGGGAACACAAATGAGGGCGTAGGTGGGGAAGACCTGTGGTCTGCAGCGGAGGCCGGGTAAAGTTGTCTGGGGAAGCTGAGGGCCAACACGTGTAAGGCATCCATCTGGGGCCTTGGGAGAAGACGGGCCTCTGAGTTAGTCAGTAACACTAGAGCACCACCATGGACAGCTGTGTGGACCTGACATCTCGTTTTCTGTAGCGCTCATCATGAATTAACTTCCATAGCTTTGGGTAGAATTTTAACTGTGTCCTTGTCTCGAATCTTTCCGTAAGAGGAACCTTACATCTCACTCTTCTTGTGCTCCCAACTCTCACACCACTGATAAGGGCTGGTCAGCCTTTTAATAGGCGAGACACTTCTGACTGAAATGCCCGTGAATAGCCTCTCTATTATCCACTGTGGTCATCTTGACCGGCCATAGCCCGGCTCACCGCAGCCCCCCCGTAACACACGAGGCCAGCTTCTGCTTCAGAGCATGCGATCTCCTAAGCCACTGAGGGGGAGCAACCGGGAAGGAACGGACTCCGCGGTTGAATCAATCACCCGTGAGGACATATTGCAGTCACACAGCTTCTTCTGGGCCAGCTTGGGTTTGTGGGCACTGCTTCATTTCCAGAGGTGAGCAGAGAGATTGTGGCGCCTTCTGAACATTCAAGTTCCTTCTTTCCAACAGGAATCTGTTTGGGGTTAAAATGGGGGGTAGAGTTGCAGACGTCCGTGGGTTACATTCCACATGCAAGCCATAGAAACGGTGCTCGTCAGTCCTTGATCCTCCTGTAGAGTGTCTAAGATGACATTCAGTTCTGAATATCACCTGTCAGGATGCACTGTGGAAATTCACATAAGTTATGGAAGTTTTCTGGGCTCCAATGTCCTAACCTGTCAGCAGAGACTGATTTTATCCTAGGCTTATGATTTTAAAAAAAAAAACAAAAAAAAACACAGAAACTGGGAACTCCCTGGCCAAGTGCACTGATCATAGTGGCAGAACCCCCATGTCTTTCTGATCCTGTGTTCACGGTGAGGTAGAGATTTCTATTCCCAGAAGTGCTGCTGACGAGCAGACATTAAGAGCACCAACAGACAGCAATGGCCACCTTGCTCCTAAAGGGGATTCTGGGAAATCTCAGGGCTGTGGGCCTGCCCGGGCTGTAGGATATTTGTAAGCACTGTCCACAGGGAGTAGGGATTCCAGGTGGCTCTGCTATGATCACTTGTACCAAACTCATTTCCAGAAATGGGTTCATGAGCTTTCCATCGTGTCTGGCTTGACTGAACTTTACAGTAGTGGCTGTTACCTGTGGGCCAATATGCAGAGCCACGAGAGCTTCGCAGGTAGCATGGCCTTGGGAGTCTAAGGAGGGGGACACGTCAGTATCTACGACCCTCGAGTGAGACTGTACGAACAGACAGGAGGCGATTGGGTAGCAGAGAGGAGGTGCTGCCGATCTAGTAACAATTCTGGTGACTTGAATGAGTTTCATTTTCGGTAGGTGGACATTTTGGGGTCTGCTCTTTGATAATACTTAATTCCCCATCGGTCAAATTTACTAGTCATATTCTTGTAAAATCCCTCCTCTTGAAGATTATGCATTTGAGTAATAATTTGACTAATAATTTTCTAGAACTGTAAGAGAATTTTTTTTTTAACCAATTACATCTCCTCTCTAAAGCTCTGCTCTGTGAGTGTAGAAATTTGTTTCTGGTTAAAAAAAAATTATTCCTGGTAAAAAGCACTGGAGTGGTTGGTCTTTTTTTAAAAAAATGTAGTTACACTTTGTTTTTATGCATGGTGTCCTACAACTTAAACTGCTGTCTTGTCAGGGTCACTATCTCGATGATAAAGCACCATGACCAAAAGCAGCTCCGGGAAGGAGGGTTTATTTCAGCATACAGTTCCATAACGCCCTCGCCGAGGGAAGTCAGGACAGGAGCTCACACACAGGGCAGGAACCCGACAGGAGCTGGCGCAGAGACCATATAAAACTATTGATAACTGGCGTGTTCCTCCTGGCTTTTTACGCGCCCGAGGACCACCTGCCCAAGGGCGGTATGGACCACAATGGGCTAGGTCCTCTCATATCAATCTCTAATTAAGAAAATACCCTACAGGTTTACTTACAGGCCAATAGAATGAAATCCTGTTCTTGATTAAGATTCCTTCTTACCAGGAATTCCGGGTTTGTGTCTAGTTGACAAAAACCAGCCAGGGTAAGTACAAAGCACTGTTCTGTTGAGATCGTATATGAACCCGCAGTGTATGTCAAGGGGCCTACCTATACCTATGCTACCGCTTCCAGTGCGCCTGTCAGCAGCTTCGCCAAGAAGAGCCCGCAGCCCGCATAAGTCTTCACTGCTCAGCGCCTCTGATTGGCCTTTGCTGCTTCCCTCACGCAGTCAACAGGGCTCAGCCGGCTTGCTTTGACAGCGCAGGCTGCTAGATTTCCCTGCTATGAGCAGCCTGCCCTGTAAATTACCGTGGACGAGAGGGAGACCCCTCCCCATTCTTCCTGCTTACTCACATTTCAAAACGGTGAAGAAACAAGAGTCTGGTTTTGAACAGAAAGACCTTCTCTGGGCGTTTGCGGTGTACAAACTCATCTACGTTTAATCCCTCACCTCAGCTCAAGACGGACGGTTTCTGATTAATACAGTTGATGCAGAAAATGGCCGAGTGCTTAGATTCTTTAAATATAGCATGCTCAGTGCACATAGGCTCCAAGCATCAGTGAGAGAGAAGCGACAGCAGACTTGACCTTTCTCTCGGAGTCGCACGTGGAAAGGGGGAATTAGCTTCCTACAATAGCACTTGAACTTGCTTTAACTTATCGCTTTCCGCTTTAGAGGGAGGAATTGTGCGTTGGAAACATGAAATCGCCTTCAAGCCTTGTGTTGTTTAAAATGAGCTTCCACCTTGTATTAAACCAGATGAGTCTTTGTGAAAATATCACTACCGTCATCATAACTAACACCTGGGACTTCTTGTTCTCATCTCTCATTAAAAACAAACAAACACACAAACTAATATTTGCATTCCATGCTGACATGCATTCCATGTGTGTATGCACGCACATGTATGAATGTGCAGAATTTGGCGTGACTTTGAGCACATAGAGAAGGAAAACTGAACAATAGACGTGCTACAGCAAGGTAAGAGGCACAAAAGGTTTTCGCTTGGCTCCCATGTAACTGAAAACTAAATAAATGGAGACAGAAAACAGCAAAGGGAACCCAACAGCACCCTCCCCCATAGTTGCCAGTCCCGGGCCATGAGAAGGTCTAGTTTGTCCTGCTTAGGCCTCAGACAGCAATGATTGACACAAACCCCACCCAATCATAATGTTTCCTTGTCATTGGTCATTAACCCGAGATCAATCACTATGACTTTAGAACGGTCCAAATGGAAAAAGAAAAAAGAAAAAAAGTAAGATTGCATTTGTTACCCAAAAGCTCATCAGGTAAGTATGCCAGAGAAAGAAATAGATCTTGTCCGACCTCGGTGACATTTTCAAACTGCTTAAAAGCGGAAGTTGATTCTTTCTGACGGCCCTTTCAAACTCGGTTGACGGCGGAGAGCCCTCAAGTGTTGACAGTTCTTGTCAAGTGAGGGTGTCTTATCAGAAACAATGCCCTCCAGATCTCTCCATCCAAATATTCTAATCGAAAATAATTGCATTTAAAATTTTCATGTCGCTTTCATGTCCTGCGCATCTTCCTACCACGGAGCCACTGAAAGCCTCAGATTCTCAAGACTTAAGGGTGCATCTTAAGGTGCAACTTAAGGGTGCATCGCCGCCGAGAGTGAGCCCTGAGATGGTAGAAAACTCCTGAGCAGCTGCAGTGTATTCTGCCGTGTCCTTTATTTGTATCTACATGCTCGGGAGGTGTTTCTACAGCTGTCAGCTCCCATCCCATGCTGTGTGGCTGGACCACCCATGCTCAAGACGAGCAGCGTAAAATGAGATTGCGCAGATACAGTGGAGGACCCGGATTTAGCTCCAGGATGGTCCCAATTATCTACCGAACATTTAGAAGTGAAGGCTGCGTTTCAGTTCCTTCTTCTGAGCTCCGTTTAGATTGTGATTTGGAGGAGGCCTGTGGCAGCTGTAGACAGAGATCTTGTTGTATGTCTGCCCTGGATTCTCAGTCACTGATAGACCAGTAGGTAACTGCCCACTACCTATTGGCAGTGCCTTGAGAACCTCCCCCCCCCCCCCACACACACACACTGTTACGCTTCAGATTCAGAAACACTGAGTTAAGGGCCCCCTGCCTGATCTTCCTCTATGTTGGGACTGCAGTCTGTCAGAGCTCCCAGCTACAAATAACTCCTCCTCCTCTTCTCCTTCATCTCCAGACTTCCTCCAACAGAACTCAGCCACAGGTCTGTGATTTCCCTGTCAGGACGAGGCCTTGGCCGATGATGACCCGGTGCTATTCACCCTTGGCGCTCCTCAGCACTTGTCTGGGGTCGCAGATTCCGTGTTCACCACCCCTTCGTTCCAGTGGCGCCCTATGCCTGCGCCGGGCACCTTCTTGTGGGTTTGCTTCTTCAAGCATCTTGCTGAGCTTGTTCCAAGGAAGGACTCCGTTTAAGAAGGAAAGGAAGAGCTGCTTTCACTGTTAGAACACCGCATATATGCCTCCCGTCCCTAAGGAGGGGCCATCCCGCCCAGCCTTCCTCCCAAATATCCAAGGTGTCAGCTCAGGAGACCTTCCTCAGTCCCGCGAGGGAGCCGTGAACGGCAAAGCCCGAACCCCTCTCTGATAGTTTGCCTCTCGGATGCACCCGCGGAATCTTTCTAGGTTTCATTTTTCGCTTTTTCCCCCCCGAGAAAAGTGCGGAAGGGAACCAAATGGTGTTTGTGGCTTTTACAGCCTAACGTGAAGAAACAGGATGTTCAGAACAGGGGGAGGGCCTTCCTCCCACTCCTGGGAAGACTGTGATCACGTGGCAGCAAGGCTCTGAATGTTCACCTGTTAGTGCTTATTTAGGTCGTGTGTGTGTGTGTGTGTGTGTGTGTGTGTGTGTGTGTGTGTGTGTGTGTGTTGGGGGGCTGTTGTTTATTTTGTTGTTTTGTTTTGAGACAGGGTCTCACTTTGTAATCCAGGCTTTGCGGTCCTCCAACCCCTGGTCCTCCTGCTCCGCCCGCCTGGTGCTAACAGGACCAGCATGCACCACTGCACTGGCCCTGATCTTAATTTTCAGATAGTGGGTAATCCTGGTATGGTACTTCCTATCTGTACTCCCAACCTAGGAGGCCGAGACAACATTGTGGTGCGTGTTTGAGCTAGCCTGGGCTATAGACCCTGCGCAATGCGGGAATGAATGATATGGCTGGCTGCCCAGCCGGGCATGCTAACTGGGAGAAGCCAAGGCTCTCATCAGTTTTACTTTTATCGGTTCAGACTGCATGGCACCCTGCTTCCCTCTGCACGCACCTCCTCTTCTGTTTCTTTCTTCTGGCAGAGTGCTCCATCTTTTCTCGCCAGAAGGAAATGTCACTGACGGTGTACCAGAAACTTCAAATGTCCCCTGTTCTTTAGACAATGTGAGGTGGAGACAGGACGAGACTCCACAAAGAGCGAATCACAGCCACCCTGCTTCTCGAGAGTCACCCAGTTTCCTAGTTAAGTGCACCTGTTCATTGTGATTCTTAGAATTCCAAAGGGGAGAAAAAGGAAAACCTGGAATCGTGTGGCTTCTCCCTGTAAGGCGCTGGTTTTCCTCATGTCTCTCGTATCCTGATGTGTGATGCTCCGAAGAGCGTTAGGAAAGACACAGTCCTTGGAATGTCCGCGGTAGGAGGACTACCCCCTTGAGCCGCCCTCGGAGTGCTCAGGCACCGTCACGTGTGCCTCCCTGATAAAGAAGTGAATATATAATTCTTTAAAAATATATAAATGAAAATTCAGTTCCTGTTTCTCCTCTACACCAAGTTCCCATAGAATCAAGCCTTCCATTTCAGTTTCTACTAATCTTTAATTTCAAAGAATTTTCAGCTCACAATTTCTCTGTCTCAGAAACGCTGGGAGCTTCGTGGGCAATATCTCAGAAGGCCTTCCTCGGCTTTAAATCTTCCCTCCTGGTATTGTCTCACTGAATTCTCGTTCCTTTTTTGGCCAACTTCTCCTCCTCCTCCTCCCTATCTTCCTCCCCTCTTTATTCTTTTTCTCCAAATTCAGAAGTAGTATCCCTATGTCCCCTTCATGAGCTTCAGAAAATAGGTCCAAGATGAACTTTTTACTTGGGGGTATTCTATCAAAAACAAATCACACAGTGTATTAGGTGTGGTGCTTTGCTTCCAGAGGGAGGCCATTTCGTGAGCAATTTTGCTTTAGACATTAGAATCACTTTGTCCTTACTGACTAGTCAGCAGCAGGGTGCTCCTCACACCCTCAGCGGCAGGGTCCTTCTTCTACTCCACCATTTTGTTTGTAAATCGCTTTACTGCGATATAATTAACAGACCACACGGTTTGTCTGTTTTAACACTTAGCGGAAACAGAAGCTTCCTTTTGCTTACCTGTATGTGGTCATTTATGACTTGGACATGGAGAAACTGGAGACACGACCACATGAGCCCCATTCTTTTTAATGCATCATTTTCCTATTACGGCCGTACTTGCATCTCTGGAGTTAAGGTCATGGCCACGCTCACATTATAAACCTTTTTTCCAAGGGTTTATCAATGCAATGGCTTTGTTTGCTCAGGACTGAAGCTTGCCTCATGAGGTTTTCCTGCAATACCGCAGCTTTCGTGGGGGTTTGAGGGGATGAGTTTTCTTGAACTAAATTAAAATTTTAAAACACTGCATTGCCCTTTAAAAAAAATGATTGCAAGTGTCAAAAAGCTTCAGTAGGAATTTCTCCCCAAATAACTTCTTTATGTAAATCCAGTTTTTAATTGCCTTTAGTTTCTAAAAATTCTCTGCCATGCATAGTTAGTGACTGGTGTCATTTGTCTTAAATATTTACAAACCTAAATCCAACTTGGTATATAAACTAAAAACAAAAAATCACACGCTGCACTCAGTTGCCGCCTTGCGCTGTTACTATCGGAATTGTTGACGGGATCTCGTACAGCCCAGGGACGGCTTGAGAAGACGGAGAGCCTGTCGAACTTTGTGATGTGGAGGCTAAAAATATTTAGAAAGAAAACCATCTACACTTTAAAATTGTATTTTCCATTTCTCAAGACAATAAAGTAGACAGTAGAGGGTGCAGGAAACGGTCATAAACTATTAAACTGGATTTAAAGAATAAAGTACACGATCATTAACCAAATTCAGCACAGGCACGTCACATCAAATGAAGTGTAATCGGGAATCCTGGCTTTGTTTGCACACAGTTGCCAGAACTTTCTAATCAGACCATCACTGGATAATTTTAGGACGTTTTCCACCTTTCAATCACAGAAGTGATGCTTGATACCATCTATGCTTTTGAAACTGTGCTTTATCCAGTTCATTTTATTTGCATTTTTAACTTTAATATATCATACAAAAATTTATATTTTGTGTGGAAAATTAATAAAATCTAAATGAAATTATTGTTGCAAAGTTTGTTTATGCTATTTTGTGTCTGTGTGTCTGCATCTCTGTGCATGCACCATGTGAGGGCAGGTGCCTGCAGTAGCCAGAAGAGGGCAGCAGCCAGTCATCTGGAGCTGGAGTTATGGGCTGTTGTGAGCTGCCTGACGTGGTGCTGGGAACCGAACCCGGGTCCTCCACAAGAGCGGCCGGTGCTCTCACCACTGTCCCTCTCTGCAGCTCTGTGGAGCTTTATGAGTGAATAGTGTACCCTAACTGGTACCATTCAATGGAAAATGACTCTTTCCCTCTGCAGACACCTACAGTGTTGGGGACGAGAGTCCATTTCACAGGGAAACGAACACTTCCCACGTCGATAATCTTTTCTCTGTCACTTCTGTGTCTTGTCCATCCTGGTACAGTTCTCCACCCAGAAACAAGTCTGTTGAGTGAAGAAATGACTGTCCTGCCCACATGGGAAGAACCAGGGGACAGCCATGGAAACCTCAGAAGTGAAGACTGTTTTTCAACTTGTCTTTTGAGGGAAAGTAAAGAAGTCTATCCTGTCCAATCCCCTAGGCTGGGAGGGGGCACGTGAGCACTGTACCCTTCCCAGGTAAAGCTCGGAGCCAGTGGGAAGGAGCAACCATGTATGCAGTCCTGTGTTAATATCCTGTTGCTTCAAGTGATGGCAGACCACAAGGAAGCCCTCTGCCTTTGAAAATGTTTGCTTTAGAATATTAATATCAGCAAACCTTGAGCTCTGGAGAATTTCTTTTATCAAAATGAGAAAAAATGCTAATTTTGCTTTGTTTTCCACTTTTTAACAATCCTTGTGACTCAGCAATTGAGTCCCAACTGGTCGATATTTGCGCATTCAAAGCAGAGAGTCTGGTTGGGCCAAACAGACGGTGTTGGTGCGTGCTGTGCTGGCTGGCCTTGTGTCGACTTTACACAGACGAGAGTTAAGTGAAAGGAGGGCCCTTAATTGAGAAAACGCCTCCGTAAGATCTGGCTACAAAGCATTTTCTTAATTAGTCATTGGTAGGGCAGGGCAGCCATTGTAGGTTGGGCCATCCCTGGGCTGGCGGTCCTGGGTTCTAAAAGAAAGCAGCTGAGCAAGCCATGGGAAGCAAGCCAGTAAGTAGCACCCCTCCGTGGTGTTGCTTCAGTTCCTGCCTCCAGGTTCCTGCCCTGCTAGAGTTCCTGTCCTGACTTGCTTCAGTGATGGACTACAACGTGGAAGTGTGAGCCAAATAAACCCTGTCCTCCCCAGCTCATTCTGGTCGTGGTGTTTGTCCACAGCAGTAGAAACACTAACGAGACACCTCCTATATGCAAGGACCAGGCCAAGTTCAAGACAGAATTTCCAGCTCAACTCAGCCATCCTGGGGGCCAGGGGGGGGGTTGTGTGCTGATCTTTTAGATTAAAAATAGGTCAGATTCCAAAATTAACAGCAGGAGAGCAGGTGGGGTGTATGGAGATCTTGGCCACGAGGATTTCTGGGGCTTCTGTGAGCTAAGAATGGTTTCTATATTTAATTTTTTAAATTAAGATTTATATATTTATGTGTATGAGTGCTCTATCTGCATGTACACCTGCATGCCAAAAGAGGCCATCAGACCCCATTATACATGGTTGTGACTGGTTGGTGGGAATTGAACTCATGACCTTTGGGAGAGCAGCCAGTGCTCTTAACTACTGAGCCATCTCTCCAGCCCTGATTTCTACCATTTAAATGGTTTCATAAGTATCTGTAGGATATCTGATTTTACCTCTTGAGTGTCGTCTGGCCCTTTAAGAGGATATTAATGGCCCCGCCCTCCACAGCCCCTCATTCTATATTCCTGGTGCAGACCTCCTCCCTGTCCTGTCCTGAACCCTTCCACCACCTCACACGTGAGCCTTCTGACCCTCATAACGAAGTAATGAAGGGCCAACTCTCTCCTTCCCTTTCCCAGCCCTTCACAAACTCTCCGTAGGAATTTGGCTAATACCCTCTGACCATTCAGCTTACCCAGACAAACCCAAAAAATGTCAGCTATGCCTGGAATCCTGACTTAATTTGAGACAGGTTAGACCGAGTGATGGGAGGGGGTAGAAGAGGGTGGCCCAACCAGCTGCTCCAGCAATCCTGTCTGGTTTCCGGAATAAAATTATTTTCAGGACGCCAGAGACAACACTTTTTCTTGCATACGTAGAACCCAAAACCTGGTGGTCAGCTTTCATTCCTCCCTCTCCAGTTTCCATTGAATTCTCTTTATCTTGCTTGCTTCTGTGACTTCTGTCTAAAATGGTTCTGCTTTTGAGTGGCTTCAAAGTGTGACATGACCACATCTGTCACTGGAAGATACTTCCTGAGATGAAATTCTCTTGGATGCTCTCCAACCTAAATCATGGATTTCCTTTTTATTTCATTCATTCATTCATTCATTCATTCATTCATTTATAGCTGCAGCAGAGTCAGACAAGGGGTAAAGCTGAGTAGGGCCTGGTCAGGAAGTCAAAAGCCGAGGCAGTAAGTAGTTAATCTTAAGTGCATTCTTCCACACACAAGAAAACTGAGTCCAAAAAGCTACATGAAGTGACTTGACTTTAAAAAAAGAATGTAAACCAGGTGGACAATGGGTTTTCTTCTCTCTCGGTCTACTCTGGCAGAGGTTTTTAAATTGTCCAGTTACAGTGACTAACATTGGCATGTCTTCCTGCCCTCTGCACCGAGATCAGAACACACCGCTGGCTCCTCGTGGCCCCAGACGTCTTCTGGGCACCTTACTGCTCAGGCATCCAACACGCTCAGCAGCCCTCCCAGTTTAAGAGTCTTTTCTCCTCTTTTCAACATGGTGTTCATTTAAGGTTCCATTCTGGAATGGTAACAAGTAACCAAATGCAAGAGGTGTGGGGGAGAAAGAGGAGCACTTAGTGTTCCAGGGATGGGGGAGATGGCTCAGTTTGTAAAGATGCGTGGTTTGAAAGCCTGAGGGCCAGAGTTTGAATCCCAGAACCCACAGAAAAGCCAAATGTGGTTGAGCGCTCCTGTTCAAGGGGAGACTGGAGAATCGTGGGGCTTGATAGCCTCGCTCCAGGTCAGAGAGAGGCCCTAGCTCAAAGAAATAAGGCAGAAAGTGTTAGAGCAGGATACCCAAGGTTGCCTAATGGCTACTGCACTTGTATCTGCTGACACATGTGTGTATGCACCACACAAACACAATCACATACACGTGTACACACACTCTCTCTGTGTGTCTCTGTCTCTCTTTCTCTCACACACACACAAGTTGCATAGTTTTTTCTGCTCAGAGCCCCCTGAAGTACTTCATTGCATCTATTATTCTTGGTTTTTGTTTCTTTATGTTTATAATATGTAATATGCCTCATACAGGGAATATAGATGTACATATGCATGTCATGTGCAGATAATTTTAAACAATTTTGAGATATACTAGTCTGTTGTTCAATTATGCCATGAAATACTTCCTTTTACCTGCCTGAAAGTATCCGAGTGACTGACTACAATTTTAAATTTTTATGTGTATAAGTTCGAGTCTGCATGTGTACACACACACACACACACACACACACACACACACACACACGCGCACGCACACGCGCACACGCACGCTGCACGCGCACTCCCCACATGCAGTACTGATGGATGCCAGAAGAGGGCGTCAGATCACTGGGAACTAGAGTTGCAGATGGTTGTGAGCCATTCTGTGGGGGCTGGAGATCAAACCTGGGTCCTCTGGGAGATCAGTAAGCACTTTTAACTGCTGTTTTTTCTAGCCTTGACTGACTACATTTCAAAACTGATAACAAAGTGCATAATAATGTGTACAATTCATTCTCCTAGGGCTGGCCATGTAAGTAACTTACCTTAGTTTGTTCATTTATCATAGGAAATAGTGTTTTGGTGCAATGCTGGGATTTTGTTTTCCTGGGGTAAAATCCCTCTTCCAATTCTTCTCAAGTCTCAGTCAATTCATATTATTTATTAGCTCTCTATAAGAGTGAACCTCACTGACTTTCAATATTTTTTATTTTTAATCTATGTCAATCTGATTAAAGAACATCTCAGTGTTTTAATTATGTTTAGTTTTATGGATTTATCAACCAGTTGGGTTACCTTTGAGAGCTATCCATTCACGGCCTTCTTCCACCCGTTTGTATTGCTGCATTTGTCTTTTCTCTCATTGACTTACATGCTATCTGTGGCCATTGGATGGTGGGATCTGTAAATTAATTTTCCAAGGAGAGTAAAGGGAACTGGGGTAAGCAGCTGGGATTAGCAACGTTAGGGGTTGAGGAATTGATAATCTTAGAGTAATTCTAGGGGAAAATACTTAAATAAATGATAGAAGTTCTTCCTGGAACATTGGTGTGTCATAGGATGCCTTGGGGTCAGGCCGTCTTCCCACCCTCTGCACCAACCATACGGGTGGCTCCTGGTGGCCCCTGCTGCAAGCCATGCCCACTGCCCTGCTTCCTCTAATCCGAGGGCTGTATACTGTGAGCCCAACTAAATATTTCCCTCCTTGGCTGGTGCTTGGCTGCAGCATGAGGAGAGTGTCTCATACAGTCATTGCAGAAGCCGAGGGTTATTTCCTTCCTGAAGTAAGTTTTGTGGAGTTGGAGATTCTCAGCACAGTAGAGAGAGATGGGGAGAGGGTCAGATTTGAAGCAGGACAGAGGCAGGAACCCTGTCATGGAAGCAGTGTCATGGGAAGAGCTGAGGTCTACAAAGACCCTCTCTGACCGTTTGGTAGGGAAGAGACCAGAAAGTGATTATTAGCAGGCTGTTACTGTGACCATGGACGGTGGAGATGGAACATAGGAATTTGATTGGAGAACTCCTGGGCAACACTATCGATTGGGGTTGGAGATTGGAGGAGAAATGTTGCTAAGAGGAAGAAGAGGGAGTCACAGATGCCCCTCGGGAGCAGGTAGGGAAATGCATCATTGATGTGGTAATGACCAGAGTGTGAAGAAGAGACAGTGGGGGTGGGGAAGATGCTGGATTCAGTTTAAATGAATTTGAAGCTCTTGGGCGATATTTTAAAAGATATATGCAATAAAGAGAGATAAATTTGGATATCAGTCAAGATATCTGGAATCAGATAAGTGACAAGCCATCGGCGTATTAGCCGTAATTGAAGACTAGGAGAGTAGATGCTATCACCCAGGAAGTGTGCATGGAATCAGAATGGAGGGGACCTTGGCCAGAAGCCAGCACAAGCAATTGAGGAATGGCAGGCAGAAGAGAGCACAGCATGTGGCCAGGGAACTGGGACGAATGGGAGAGCACGGTGCGGGAGCGTAGAAGGGAAGATGGTGTTTTGAGACTCGTGGACTCTTATGTTGGAGGTCAGAGGTCAAGTAGGCTAAGGACTGAACATTGTCCACTGGGGTTAATGACCAAGCAGTCCTCGGTGCCCTGTGCTGGAGGCCATTGAGGCCGTTATCCAGCCTCCAGGATGTGCCGACCCAGCAGAGCAGAGTGAAGGCAGAGGTAAGTAAGATGACTGATGGGCAGGTAAGCAGTCTCCACCTTAGGTAACTGGTAATGTTGGCAGAAAGAGGGGCACGGTGGGGGCGGCTACTTATGTGTGGAGAAGGGAGATAATGAGCTCCATTACTTGAAGTGGGAATGTCCTGAGGGAGGCTTCCTGCTTGTGCAGCAGCCATGCTCCCCCTGGGGGACCCACGCAGGAGCTTCTTTGGGGTGTTATGGAGAAACGGAACTGCTGATTCATACCCATAGATTACAAGGATACTAACAGCCAAGACAGCCTCCAGATGTTCCGACAGGAAGGGCTCGTCTCTGCCAATGCTTGTTACTGAACCTCCTAACATTCGCCCCCGAGATAGGTATGAAGAGTATCCTTTTGTTTTGTTGGTGTTGTTTAAAAACTCTATTTATTCATCAGTAGTAAGATTCTATCTTCATACCCATCGTAGCTGCAGCTGTCAACTTGATAGAAACCTAGAGTCACCGGGATGAAGCATCCTCGACTGATGAATTGTCCGAATGAGACTGACTGGTGGCCACGTTTTCTTAATGCTTATTGGTGTAAGAGAACCAAGTCGGCTGTGGGCCACTGCCGTCCCTAGGCCGGTGGCCCGGTTCTGTAAGACAGGTAGCTACGGCAGTCAGAGGAGGCCAGGCAGTAAGAGGCGTTCCCCCATGGCCCCTGCTTCAGATTTTGTTTCCAGACTCCTGCCTTGAATTTCTGCCTTGACTTCCCTCCAGGATGGACTGCGGACTGAGGCTGAAACGAGCCCTTTCCTCCCCAGGTTGCTTTTGTCTGTGGTGCTTATCCCTGCAGCAGAAAGCAAGCAAGGACAGTGAGCCCGCTGACACCCAGACTCTTCACCGTGTCCGCTCATGTCCACCGTCCTTTCCTGCTGGTTCCTGTCATTTTCCACATGGTGCTGTTCATGGCGTCATCTCCGTGTCAAGTCTGTTTCGTTTTGGACTTTGCATTATGGGTTCCCCCTTCCCTGTGACGTCACAGTCTTCCTGCCCCTTTTCCTCCTTTAGGTTATACTTCCAACTCTCGTTCTATAGTTCTTAGTCCCCACTGGCCACACCCTGAATTACAGTATGACCTAGGGATTCACATGACCTTTTCCTTGTACCATTAAACTAACATCTGCAAACCATTTAGAGAGCAGCGCATCTGTCTCTTCCGCCGCTGGAGTCTGCGTTCCAGCCATGCTCCGCACCAACCGCAGCACTAGACTGCATACCTGTGTAGGTTGTCTCTTCTCAGGCACAGAATGACTCCCTCGTTTATATTAAATGTGTACTTTGATAAAGATATGAGTCTGATTTTATTGATGCCTTTAAAAATAATCCTGTTACAATTTTAATTGAAATCCAGGGAGTTTTTCAGACTAACTTGGGGGCAGTTGATCCCTTGATGATTTAAATTATTATATCCACAGATAGAACGTCTCTCATTCAGATCTGCCAGGTAGCCTTTAATAAGATTGAATAGCTTCCACATTTCCTTAGGACCTAGTCTTTTTGTCAGGCTTGTTATCTGATATTCTTTAGTTTGGGGCATTATTGTGAACGCCATCTTGTTTCCTGTTCTACTTTCTCGTTGGTTATTGTCAGCAGAGAAATGCCATTGATTTGTCCGAGTTGATCTTGTATCTGGCCGAAGTACTGAGTGTCGACGCCGCTTGCCGTCTTCATCTGTTGCTCTGAGTGGTTCTGCGCTCTAGAACACAGCAGTGTTTGCTAAGGAAGACAACCGACACCTCCACCTTCACTGTGCCCGTAGCTTTTCTGTTTTCTTGAAGGTCCTGGTCTCGGGGAAAGATAAACAGAAAACGGTTGCATGATTCATCTTAATGTCCCCTCGAAACTTAATAAAAAATTCCAAAGGTTATACTCCAACCATAATCCCAGGACCCAGTCAACACGACCTTGCTGTGAAATAGAAACTTCCCATTGTATTTAAACCGAAGGTCTTGATGGGAACATCCTGGCTCTGGGTAGACCGGCAGCCTCTGAACTCAATGGCTGGTGTCCACTAGCGTCATCCAGGGAGACGGGAGACACACAGAAAAGCCGTGTGATGGGTGTGTCCACAGCACTCTTGAGTGAGTTCTTCAGCTGTTGCTCCCTGTTCACTGATTCTGTCGTCAGCGTAGCTACTCTTTAGCCTGCTTTTGGAGTATTTATATTTCAATGTCAAAGCTAGGTTTTTCCTATTTAAAAATATCGTATTTACTTTGCTTTGCCTGTCCGTGTCTCATAGTGAACTAGTCTTTCCTTGTATTTTATGCTCTTTCTTACATGTCTTTAATCATTTTGTATCAATGCCTGTTCAGTCTTTAACAGAATCTGATTCTTTCAGCAGTTTTAGATGTTCTTAATTTCCTGTTTGATGAGATTTGCTAATTCCTCTTTAAGGCAGATTTTTTTTTTTTGTCAAGCTGTAAATCTTGATTATTTAGCTATTTCTGTGTGAGTATTTGTGAACTAGATTGGAGCATGTCGGTCTAGAGCAGAGGCTCTCAACCTTCCCCATGCTGTGACCCACACAGCTCCTCATGTTCTGGTGACTCCCAACCATAAAATTATTTTCGATGCTACTTCATAACTGTAATTTTGCTACTGTTACTAGTTGTAATGTAAATATCTGATAGATCTTTTTGAGTATGCTGAAAAACTTTGATTGCCCAAAGAAACATATGTATGTTGCAATTTATTCCAGAGGACAAAAGTAGGAATCCACAGGCCCAAGTTCAAGTTTTCACTCTGTACACACTGAGCATTGTAAATAAGACATATTTCTTACTTGCATATCTATGTCTCTGTCTACATACCTTTCTTACATTGTAGTGTTCCAGTCTTGTTAACTGGAATTCTGCTGCAGGCGGGAAAGGGGGAGGACTTTCATGTTGACCGGGGATGGATGCTGTGTGGGTGATGGTGTGTATTCGCATCTGAAAGCCTGTGAGAGTTTCTGTGGTGAACTGGGAAGCGGTGAGCACATCAGAACTCTTCAGTTCAGTGTTTCCCAAATACATTTAATGTAACTACACTTCCCCTTGATTCTTCTCATTTAGCACTCAAGCGTACCTTTGTTGACAATCTTGGTGATTTCTAAGGACTCTTTTGGTGTTAAATTATGTGAATTTATGATTTTTGTAAGCATTTTAAATGTCTATTTTTAAAAAAAATCAAAATAACCAGTTAGTACAGTAGGGAAAATCAATCAAATTGGTCGTCTGAGAGGAGGACTTATTTAGTTAATTCAGTCAAAATGTTTTGTAAAGTAGTCCCAGGTAGACCAGCTTCAACACTGAGGAAAAATACTCTTGGCAGCACCCCATGATTCTGGGGTTCTCCTTATCTGCGGATGGGGGTGAGGAGAACACAGCATCCATTTAGTCTGTCACAGCACAAATCGTTCATCAGCAGTGCGGGCCCCGTGATTCACGCCAGTCAGAAGGCTCAGCCTTGGATCTGCATCCTCAGGTAACCCCCAGTTAGCTCTGTGTATTTACACATAAGGCATTGTTTCCCTATGCATAAATGCCTAGGATACAGTTATATTTTCAATTTAGATGCAGCAAGAGATTAACAAAAGTTACTACTGAACAAGGATACGGATGTATTTTAAGGACACTGGCAGCACCTTACTCTTGTTTCTGGGGCTGTTACTGAGTAACCTGTGAGTTACTTGAACCCAGCACGGTGCTGTCTCCGTAGATCTGATCACCCAGACGCCTGCTAAGCGGCTAACAGATAGTAGCATATACAGCATGGATACGTAGGATGGATGGATGAGTTATGTCTCAGGTGGGGTGGGATGAGATGGTCTAAGATTTCACCACACTGTTCAGGACCATGAGTGTCTAATGCTCCACAAAGCATTGCACGGTGCCCAGAGCTGCCAGGATGACTGCCACCGCTGAGCTGGTGTAGGTTTGCTATTTGACCTGAAACATGAGTGCCTTATTTCCTTATTACCTTATTTCCTCCATACAGACACCTTGCTAATCTTTATACAACTAAAAACATCATAGAGAGATAAATACAAAGATGTGGAGAATATGAAGATGCCTTTGGTAACCATCTTTTGCAAAATGAATTCTTTCAAGACATAGACTTTTAACATTTTCCTACTTAAAATACAAAAGTACTTTAAAGGCCAAAGTATACTCCAGACTCCCAATCTTTTTTAAAGTGTGATATTTTTATTAATTCTTGTATAATTTCATAATCAAAATATAGTGTATTTTTGTCTTACCCCACACTCCTCCCACAACCCCTTCTGGGACCAGTCCCCAACCTCTTCCGGTTTCCTGGCCACTATAAAAACTAACTCAGCGAGTCCAATTTGTGTCTTCCATGTGTTTGCAGGTGTGCGGCGGTCCGCCGGCATATGGTCCACATAACAGCGACCACATTCTTAAAAAACTGACTGTGCTTCCCGAGAAGCCATCAGCTGTCAATAACTCCTCGGCTGTGGATGGGGGGCTTGAGAGCCTCTTGTCTGCTCTGCTAGAACATTGATTGGCTCGTCCCGGTGCAGACAACCACAGCCGGAGTGAGTTCATGTGTCCTGTTGTATCCGTGAGATACTGTTTCAGTTTTGTCTCCCTGACAGCTGACACTTAGAATAATCTCTTCTAGGATGGTCCTGAGCCTTGCATGGTGGAGGGACCCGGCAGACACCCCATTTGTGTCTGAGCAATCCGCAATGTTTATTCTCTATACTTTGACCAGGTGTGAATTTCCGTCTCAACCGCCATCCAGCGCAAGTCCTTGGATGAAGTCTGAGCTCTGCACTAGTCTGTGCGTGTAGAGATGCAAGTGCAGATTGCAGCGGTATATTGTTTCCACTTAGCAAAATAAAAGTAGCACATTCAGCCCTGGGGCTTGTGAGCTTCTCAACCTGGGTTCTTGGCTACAGTTATGGAACCAGGCATGTGCTTCCTCCTGTGAAGCAGGCTGTAAATCCAACCAGAAAGTGGTTGGTTATCCAATGTCATTGGTGCCACTGTTGCTTCCATGGACATATATTGCCAAGCTTTAGACCCCTCCACCCCTGCCGATCTCAAGGAAGGATAAAGATGGTTTTAAAATTTGTTTTTGTTTTTTTTTTTCAGATTTGCTCTTTGTAGAATTTTTGGGAGGCAGGGGAATCAGAGGATAGATCTGTGAATTGAATTAACAACATAGGAAAAGTCCTGACTGACTGGAAGCCTACTGTATAGCTATACATTTTATGACCTTAAAAATCATGACTTTTTGTTTTGAGATAATTGTAGAGTCAAATGAATTCATGAGACATGTCACAGATAACTCCAATCGAGTCTTCAATCCCTGTACTAAGTCCTTGTCTTGTTGCTGTGACCAAATGCCTGTCTGAAGCAACTTAAAGAATAGGATCTTGCAGAAGTAGCCAATACAGTTTCAGAACCTGAGGCAGGGTGCATCATTTTTAAAGGACTTACAGATGTCAGGATAAGGAAGGACAAGAGAAGAGACCAAGTTGTAATGCTCTGTGCATGTGCTTCAGATTGCCTGTTATGTCCCACGTTTCAAGAAAGAAAAAGAAATTGCTGTTTTCATCAGTAATGAGGGATCCTGATGCCCTCCCTTCCTGTCTTGAAAGAGTAAATCACGCGTGATTTTGTATGTAGGGAGAGTATTCTGGGGCCACCTATAGACATAGCCACACACAGTACAACCCCCAAGCATTTCTAGACCCTGTCTTCCGCAAATCCAGAGTCTCAAGATGTTTTCACATTCAAACCAAACCAAACGTATTCGAATCTACACTTGTTCCAAAGTTGTTGACGGGATGACTTATGGGACTTTAAACTGCCATTTCTTCTGAGTCTCCTGAGGGGTCTCTACAGCGTAGCTCTGCTTCAGGGGTGCTTGGGACTTCCTCTTGTCCACAGGGCGTTAGTCCTCTCTACTCCCTGAGCCTTGTGGCGAAGAGCTCACTTGGCCCCCTCCTCCTGCGATACTTACGTCAATCCTGCATCCACATGAATTCTGTAGTGGCCAGGGTAGATTTTCTGTTCTTGACCACCACTCTGGTCCTCTGTGATGCAAGTGTGTGTGTGTGTGTGTGTGTGTGTGTGCACACGAATGTGCGCGCGCCCAGGGTAAATATTTGACAGTTGTTTCTGCCGCCATTGCAGAGCCCCGGAGTGACCTTGCATTAATTAGCTGAGAATTTCAGGGCTTTGAATCTGATTGAATCAAAATATTGTTTTTACAAGTTGATGAAGGCTCTTGATTGATGCGGGCCCTGCTGGCTCTTTAAGGGATTAAAGTGCATGTATAGATTACAGCGTCCTAGCTGTCACTGCTCAAATGGGAGCTGCTTTTGAACAAAGGTAAAACAAAATAGCCCTGAAGAGGTATTTTTTTTCCTTTCCAATAGGTGTCATGGTCATTTGAGTAGACACATGGTTGTGTCGATATAAAACAATTAGAGAAACTGGGAGAGACAGTCAAGAAAAACGGCAAGTGGGAATAAGGAGAACAAAGGGTGGGGAGAGGAGGAGGAAGGGGCTTGCCTTCCGCTCACCCTGAAAATGTGTCTCCACTCTCCAGGGTGAAGCCTGCCCTCGGCTATCCGGGGACAGAAGAGGAGTGCAATCATGGAGGTCTGAACTGGTCAAGGCTTAGAGGAATTGAGTGGCAAGCTGTGTCTCTAGTGACAGACACTCGCGCAGCCTGGGGTCACATGGCTCTCTGCCTGATGAACCCGAGATCCCCATGGCATGAGTAAGATATGACAAGACCCTGGTCCAGAGAAAGGGCAAGACAGGAGAAGCCCAAGGGTGAGAGCAGGCGTGAATGGAACCGGGAGGGGGAGGGGCAGGGGCAGAGCTCCCCTGCAGACCTCTCCATGTGAGTGGGAAGTAACACATATCCATAGAAAGCCAGTCTCCGGATGTTGCCTCTGAATTCTTGTCCTCTCCTGCTGGTCCCCTGTGGATTTTTTTTTCCACCTGCAAATTTACAAAACTTGAATCTAATTTCATCGTGCACCTGTTAACTTGAAAAATGGCTTGTTCCCATGGACTCCGTGTTGCGTAACGAATCAAAAGCAATCAGCATAGAGAAGAAACGATAAAACAGACCACAAATGACGGTGCTGTGCCCTGAGCAGGAGACTCCGCAGGCCTCCGGCAGAGCTCTGTGGACAGAACCCTTGGTTTTCAAACACATCCGGGACCCTGTCCCTCTCCCTGGTTTCTTTGGGGATGAATAGCTGGATACCTGGATGTCTTTTGAAGTTCTGCCCTCCTTTCCCCGGCACCATGAGCGGGATCCTGAACATCAGCTAGACCATCTAGTAGGAGGAGTAAAACTACAGACACTCGTGGCTTAGTTTTTCAAAATAAGGATGCACGCAAAACTGAGTGTCATTTACAAGACTGTTAAAGGTGGTGAGGTGGCTGAACCAGTAAAAGCTCTTACAGCCAAGCCTTATATTCGATCCCTTGGGGTGCACACACGGGGAGGAACTAACTCCTCTGAGTGTTACAGCACATGTCACGGCACACATGAGTATGCTTACATGCATGTGTACACGCACGTGCACGCGTGCACACACACACACAGATAAATAAAAATGCGGTATGTGTCAGCAGTACAAAGTAGAAGCTTTGGAATTAAACTCATCAAGGTGGATGCTGAGTAGGACAAAGGAAGAGGGAAGCAGGGTGTGGGTGGTGGTCTTCAGTGGTGCCTTAAAAAGGCTTCAGTGTGCTGAGAGTGGAGAGGAAGCCCTGGCGATCAGGGCAGTTTGGGATTGGCTAGCCGGGGTGAATGGTCTCAGAGAACTGAGCGAGTTTAAGAAGACAGACAGCCTGTTGGTGAAGTCTTGGCTCTTTCTCTGCTGCGGATACTGTGGATACTGTGATCCTGGCAGAGAGATGACAACAGGAAGTGGTATAGCGTGATCTCCACTGTGCTGGAAAGTCTTATGCCAACTTGACACAAGCTAAAGACATCTGAGAGGAGGGCACCCAAACTGAGAAAATGCCTCCATAAGATCCAGCTGTAGACAAGCCTGTAAGGCATTTTCTTAATTAGTGGTTGATGGAGGAGGGCCCAGCCCATTGTGGGTGGGGCCTTCCTTGGGCTGGTGGTCCTGGGTTCTATCAGAAAGCAGGCTGAGCAGGCCATGAGGAGTAAGCAAGTAAGTAGCACCCTCCATGGCCTCTGCATCAGCTCCTGCCTCCAGGCTCCTGCCTGCCCTCGGTGCTTTTGATGGTGAACTGTTTTATGGATCTGTAAGTGAAATAAACCATTTCCTCCCCGAACTAATTTTGGTCATGGTGTTTCATCATAGCAGTAGTACACCTAACCGAGACATCCACTTAGACATCGGTGGTGCAGTCAGAAGCCACAGGGCCAAAGCTTAATTGAACATATCTTCATCCCACAGAACATGGTTTCGTAGCTTAAAGTAGGTTCTAGAAATAGGTCATTAAATATTTCCCAACCTTGAGTATCCATATGTTGGGGTTTATAAAAATGCCTGGGATCTTATTGACAAATCTGTTCTGATGTAGTATTTGTCTAACAGGGCCTCTGGTTCTGCATTTCACCAGACACCAGATTCCTGGCTCACTTCCTGATCAGACTGCAGGCCCCGCCCACTTCCTAGGAGGACTGCAGGCACCTCCAGCCAGGGAGGTGCAGCTGCCATTCTGGATTGCCTTTTATGTGTTTATTTAAGCAACAGGGGAAAAATTGAAGTCCCCCACCCCAGTGTGTGTGTGTGTGTGTGTGTGTGTGTGTGTGTGTGTGTGTGTGTGTCTGCCTGTCTGTCTGTCTGTCTGTCTCAGGCTAACCAAGAACTCACCGTGGACCCTCCTGCTTTAGCCTCCTAAGTACTGGTATTACAGGCATACATCACTATGCCCAAATAAGGGGTGATCATTTTTAAGGGGTGGGGATATGTCCATAAAATAATGAGAGTATCTGTTTTTCACACCTATGAATAAATCATGCTAACTGTGGCATCGTGTTTACCAGAAAAAGACAAACAAGCAGAAATCTCAAAACTTCCCTGGAATGGAGAAATAATGGATTATTATTCCCCTAGGTTATTCTTGTTTTAAGAACCAAGCTGACATTATTTCAAAAGTCAGGAAAGAAGGAAGAACAAAGAGCTGAGAGGAAGGGGAATGAAGCAGAAGCCTGGCTGGCTAGAGAGTTGCTGTAGCTGTTACCTTACTGGGGAAGGCATAGCTGTGGTCAGGGGAGAAATGTAAATCTTCCTGAAGAAATATGAATATTTATATTATATATATATAATTATCAGTGCACATATATCATTCACATATACCTATTTGTGTAAGTAATATAATTATATGTCATATAATTATGCATAATTGTATATTACATTATGCTTATATACATGTGCATATTTTATACACACACACACACACACACACACACACACACACACATATGAGAAATGAATGAACTGGTGCAGAGAAAGCCATGTACTTTAGACAGTTATTAGAACTAGAGTTATCTGTATTGTTTATATTATTAATATAGGTAAATATATTCTAATAGATCATAATCATCACCACTGGGTTCATACCGTTTGCTACCACAGTTTTCTGAGAATGTTACCTTTGACACGCTTGACCAAAACAAACATTTTGTTTGCTGCAAATACCTAAGTATATTATTACTTGTGGATTCAAGGCCAGTGGTTGTTCAGACAGGGATTAGTAACAGCCCTTGGTACTTGATTCTCTCTTCATCGGTCTATTTAAAGCTTTATAGTCTTCATTTTCTGTTAATAATAAAAACACCATTAAGCTTAATACTCTATGTGAAAGCTCAAATCCCCTGTATAGTGTCCCTTTACCTCCTCTTCCTCCTTTTCCCTTCCTGAGAAGCCATGTCTCAGATTCTGTGTGCATTGTTTCTGTGTTGCACAAAACAAGCATTTCAAATCACAGACAGCCACAACGGAGGCCAGGGACTCATCCTGCTTTCCATTCTATGCACACCAGAGCCCCATTTTCTTTTCCCAGAAAGCAATTCTGCTGTTTTGCTCTGGAAGGCTGAGCATCTTCTGTGCTGCGGCTTCTCCTGGCGTCCCATGCAGAGCCTGCATCACTTAGCCCACAGCAGCCAGGAAGTACGAAGTCTGAGTATCTCAGAGAAGGAGAACTCTCTTCAACACCCCCCTCCACTGCCCTTCTCAGCAGGGGGGAATCATGAGGGTCTTTGGTGTCAGAGAGCAAGCCAGAGCACAGCAGAGAGGCCCGGACTTTGGGGATGGATGCCTGTAGCAGGTTAAATATCCTTGCAGAATAGCAATGCATAAAATGCAATATGATGCCCCTTCCTCCCGCTCACTATAACTCTTATTATCTTGGGCTCAGGTGTGTTGTATGCATATACAATAAAGGGGCTAACAAGATGGTTTGGGGTCACAGAGGGATAAACCAGGGCATAATCCAGCTCTGAAAGCTGTTCTGGTAATGAAAATTGTAGAGCAGTCTTGTGGCTAGTTTTGTAATAAAGATATACAAAGATGAATATAGGTTTGCAGGAATTAATCTGAGAGCATTTGATCCAATTTATAGTGGAGTGGCTGCGCGGAAGGCAGCTAGAAGACAGGATTCCAATTTAGGCTGAGAGAGTGCTTTGGGATCCCAGGGAAGAAGGGTTTCCTGTAATTGGGAGATGATTTTATTTTTGAAATGCCTATCTCTTGGCTTTGTGAGAGGTCACACACCCATCTGCCTGGCCTGTGAACACTGAACCCCATGGTGTGGGCTTTCTGGTTCTACATTCAGCTGACAGACGGGCTTCCAATTTCATTCCTTTAGAGCAGACCCCAGAACACACTGCAGTTTGCTATTGCAATTGTGTGACAGGCCAAGCATCAATAGACTGCTGGGGGAAGGGAGGCTCCAGGCAGCTAGGGTCATTCCTAAGAGTTTTCAGGGGCCCTGAGCTTGAATCTAAGAAGTGTGCAGGAAGCATTCTTATGTCGTCCTCCGGAGTGTGGCGCTCTCTGGTGAGCGGCCAGGCTGGGGACAGAGCCTGAGACAACCGACTTGAGAAGAGGCTACTGGAGTCAGCGGCCCACGCTCAACCGAACAGCCCCGAACCAGAGCACGTCGGCTGCTTTATCTTCGTGTGTCAATGTGATTCTTGAAAATTCAGTGCCAAAAAAAAAAAAAAGAAAAAGAAAAATTCTTTGAAAAAAATGTTTAGGCTAAAAGACCATTTGAGATTGGAGAGACAGCTCAGTGGTTAAGGTCACATACTGCTCTTGCAGAGATTCCCAGAACCTACATTTGGTGGCTTACAACTGGCCTGTGACTCCAGCTCCAGGGAATCGGACTCCTCCGCCAACACCTGCACTTGTGCACACACACTCACACTCACACACTCATATATATACACACTCACACACATGCACATACACACACACACACTCATATACACACACATACACACTCACACACACTCATATACACACACATACACACTCACACTCACACACTCATACATATACACACTCACACACACACTCATATACACACACATGCACATACTCACACACCCCATATACACACACATACTCACACACTCATATATATACACACTCACACATACATACTCACACACACATAATATACACACTCACACACTCACACTCATACACATATATATACACACACACATATGTATATACACACACACACATGCACATACTCACACACTCACACGCACACACACATATGTATACACACTCACACACACATGCACATACTCACACGCACACACACATATGTATACACACTCACACACACATGCACATACTCACACACTCACACGCACACACACACATATGTATACACACTCACACACACATGCACATACACACACACACACATATACACACACACACACTCATATACACACACACATTCACACACACTCATATACACACACACATTCACACACACCACTCATACAGACACTCACACACACACACAATTAAAAATAGTAAAGTATTTTTTAAAAAAATATTCAAACATGATTCATGGGCTGTTCATGGGCTTTCTTTTTAAAGTGGCATTAGGAAATGATTCTCAAATTTCGCATGGGTAGCCATGCAAGTACTTAAGATGAATCCAAAAGCATTTGACTCTGGACATTTTCCCCTGGTATCTTTTGGTTTCTTATTTCTAATCGTATTTAATCCCGTTCAAGGACTTAATTTTCAAACATACATGCATGTCTGGATTTTACCATGCACCAGTTTCTGTATTCACGTAGAGCATTTATGGAGATGCTGCTTTATGCCCAATCTGGAATATTCCTGTGGCAATTCAAAAGGATCTCGGGACCACATTTCCAACTGAGATGTGGAATGGCACATTGTAGTATTTTTCCATGCGTATTGGAGAAGTTTGCTGTGCAGTTGTTTGTTACTGAATATGAAAATGACATGTAATTATTACCAAAGGCTTTTTATTTATTTGTTTGCCATTTTTAATTCTTACCTTAATAGTTTCTTAAGTAGCATATGCAGCCTAATCCTATATAGAAAAGGCAAGATGTGAACTGCCTTTAATAACAAATAAAAGAGTAGTTTGCATTCAGATGAAAGTAGCCCACAGCTAAAACAAAAGATGTGGCTCTTTAGTCACCCAATCAGGAGAGATTTTAATCATTGAGTCTGCACATTTCAACTTAAGGCATTTTTAGAGATGACACTCTCTCACACACACATACATGCACGTACACACATGCACACACATGCACATATACACACGGATATACACACATGCACACACATGCACATATACACGCAGACATTGGTGTGGATACTCTGGACCTTGGTTGATGCTTACATAAACCATCTTCTTATTTAGTACAAGAATGAAGCTTTTTCGTTCTTAGTTGCTTCTCCACTGTTTTAACTGAGCTTGTCTTTGATGGGAGGAGGGACTGCATTTCTAGATGCAGCAAGTGAGAAGTAAATGCATTTCCAATTGCCAGCGATATTTAATTTCTATCAACAATTTCTTAATTGTTCTCCTGAAAAGCGGAGCTCTACCATGTCAGTCAAAATTACAAGACAAAAGAAATCAGAAATGGCACTGTTACTCTTTCCATTTTTAGACATTATTGATTAGATTAGTGAAAATTATTCTTCATAATTTAGCTATAGAAAGTATACATCTAGTCATATCACGACTTTGAAACAAAATTAAAGAGGAATGATTTCTTAATACACTGTTAATAGACTTAATAGACTTTTATTTTTGAGAAAATAGTGGTGTTAGCTTCGGGTTTGACTTACATTCTTATTAAAGGCTCTTGTCAGGAGTTAAAGCTCTTCAGTCAGGGCATTGCCTTAAAAATATGAAGCTGGTCACAGTGTTGTCCTGTGATAAAAACTAGACCAATTTTAATTTAAAGAGATTTGTAAGTGTGTCCCCTAGGAATGGTGTTGTTTTATTCAAAAGTTAGTGGATCTGCAGGGCCGTATTAATGAAGGTTAGCTGGCAAGTTAATGAAAAACAAATTCCCGATTGAAATAAACTAGGTATTTCTTTATTTCCATATAAAGAGATCAAATTCATGTCTAAGAAACTTTTGAAACATAGAAAAGACTTAACTTTCTTTCTTGCATGTTTAAGATCAGATAGCTTTCCTACCAAGGAATCCTTAGCCTTCTAAGAATTCACTGACGACATTTGGTGTCGTGAGGCATACGCCATGAGATAAGGGTGGGAAATAGAAAAAAATCATCAGAAAAGAACTAAGCATTTTAACCTTCATATTCACAAACAAATGTCTTGAGAAACGTGTTTATTGTTCACCAGAAAGCTGCCCACTGTCACTGCTGAGCAAGTGCTAAACAGATGCGTGGTTAGAGTGAGGCGCAAGTCACAAAATAGGGAGGGACAGGACACTGCCAGGAGTCTGCTACCTGGGCAAGGTGGCTGCTGGCGACCCTGGGACTTTCTGGGGTACTTAGCTTTGGGGGATCATTGTGATACAAGTTAATGGGAAGACTACCTTGTGTCTGAACACACATTTCTAAGGATGGCTTTGATACCATTAATGTTTCAAAGACGCTTTGTTGAAGTTCAGTGCCTGCATAACATGCACACGGAGAGTGTCAGATCACAGAGGCAGACGTTTAGAAATCAAGAATAATCATGTTTTAAGGAATGCTTAGAAAACTCCTTCTGCCAGCCTTCCTCTGCAGGACACTTCCGCTCAAGATTGCACGCTGCCTCCTCACAGAAGGCACGGCCAGGGGAGCCCAGGACTGCTTATGTGTTGTGCGGATCAGTTTGTTCTTTCCCTTCCAAAAATGCAGAATAAGGTCAAAAGAGAGGGTAGTTTTCTTGAGGAATGAACTTCCTTTCAAGCCCCACCCTGACACCAAAGGCATCTGGGTGCTTTCCCAGCCTGGTGTAGGAATATGTGTTTGTATACCTTGGTTTTGCTGCCAGACCTAATTTCAGAATACATAATGCATGATTTTGAAACCAATTTGTTATTGTAATAAAATATTTTTTTAGGAATGCATGGAAGTACTCGGAGAGGTGGATGTTAAATTATACATGCATTGTGGCCGAGTGGATTCATTTAGCTCTGTCTGCAGGTGAATCTCCCTGTGACCTTGGCACTTGCTGGCTAGTATAGAATAACAATCAAAGCTTGGATTGGAAATCCGACCATTTCCAAATATTAACAACTTCTTTCAGAGGAAATGCTGATTTCAGCATTTATGTTAATGACCACATCAGTATCTCTTTTAGAGATTTTAGGGATGGGTGTGGGGGGGGTGGAGGGAAGCAGCCAGGAGATCTTAATAGGATTAAGAGCCAGGCTTTTTATTTTTCAAAATGCTAATTTGTTTTCTGCATTCTGTTTTCATATCAGGGCTTATTGCTCACTGTCCTGGAATCCACAACCCACAGACTCCCATCTGTAACAATAGCAAAGTATCATCAAAGGTTACTGCTGGGAAGAGAGTCTGTGTTCCTACCCAGTGCATCTCCTCTGTCTCAAAAGTTGGGTTGGCAAAAGAGGCTCCAGTGATGGTGCACACAGGAGAAGCATTAATGGAAACAGCCTATGACCCTCGTGAGGCAGACAGACCACTTGGGTTGGAGAAGTTGGGCTGCAAGTTTGAGTTGGCCAAGGCGTAGGACGCCATGCTTACCTGGATGCTTTTCAGCCGAAAGCTTACCCACGTCTGTCTGTCTGTCGGAGCCAGATAGGAGGCCGGAAAGGAGATGACAATGTATAGTGTAATTAGCTTTGAGTTTCCTTCGATAGATTTTACCACCAAAGAAATTTGCAAGGGAATAAATGTGACCATTAAGTCCTAAGGCTAGCCAGACGCTATGGCTAGAGAGCCATCATGCCTCAGTCAGGTTTAGGGACTACTGTGTACTTACCCAAGTTGAAAAACATGGCTTCCCTTCTCTTGCACTGCTTTTCTTCTTTCCTATACAAAGGTGGGGAGGAAGGAAAACACAGAAACCCGAGTTCTCTGTGTGTGGGTGAAGCCAGCCAGGTAGCCAGGCAGCTGACTTCAGACGTGTGTGGTACACGAGGGTCGCATTTGGCATAATGGATAATCTTGTTTGGTCCAGCGGGTGTGCCAATGAAGGCGGATTTCTTCTAGCTGCCTGCCTTGGACCACGTTAAAAATACAAAAGCTATTTAAATGCCCACAAAGACGTTAAAACTATTCCAAGTCTCAAAACTACTTCCCCAAAACTAGGAGGGAGAAAAAAAAAATCAAAGGAAAAGGATCTGTGCTTTGGGGTTTGCTCAGTTATGTTTTTAATAGTTGTTTAATAACTTATAAAGTCAGTTTTCTAAGAAAAGAAACGTAAAAGAATTTGGTACTGAAAAAAAAAGTGGAGTTTTGCTGAGAAATTCCCTTCCAGTTGCTGGGAAAACCAAACTCATTATTCTCTAGAGTTCTCTGTATGTGTTGTGAGCGTCCGCCCTCCCTTCCTGCAGGAGTTGGTTGAGAACATCAATATTGAGTTTTGTTTCTTTTTCCTTCCCAAACAGTTGGTTTGTTTTCTGTCTGAAGAAAAAGAATTACAGATTGCTCAGGACATTTGTTTAGATTCAGTGTGGGGTTTTTTCCCCCAGAGGGGCGTGGGGTAGGGCATGGGTGGGTGGGTGGGATCTTCAAATAGCCTTTCTCACCAAAACGATGAGTTTGTTCTGTTTGAGGCTTGTTCCTGCCAGATTCCAAGGCCTACAGCGTCCTATGGCCTATTTCTGTGGAGGCGATGTGTGAGTGGTGTCTTATATACCAGGCCTTGTAGAGACGCACGCACAGACCTGGAATCTGCACGGAACGCATGCGTGGACCCTGTTAACACTCTGCCCAACTTGGAAGGGAACTTCTTCCACAGGACTTAGGTGCGCTGGGGTTTCTGACAGGGCAGAGGGTAGACAGTATTCCAGGAACACCGCCAATGGGAAGTGTTCTGCCTAACGAAAATGCAGGTGAAGGTTGCCCACTCTATCCTGGGGGCCTCTAGCGGGATGGGCGAGGGACTCTACCAAGGGTGACACTGGCAGATGCCCTTTGTCTTAAATATGTGCCCCAAACTCTTAGACTTCAACTTCACATGAAGAACTTGTTCAAAGAAGGAATGAACTGTAAACACCCCATCCATGTCTGCCTGGAACCCCAGAATGTGATCTCACTTGGAAAATAGATCTTTGTTGAAGAAATCCATTAAGGATCTCAAGATGAGATTGTCTTGAATTTAGACGGAGCCCTAAACCCACTGACTGTGTCCTTATAAGGAAAGGAAGAGGAGGCTGGAGAGCTGGCTCAGTAGTCAAGAGCACTTGGACCTCTTCCAGAGTTCACTTAGCACTCACGTTGGAGGCTTACAACCCCCTATAGCTCCAGGGCATCTTATGCCATATTCTAACATCCTTGTGTGCGTGCACGTGAGTGTGTGCATGAGCGTGCGTGCATGCACATACACACACATATGCGCGCACACACTTACACACACACATATGCACATGTAAACATACGTGCATGCACAGGCACATGCGCACACACACACATGCATGCACACACATGCTTACACACACACACACACACACAAATAAAACTTTAACTTAAAAAAAGGAAAGAAAGGCAAGACCCAAGACACTCAGTGACCCAGGACAAAGCCATATAAAGACAGAGGTAGAGATGAGGAATGGTAAGTCCGCGATAGCATGGACCACCAGAGCTGTTGCAAGCTGGGAGAGAGGCCTGTATTAAATTCTCCCTCAGAAAGCCAGAAGGCACACATCCTGATGACCTCCTGACTTAAGACCTCCTGGCTTTCTGTACTGAAAGGCAATACGTTTTGTTTTAAGCTCTCGTAGTTATGGCAGTTCATTGTGCAGCTCAGAATGACTAGCCCAGGAATGCAGTGCTCATATTGGGTATTTTCAGTCTAACAAGAGAAGATCCTTTCTTTGTGGAGTAAATCTCATTGTGATTTTCCACCTGCACAGCTTGTTGGTCAGGCTTGTGGGACACATGACTGTCAGGGCATTTTCAGGATCCAAAGCTCCTTGGCATGGTCCTGTAGCTCTATAACTAGAGATTCAGAAAAGGCTCCAGGAGAGGGCATTTGGAGCCTGGGGCCAGCACTGGGCTCGAATTGCCATGATCGCCCACTGAGCAAGAAGCTTAGCCAATGATGATGTGTTTAGATGGGAACAAGTGGGAACATAAGTTTTCTCCCAAGGACCAAAACAATTTCAGGAGTCTGTGTTACTGGTATGCCCTAGAATCTGGCCAAAGACTTCCTGCAAACACAGAGCACTGCAGAGACCCACCATGCTACTGACCTGGCCACACAGGTTAGCTTGGTCTTCCCATATGTTGGTGCATCTGAATACCAGACCTTACCCTGACAGATACTTATCAATTCCTGAAAAGATTGTTTAATGTGTTAATAATGTGTATTTTGATCACATACATCCCTGTCACTCCCACGTGCGTCCGGTCCCTCGATTCCCTCCTTGCCTGTTTTGTTTACTTCTCTAGTCCACATTATATTACCCATAGTCTCAGGGGTACGGGGCCATCCACTAGACCAGCGTTTCTCAATCTGTGGGTTGTGACCCCTTTGGGGGCCCTTCCACAGGGGTCGCCTAATATCATCTACATACCAGATATTTACACTATGATTCGTGACAGTAGCAAGATTACAGTTATGAGTTAGCAACAAAAATAGTTTTATGGTTGGGGGTCAGCACACCATGAGGCAGTGTGTTAAAGGGTCGCAGCGTTAGGAAGGGTGAGACCCATTGCTCTAGAGCATGCTGAACATTCCCGGGACTGTATCTTTGAAGAAAACTGTCTTCCCCTCCCCCAGACGCCAATAACTGTTACTAGAACCTCAGCTAGGGGTGGGGACTCTGCGCTGGAAGGCTGACTGGCTTGATCTTGTGCAGGTCTTGTGCAGGCAGCCAGGCCTGGTGTGAGCTCATGAGTGCTCTGGTTCTGTTATGTCCAGAAGCTACTGTTTGGCTCTGTCCTCCTTGACATCTACCGTGTAAGGTCTTCCCACCCCTTCTATGATAACCCCGAGCCTTGGTGTGTGTGTGTGTGTGTGTGTTACAGATGTTATTTCCTGTATTAAAAGGACTAACTTGTGAGGTAGGATTTAAAAAGCTGAACTCATCTAGACTTGGAAGAGGTGCTAGATGGCCTCGAGGGATCGCTGAACCCAGGAAAACCATATCCTCTTTAGCTGGAATAAATAATCGTTCTCTAGGTTGAGAAGCAGCCCAGTTAGCATTGTAAAATGATTTCTAAACTACTAAGCGCCCTGAGATCTTTGAGCTAAACTGAAGGGAGAGGGGCCCACAGCTAGTGTTTTCACTCCCTACCGCCATCTTGTGTCCAAGTTGCTGCTTCTAGCTTAAAACATTGCTTAGCAACCGGCATCGAAGACCATAATGTGGAGAAAACAGAGTTCAGGGAAAGCTACTGTCTAATTATGATAGTTCAAGCAGGCTTGGCCACAGGGAAAGAGAGTCCTCGGTAGTATAATGTTCAGTCTATGAGGATAAAGACTGGGTAAGGTTACAGGTTCAGGATGGGAAAGAGCTAAAGGAAGCCCAGAGGTCAAAGGTCTTCTAGACATCTGGATGGGCCCTTGGAACAATTCAGAAAGACCATGCTGGTCTCTCATTCTAGCCCTGCCCAAGTTACAGAATTACACTCTGACTCACAAGCAAGTTGTATTGGAGTTTGCCTGGGATCTGTCCCTATCGTTGCTGGCTATGAACTGTAATTGAAGCCTGTGTTAATGCATGTGTGTACCTTCACGTGTGCGTGGGTGTGCTTGTATGTGTGCCCACATGCACAATTCGACCAGAGGACAAGCTTGGATGTCATCATCGGAAACGCCATTGCCTTCTTTGAGACCGTGAGCTCACTGGCTAGCCTGGAGTGGGTGGCCAGCAGACCCAGGGCGTCCTCCTGGCCCCTCCTCCCTCCCTCATACTAAGAACTTGAACTCGGGGCCTCATGCTTGGACAGCAAGCACCTTGTCTGCTGAGCCATCGCCCCAGCCCCACAGAGAAATGTTTCGAGTCATTTGAGGGCTTAGCTTGGCTCAGCTACGCAGTGTTCCTTATTTTCCCTGTGATTATTTTTTTACTACAAACTTTTTTGAATAGGGACTGTTGCTTTAAAAATGTGTTTTTCTTTAAAAAAAAAAAAAAGCTTCTTGGCTTCAAAAATAAAGCATCCTGCGTTAGAGGCGTCCCGTGGTTGGTAGAAGGTTTGCCTGCAACGGACTAGCTTAGGTTCCAGCACGTCATAAAACAGGTACAGAAGCGCATACCTGTCAGCTCAGTGCTTCGGAGGTGGGAGCAGGAGCGTCAAGAATCCAGGGTTATCCTTGACTGCACAGTGAGTTTGAGGCCAGCCTGGGCTACACTAGATCTGTGCCATCAAGATCGTTCAGCAGGTAAAGGCCCTCGCTTCGAAGCCTGATGACCTGAGTTCAATTCCTAAGACCCGCGCAGCGAAAGAAAAAGACCAAACCCCACAGCCTGCCCTCTGACCTCTAATGCACGCCCTGGCACACATGAACCCACCCTACCCCCACATGAATAAATGTAACAAAAATGTTCAAAGAAAAGAAAAAATCAGTGCAGAAGCAGTGTCTGGATGTGGTGCAGTTGACTTCTGCAGTGGCTGGGTAGAAGGGCAGGGGTCGGGGCTGGGCAAGTGAGCCAGGAGCAGGGCTGGTGCTATACTATCTCACTCAGAAATGGAGCCAGCCAGGCGTCAGTCATCACACTCAGAGCCGGAGATCATTGTATGTGAAGGTGAGATCTTAGAGACTGCCATTTACCCCCCTCCCCCCATGGTGCTCACTGCCCACATCTTGGCACTGCAAGTTCAATGGAAATTCCCAGAGCAGGATTTTGAACCACTGTTGTGAGGGGTGCAGCTCAGTGGGTCTCTGTGTTTCAGGCTAAGGGTTGAATGTGTGACAAGGATTTCCCACCCTCTCCCTGTAATGACGTGGAGCTGTGCTCCAGGGAAATTTTGAAGCATCACCTAGTAGCCACCCATTTCCTCAAGATTCTTGATTACGTGGTTTGCATTTCACCACCAATAAACAGAAACAGTTTTGTGGGAAAACTCTTACAAACAGTGATGTTTGGTTTGCCTCCTCTTCACTCCTTCTCTCTCTCCCCACTTGACTCGGTAATTTTGTTTCTTGACCTTGCTTGTCACTTTGAAAGTGTCTTTAAACATAGAGGCATCCGTGGTCCTCTTGGGAAGACACGTTAACAAAGATGCTTCTTGCACCCTCGTCTTGGATGTGTCCTGTGGTGGCCCTTTGCTATTCAGAACTACAGGGAGCAGCTGCCACCCTAATAGTGTGCCTATCACAAAGAAATTCCTAAGACAGGTGCTGTCTCTGCAGATCCTGTGAAATAGCCAGACCCCAAACCAGCTCCAAGTCCCAACAGCTCTGTCTCAAATAGGAGAATGGACCGCACTGTCATTGGAGGAGGTTAGAAACATATCCCAATGGGATACTTGCTGTAGTTTGCTGTTGTGACAGCTCAGCAAGGAGACAAGGAGGTATTTTCAAACATGGAAGCCCTGCCAGACCTCAACAGAGGGAATCACCGTTATGGCCAGTGCCGTACTCGACAGTGGAACCCTGATACTGAGAGCACATGCAGATCATTAGCAATTAAACAACCCCCACAGAAATTCAACACCTGCAAACAATATAAAATGCCTAGACAGTCCCTCACCCAACAATGCAAAAAACAATTATTTTATATCAACTAAAAGAAAACTTCTGCAACATTTCCCCTTTTTTGTATAAAAAAAATACTTTACCTTTACAACACAATTTAACACTACACCAACAAAGCTATTTACAAGAGGAACAGTCACAAGTGGCTAATGCACAGAACCAAATGAAACCAAACATCTGTCAAGCTTTTCACAATGTCCTTGGACAGCAGAAAAACATTATCAGTGTCCAGTTATCTGGAATTCACTCATGATCTTCTGGGCTCCTCCAAAGGGTTTGAATCACTTCTCTGGCTCTGTCCTCTGCGTCACACACAGCTTGTCCTCCAGGCTCGAGCTGGCTCCACTCCACTGCTGCTGCTGCTCTTGGTGGTCGTCCCATGGTACTGGCATCTTCAGAACACTGGGTCTTCTACTGCAACTGGGCTGCACTTTCACCAATAGCCTCTCCTGGGCTCTCTTCACGGTGCAAGGCCTCAATTTCTCTGTATGACCCCTTCAATCTGGGCCTTCAACTATTACTGAGGCTACCCTTTTACCAATGTGTTCTCCTGGCCTCTCACAGTGTCAAGCCTCAGCTGCTCTCCAAAGACCCCTTCATGCCTTCAAAACCAGTACCACCTGGGTGACTCTTACAGTACCAAGTTTGGCTGCCAGCACGAGATACAACCTCACCAGTTCTGGAAGAGAGCTTCTGTGTACTGTCCCTGAGGAAACACTTTTCAGATTTTAAGATAGAGTCTGGTTTGCTGGAAAAGTAATTGGTCACTTTGTCTGCAGGAAGGGTTCCCTCGTGGGTGAGTTCTCACCACCATAGCAGAGGTGTCTTATCAGGACCTCTGGTAGACAAATTTGCAGGAAAAACCAAACAAACAAACTGTTCAGTTTAAGCAGCTTTTTGGCTCTAAGCCACACTTCCACACCAGCAGGGGATCCTGGGCCAGTGGGAAGAATATCCCACTGAAACATTCTGGGGGTCTGGTGTTCTTTCTCACCACTGCTATGGGGAAACATACAACCCCCTCCATAGATCTCAAACACAACATCTTGAGCTTCACACACATACAACGCAGCTGCCAGAAAACTCAGTCTGTGAAACAGTAAGCTACCAACCAGTAAGGGGAGGGAGCATTGGCTCCATGATCAGGAAAAGCAGTAAGAACCTTGCTTTTTCCTGCTTCCAGCTGAATTCTTTATCTCTAAAGGCCTCCATTCTGTGGCTCTAACCTCAGAGATGTTTTCCTCATTTATTTGTTAATTTCACAGCTTTTCCTCTTCACAGAGGCTTATTTCCTTTCTCTCTCTCCTCTCTCTTCAGGATTCTTCAATTAATACCTTAATCTCTATCCTCTGGTAGCTTCCCTGAGCGTACTTTACTGGACTCAGTGTGGTCTGGATTTTCCTTCTCCTTCTTCCTTGTGTCCACGTTGGATTAGCTGGCATGATGTCGTACCCCATGTTGGTATGCCATTTGTGGTATAAGGCACTGTGTAGGCTTGGCAAGGAAGAGCTGGAGGCATTCTCATACATGGAAACCCTGCCAGACCTCAGCAGAGGAACCACTGTCATTGCCAGTGCCAGACTCCACAGTGGATCCCTGAGCGTCTGAGCTCAGGTGTTTTTATTCTTTCAGAACTCCTCAGCTGTTGTACTGATAGCACGTGCAGATCATTAGCAATTAAACATCCCTACAGAAACCCAACACCTGCAGACAATACAAAACACCCTAGATATTTCCTCACCCAATGGTGCAAAAACCAATTATTTTATACACAACTAAAAATAAACCTCCACAATAGATACTTTTTAAAAATAAAAACGTGTTCAGTCTTCAGGCTGGTAAGATAGCTCAGTGGGTAGGTATGCTCGCTGTACAAGCATAAGGACCTGAGTTCAGATCCCCAGTGCCCACATAAAAGCTAGAGTAGCCATGCACATTCCTGTGACCCTAGTGCTGGGGATAGAGTGTATAAAAAGGAGCACAGGCGCTTCCTGGCCAGCCCGGGCATCTGGGAACTGAAAGGATTCAGAAGGAGACCTCATTTCCAGGGAGTAGGTGGGGAATGATGGAGCAGCTGACTCCTTCTGGCCTCTGAGCATGTGTCCACACTCACACACACGCTCACATTCACACACACGCTCGCACACACATGCTCATGCACACAGCATACCCACGGAGAGTGTCCACTCTTAATAGCAATGTTGTAGTGTGGATTTTAGACCTGGCTTCTTATTTCACTTAGTATTTGGTGATTTGGATACTTTCTTCCTTCGTGGACACTGAAGTTCCTCATTGCTGCGGTTCAAGTGTAATCTACACATGACATGAACGAGGCTCATCCCAGGTTCCCCAGACAGGGGCCAATCATAAAGCAGGTGGGCGGACGCAGTGAAAGCAAACTTCTGATGACTACCAGCCATAGAATGTGGTAGTTTTATTTCGTTTTCTAAAAGATGACTATATTCGGTGGGAAGTCTTGGGAAACTGGAGGGAAAAGAGGAGGAAACCAAGGGCAAGTTAGCACTGCGATTGAAAGGAGACGGTTAGCCATGATCGCTTAGAATTCACTAAGTTCCAACGCGGTGCTGGTTTCGCCAGGTTGGTCCCTGTTATGGTTACCCTCAGTTTTTACTACGTGCTGTAAGGAACGTGGATGGAAGGTGTGCAAGCTGAAGTATCTACAGTCCCTTTAAGGGCTTGGAAAACTGACTTTGGCATGTGTGTGTAACATCTGGCGGCCTGCCCGTCTTTGCGAAGGCTTCTTTCGTTCCTGGATATCTAGGCAATCGGATGTACAGGAAATAAGAACCAAATCTTTCTTGCAAAGACAATTATCAAATGAAAATATTTTGTTAAGAATAACCTGAGTTCTTGAGATGGAGAGCTGGCTGGCTGGTTAAGAGTACGTTGCTCTTGCAGAAGACCCAGGTTCAGTTCCCAGCACCCACCTCAGGTGCCCCACCACCATCTGTAACTCCAGGTCCAGGGGATCTGACGCCGTCCTCAGGCTGCCATGGCGTTACACGTACACGGTGCACAAGCTCATTCCTGCAAACAAACACATGCATAAATATAATAAAAAAATGACTTCGAGGCATAGCTCCTATATTTTTTAAATGAAATACGTTGCCTGCTTGAGATCCTCTGTTTCTAGAAAGTTCTAAAACTTGACTGCCTCATCCCTGAAAATCACATTAGCTTGAGTCTCCCATAAGGTTGTCAGGTTTAGCAACAAAAACACAGAACAGCCACTAAAGTTTGAACTTCAGGTGATAGACGCATTTTTTAAATTATCTTTTGAAGTCCGTTGTAGCGCTTGCTCGCCTGTCTATCCCTGTGCAGTGCTCCTTTCCAACCTATTGTCCTGTTGTCTGTGTTTGTGTGTGTGATGTTCATGCGTGTAGGCACACTTGTACCACAGGGTGCACACTGAGGCCAGGGGGCCACTTTTGGGTTCTCATTTCACTCTTTCCAGCATTGGTCTGGTTGTCAGGCTTTGCAGCAGGCCCCCATACCCACTGAGCCTTCTCATCAGCCCCATTATACGTTGCTTCCACTTGCCTCCCCCCTCTCTGACCTCTCCCATGGCCGCTGCGCACATGCACACCGGGTGTCTTATTATATTGTCTATGTATACACCAGTTCTGGGGTACCGGACAGTCATAATTAGGGATCGATGTAGACTATGTTAGCGCTTTCCTCTAATGATTTCCTACCATTTAAATAAGGCGTAAGTGTCACCTCTCAGACCTGATGACCTGGACATAAAAATAACTTACAAAGAGAAGTCTCAGAGGTTACATCGCAGAGCATGGGTGCTGTACCTTTCCGTCTCATGGGTGTGGAGATCTTCCTTTTAAATCACAGATGGTACCCATGGGCTTCATGTGCTGTTCACCTAGGCAGACTTCAGAGACTACCAAGTCCTCAAAGATCCCCTGTCTCCGCACCTGGAACTTCCAGAGGAATTCCATCATTTTAACTTGGACCCCATCCAAACCTGCCTAGCAATTAAGCTGGTGATTCAGGCTTTATGAAGTACTGCCTTGATGGAGTAACATAGGAAAAGAAGTCCAGAGCCAGCAAAGGGAGAGAACGAGCTAGCATCACTGGGGATGTTGGCACTAACCAGGGATTTAAATCTCCGCACTGCCATTGTCTGTGCAATTAAACAGCAGTGATTTCTTCCTTCCACACACACTGGGGACTGGGCCTAGGGCCTCACAAATGCTTTTTACTGAATATACCCCAAGCTCTTGTTCTTTTTTCTTTTCTTTTGAGACAAGGTCTCACTCTGTAGCCCAGGATGGCCTTGAGTTCATTCCCAGGATGGTCTTGAACTCACTCTGTAGCCCAGACAGGCCCTGAGGTGGGCTCTTCCTGTGTCAGCCACCCAAGCAGCTGGGATAATAGGGCTGTACCTCCAGGCCCACCTTTAAGTAGCACTGATGTCACAGGGGTTTTGTAGCCAGGCCAGCGAGGATGGATCTCATCCAGGCTCTGGTCTGTTTCTGTTGCCACCTCAAGTTTGGGTATGATACTCACCAGAAAGAATAAGCTGAAAATCTTTTACATATCTGTGATCCTGACATAGGCCTAGGAAAGCCGCTCGTAACTGGGAAATCATTAGCATGCTGTAACCGATTTGTACAGGAAACAACTATGGGAAAACAAGGAAAGCCAAGCAAGGGTGAAGCCTTACCATCTGCTGATCAGCATGGCACTGGAGTTTCCACCCCCAGGTCTTCAGAGGATGACCTGTCAAGCGAGACAAGCCCTTTTCATTCTTCTATTAGATCCAGCTTTTAGTAGCACGTGCCCAGAAGAAGAGATATTTGTCCTGTGAACATACACAACATCCTTTCTAGAGCACAAGGCTCCTCATGGAGCTGGTCAAAGAATCAGATCCAGATGTGGCAGATGTGACATTTTTCACCCCCTTACCCTGCAGGGCATGATTGTCAAGACAGGGACAGAGGCTGGGCTGCCAAAGACCTTTTTATTCTGAAAAGTCCTGCCAGGCTGACTGTCTCTGTTTCACACATGGAGCATCAGGGGGAGTCAGCAAGGGTTGTAGACAGGGAGGAAGAAGAGGCAGAGGCAGCTGCTTAGATGACCTCTCCATCCTCAACTGAATTTGCAGAGACATAGACTTTAGAGAAGACTTGAAGGAAGATGGTTTGATATCTCCATCAGCTAGATTCAGAGTCCATCAGCAGACTGCTAACAGAGCCCTTGAAATTGGAGCAAGGGAAGAAAAGAGGCAGTGGGGAGGGAAGATGAAAATCAGCTTCTCTCTTCAGGGTACTGTGGGGAGCCTGGTCAATGGAGAGTCATTCTTAAAGAGTTTGGTTTGCCTCCTTTCCAGCAGTTCTGCCTACACCAGCACTCCTTTATATCTTGCCCTTGTCTTTCTTGCTTAAAACATAGATTTATTTTAGTATATGTGTACAGACCCTTGCATCTGTGTGACTATATGTACATGTGTGTGCAGGAGCCAGTGGTTTCCAGGAGAGGGATCCAGAGCTCCTGAGGCTGGCGTTGCAGGCATTTGTGCGCTGCCTGACATGGGTGCTGGGATTCCAACGCTGGTCCTCATTGGTGAACAGCAAGGCTCTCAGTCTCTGAGCCATCTCCCCAGCCCTTCACCTTTGTAAGACTTGTCATGCAGTAATGAAGATGTCAAGGCTCTGTCAGCTTGTCCCATGCCTTACCTGCTTTTGCAAGGGCAGAAAAAAAAAAGAGGTCTACCACCCCAGACTTGTGATTAAAGATACAAACAAAATCTCCAGCTCCCATACCCATTGACGAGGAGGAGAAGGGCTGCCCCACTGCCTCATGGCCCTGGTGTTTGGGAATACTTTTCTTTAGAAAGTTCCAGGTGCCTTTGCACTCAGAGCACGTGGTCTGTTTATGGGGCAGTGTCGTCCATTTATAGGGAATCTGCTTTCTTTCTTTCTCTCTTGAAGAAACCTGTTATTCAGTGGGCTGTAAAATGGAAAATGAAGATCAGAGGGAGTGGAAATCATATAATATACCTGGGTAGAAGCCCTAGAAATCTCTCGTAAAATGCGAGACATTTAGAAATTTGCACCCTATTATTTCAGCAGGGCCTGTGGGGATTCGTTCTCCCTGCAGTCCTTGAGCCTTTGTTCTGAGGCAGCTTGGTAATCCGATGTTCCCTCTTCCCTCGGGTCTGTTAGCTTCCTGGAGGGAAGCGAGCTAATGAAGGAGCACTTCAGGCCATGAGATTTGTCTTCCTAGTTAAAATTACTTTGAGGTTCACTGAAATATTGGGGTTCCATAGAGACTCCAGAATGGTTTTGGTCTCCAACGGTCACTCCGAATGATGCGGTACAGAAGGTAGATCGGTAGGTCCTGCAGTAGACCAGTGCGAGACTTACATAGCCTGTTTTCTGAGGCTGTATCTGTCCTCCATTCCCAGCCTTCTTCAGCTGTGTCAGGTAGACTTTGTGGTTGTTCTGGGCCTTCTAGACAGTCACATTTGTGTTCTTGGTGGGTAGACAGCCATTACTTCTGACCAGGTGAGGGTGTCAGCCATGCTGTGGATTCTCATATGTCCTGCCCATCCTGGGATCCTCTGCCATCCCCATCCTTCTGAAACCTTCCCGACACCAAGTTGCTTTAAAAACCTGGTGTCCAGAAGCAGGCTTTTAGAAGAAAGGTCGAGAGGTGCGGCGACCCCAGTGGCCCACACCAGATGGCAGCTCAAGTGGCCCCCACATGTCGCGATTCCCTTCTGTGCTCTGCTTGCCACTCCCCACCCTCAGCAGCACCCAGAGAGCCACAGTGCGGTTTTCTCCAGAGAACAATAGGCCTCCATATCCTGCGTCTACCTGTGTCTGCCAGAGCTCAGAGGGAAGTCCGGGGCAGCAGGGCTGCTTTCCTTTGAGGCAAATAGGTGGCGAAGGGGAACTGACAGCTCTGTGACCGCCTCTTTTGAAGTAATTGGAGATAATTTGTGTTTTGAATCTGAACTTGACCATTGTCAGAAGGGAAGGAGGTTAGTATAGAAGTGATTTTACATTAGCCCCTGTTTCTTATGAGCCCCCACCCCCACCCCTACTTCTTACTGCCCCCCTTTGGCTCCCTGTCTTTTAATCTTTGCTCCAGGCTATGGGTAGGATTGTCTCTGGGCTCTGTGCTCCTCATTTTAGGCCATGGCTGTTATGAGAGCCAATGATGCTTATTAAGGAAGTGATAATCTCTTCTAGTGATGTGCTGGGCTCTTCCTGAGCAGTTAGAGCCGCGCATCCAGCCCGCCTCACCTAGAACTGTTCACAAACAGACGCCACGCTCCTTCCTGGCCCAGCACAGAGCGATTTCGCTTGGCACCAATGACAGAGTTTGCATTTAAGAAGGAGACTCATCTGTCTTCCGCTGCCCTCCACCCACCCTCGCCAAATACTTGGAGAAACTGTATTTATTTTCAAAGCCTGGCTTGCGGCCTCTGTGTGAGCTGTGGCATTGTTTACCTCATGGCTGCTGCCTTTCAAAAACTTTAGAGGATCTCCTGGAACCCACTGGAGAGAGCAAGAGGACAGGAGAGAAGTCCCTGAACAGCAGGAAGTGTCTGTATGTTCCAGGAAAAAAGGAAAAAACAAAAAACAAACAAACAATAAAAAAACAAAACTTTCCCTCTTTCTGCACTTGTCACAGGTTCTCCCGGACCAGCAGATTGTCGCCATCATTTCTGTTGTGCTTCTTTCCTTCTCCTCCCCCCTCCCCCTCCCCCTCCTCTTCCCCCTCCTTTCCTTTCTCCTCCCCCCTCCCCCTCCTCCTCCTCTTCCCCCTCCTCTCCCTTCTCCTCTCCCTCCTCCTCCTCTTTCCCCTCCTCTCCCTCCTCCTCCCCCTCTTCTTCCTCCTCCCCCTCCTCCTCCTCTTCCCCTCCTCTCCCTCCTCCTCCCCCTCTTCTTCCTCCTCCCCTCCTCCTCCTCTTCCCCCTCCTCTCCCTCCTCCTCCTCTTCTTCCTCCTCCCCCTCCTCCTCTTCCCCTCCTCTCCCTCCTCCTTCCTCCTCCTCTTCCCCCTCCTCTCCCTCCTCCTTCCTCCTCCTCTTCCCCCTCCTCTCCCTCCTCCTTCCTCCTCTTCCCCCTCCTCTCCCTCCTTTTCCCCCTCTTCTTCCTCCTCCCCCTCCTTCCCCTCCTCCCCCTCCTCCTCCTCTTCCCCTCCTCTCCCTCCTCCTTCCTCCTCCTCTTCCCCCTCCTCTCCCTCCTCCTTCCTCCTCTTCCCCCTCCTCTCCCTCCTCCTCCCCCCCTCCTCCTCCTCTCCCTCCTCCTCCCCCCCTCTTCTTCCTCCTCCTCCTCCTTCCCCCTCCTCTCCCTCCTCCTCCCCCTCCTCCTCCTTCCTCCTCCTCCCCCTCCTCCTCCTTCCTCCTCCTCTCCCTCCTCCTTCTCCTCCTCCTCTCCCTCCTCCTTCCTCCTCCTCTTCCCCCTCCTCCTCCTCCTCTTTTATGAGCACCTGTGTGCATGTGTGTGTGTGGAGGCCACAGGTTGACATCAAGGGTCTTCCCTGAGGGCTCTCACCTTTACTCCTTGAGGCAGAGTCTTGGTGAGCATGACACTTGCTGACATCAGATCGTCTCGTGAGCAAACTGACCCCACACATCTTTTGTTTCTGCCTCTTAAGCTCTGGGGTTGCAGGCTGACTCCACATCGCCCTGGCTTTTCTGTGGGGCTAAGGAGCTCTACTCTGTCAGGCTAACACTGCAAGCTCTTTTATACCCATCTCCCCAAACCTCAAAACCAAACCCCTCCCCTCCCCAAAGTTCTAGAAGGGAGCAGGGAAAGAAGCTGGGTGGTATTGCCAACTGCCTACAGAAGCTGCTCCCTGGCAGAGGTGGCCCCGTATTCATCCGACCGCAATTGCACCGTCAGCACATGAAACCTTCAGGAAAGGCCACACAGCCTTGATCCTCTTATTGGCTGGACATTGGGTTTACCGTGTACGCTGATGAAGATGGAGACGCACGGATACAATCTGTTCCTGTGAGTTGTGGTACTCAAGGGACGCTGGCCAGCTAAAGCCGGTCACCTTGATGTCTCCTGCCCCTAATGTCAGCTGAGGAGGGGAAGCTCACCACTGATCAAATGGAACAAAAGCCCAGTCCTTCATATGTAGAAATCTGTAAAGCAAGACATTAGTAGTCATAAAATGAAACCCAAGATGTCTAATATGACATATTAAATATATATTTGTGTGATATATATTTATATCATTTATTTTATAATATATTTATATAATTTAAATAGTACATATTTAATATATATAAATATATATTATACATGTATATATTAAAAAGCCAGAAGTTTCATTCTGCATCATCGTGGGAAATCTCAGAGCCCAGCTTCCACAGGGGAGGAGGAGACATGGGGACTGAGGCCTGTCCACAGCAAATGTCAGCACAATTTGTAGCAGAACTGCTGAAAGCAGTATTTGTTTTATCGTATACATCTGGTTCATTATAAAGCACACGACACCTGCCTCCAACATGGAGAAAGAAAAGAATTTGCCATGTTGTCCCTGGCTTTTTCTTAACCACCCCATAGAAATGGCTACAAAATCTTCAGATGCAATTCAAGTACCTCCGTGGCTTTCATCAGATGTTCTCTGTACGAGGAAAAGGAGAAAAAATCGTTCTATCTTTTTATTTTTACTTTGCTTTAATCTTATTTGATGATGTCTCAACAGGCTGGGACATGCTTTCTTGGGTGGTAATTTCACCACGCCATATGTGTCTCTCACAAGATAGCAGAGTGAGATGAATCTTGGCAGGAAGAGAACTAAACACATCGACAAAGAAAAGAAAAAGAATATTTACTTAACTCCCTGTTGCCTGCCTGCATTTCCCTGCACGGAGACTCCGGTGCGGTGCTTCAGCCTCAGTGAGCTACGAGCAATTGTGTGACACGTGGTCCCCCATTTACCATGCTCCCCTCGTCACCTGCCCTAGTTCTCCTGAAAACGCACATGAAGCATTCCGGTGACCACGGAAAGGACAATCCAGTTCTCCCCAGACCCTCAGTGTGGGAGAAGCCTGCCCTCTAGAAGCAGCAAAAAGTCAGAGCTGGGGTCTGCTCTGCCGTCTGGTCGGGCGGAGGTCCTCTGCTCTGCCTGATGTGATGTGGGGCTGAGTTTAAAGTTTACGGTCATCACTAACAGGTGGCTGTGATCGGGCTGGGCAGCCTCTGTGAGAGTCCTAGAGCTGTCAGTTAAATATAAAGGAGCTATTGGCAGTGGCAGCGGTGACCACTGCTTGAGACTATATTGCATAATGGTTCGGTTATACCAGACTTGCACAGTTTATACCACAGGGATCAGAGATTATTTCAAAGATCACATCAGAACTGCGGTCTGAATTCCTTGGTCGCCTTAAGTGGGGCAGAGTGGCTGCTGGATTTCATATATTAGGCCCACAGATCCTCAAAGGTCAGGTGGCAATGCTGGAACTGTAGAGCATGTGCATATCTCTGTATAATAGCTATAATACATTTCATATATATTGCCCGTGTTATAAGACATTTAATATACAATAGTGTTTCCTTTAGGGAATTGCCAACCTTCTCGCGACCTCTAGTGACCTGTAGCAAACGGCAGTTTAGACAATGATGAAGTTCAATGAACCATTTTGAAATGTATTGTGGCTCAGGGGCTGGGGAGGTGGTTTGCTGGTCAAGAGAACTTGACACTGTTCCAGAGAATCAGAGGGCTGCCCTGTTCCGCTCCCATCTTCACATCAAGCAGCTAATAACTGCCAGTAATGCCAGCTCCAGGGGACCTAACACCCCCTGCTGGTCTCAGAGGGCTCCTGCACACAAGTGCATACACATACTGTGCGCGCGTGTGTGCGTGCGTGCATGCGTACTCAAACCACACACACACACACACACACACACACACACACACACACACACACTATTTAAAGTTCGCTGCAATCTAGATGAACTCCAAAACCAAACCCCAAAATATAAATAACTGCCACCAACTCTACTTTGAAGAGAAAAGAAGCTAGAATCCCACACGCCTCCCAGCTCCCAAGTGTCAATTTGAAGCATTTAGGGGCACTGTTTCACTGGGAAGCACTGTGTCTGACGCGCTGTTGGAATGAGATGGCACAGCCCATAGCTCTTCAACGGTGAGGATAGTGGAGACTTGTAACCCCGGGCCTCGGAAGATGACCTTTCCCGAGAAGACGCTGGCTGTGGTGTGAAGGAGGGCTGTGAAGCAGAGTCTTGGCTGCTGAAAACAGAGAGTGAAGGTCAGAATCAGTGTCTGCAGCTGTCCATGTTGATGGCACTTGATGTTTCTAAGAATCTCTTGGGCAGAAGGAACAACCATACAAAAGGTGTGGGTATCTGATGTTCTTTCGCTCCTGGACAAACAGGTGCTCTCTGTTGTACTCACATCCCCAGAGAACAGAGTTCTGAGAGTTCTGAGTCCAGTCTCCTGTTTCTCAGAAAAATGCCTCAGACTCTGTGGTTGTGTGGAGCCCATCCCACACCTCTTGGTTTGCTGTGGGAATTCCAGCTGAGCTGCGGAAATTCAATGTTAGTGCGGGTCTGCAGCTTCTCCTGTAAAAACGTGGAGCTGACTTCACGGCATTACTGGATCGCAAGTCTTATGCCCTTTTCAGCCTTTGTCCTGGAAATTTATGGCCAGATCATTTCTGAATGTCATGGCGGTGTCCTAAGGATCACAGGACTAACGGTTCATTCTCTGACGGCATGCTTGCTAGGTATAAAAACATGTGTGGAGATAGTAGGTACATGTATGTCTTAATGGTACAATTGCTTTGTTTTGCAAATGAAAAGGAAGAGGTGTGGGAAATTACTAGAAGCATGGCAGAAAAATAAGGTTCTTGGCAATAAGGTCATTTCCTTTGGTCTCTCTTCTCCTGGAAACACCAGATAGCTCCGTTGGAAGCGTCAGATGAATGCAGCTTATTTCTCGAGGCAGGGCTCTACTTAGAAGTCTATTCCGGTGTACGTTTCATCTCAACTCCTCTCTTGCTTTCTGGTCACCCCCCATCCACCCCACAGCAAACACACTCCCCCCATCCACCCCACAACAAACACACTCCCCCCATCCACCCCACAACAAACACACTCCCCCCATACACCCCACAACAAACACACTCCCCTCATACACCCCACAACAAACACACTCCCCCCATACACCCCACAACAAACACACTCCCCCCATACACCCCACAACAAACACACTCCCCTCATACACCCCACAACAAACACACTCCCCCCATACACCCCACAACAAACATACTCTCGTACTCACAGACATCCACAGAAAGATTATTTATATACTTTTAACATAAAACATCAAGATGGAATTAACCAATATTGATGACAGTTGTAAACAGGAATACAGGATATAAAAAGATGCCAATTGAACATTGAAGATAAAAAGGAAAGAGAAGAGAAGAAAAGCAAAGAAAACTGACTGGCCACAGTGGCTCATGTCTGTAGTCCCAGCTATGTGGGAGGCTGAGGCAGGAGGATTGCCTGAGCCTGAGAATTTATTTGAAGCCAGCCTCCGTTGTGTAGTGAGACCATCTCTAAGCAATAAATCCCCATCTCGAAGCAATAAATAAAAATAAAAATATAAAGAAAGAAAAAAAGTGATTGTATTACTTCTAGAAAGTACAGTGAATTATGCTCCCTCCCATCATTTGAAGTCTCTGAATCCACAAAAAAAGTCTCAGCTTTGGGAACAGACTGAGATGGAGCGGGGTGTGGGTGGGTGTTGTAATGTATCCAATTTCTCCAGAATGAAACAGTGCTTAAATCGATTTGAAAATGAGGTGTAATCTGCATGGTTTGATAAACCGACTCCTTTTTAGCAGAAAGAGTTCTGACTTTTAGCAAGCTCCAAAGCTTTCAAACACATTAGGAGGCAAAGCCTATGAACTCTGGAAAAGTCTCTGAGGTTTGGGTAATGCAAGGAGACATGAGAGCCCGCATCAGCACCACCTCCCTCACCTCGGTCCAACATGTCTCGCATCTGCTTCCTCCCTGTTTAGAAGGGTCACTAAGCACTTCAGGGACCACTTTGTCCTTTTAATTAGATTTTTACTTTTAAGATAAAAATAGATGCATAATTTCGTCAATTTGGTCAAATTAGTCCATTTGTGCTAACTCGAAAAAAAAAAACTTAATTATGGATTTAATGATAGTAGTTGTTCAAAGAATGCAAGGTGTGGAGTCTGTGTGTGTTTGGGGGGTTGTCTTTAAAATTCCCTCTCTTTTTTCCTCCAGTGCAGTGTGGGGGATGTCTCAGGAGGGACCCAGAGAAGGAGTAAAAAGTGGGAAGAATCCGTGTGATACGGAAAAGCTGCTCTGGTGAACCCCAGGCCCTGTGGCAGTAGGGAAAGCAGGAAAAAAGTAAACAGTCGAAGTCTCTCTGGTGTAACAGGAGATTTGGGTGTAATTTGTTTAAATAGCAGCAATAATGATTATTAATTCTCTCTTCCCATGTTAACAAAGACCCTGGGTTCTGTTAGTTTGTGCTTTAGATTCATTTTCAAGCTCAAGTTTATTTTAGGCTAATGCTCCTATCAATGGGAAATGCAATTAGCTTTAGCCTCCTCCCCCCAACTCTCCCCTCCCAAATATACAGATAGATTTGATATTTGCCAACCCTGAATAAAACGCTTCCCTTTCAGAACGGTGCTGAGAAACATGCCCCCCCCCCCAGCTCTCTCTTTGTAGAGTTCATCTTCACTTTACTGGGAAACAATAAGGAATTCTTTTTGTTCTCCGACACTGAAGGTGTAACAGCCGTGTTTTGAAATACCTGCACTATAGAAACAGTGCTTAGAAGAAAGAGAAAAATCAAAGCAGGAAATAAAATTACAAAACGGTAGAGCCAGACCTCTCTAAACACAATTTGTTCGTGCCCCTGATTGTGGCTAAACTTTGGGAAGGGTCTTGGTGGCTTATGTCGCTTTCTGATGCTGTAACCTTAAAGGTAGTTTTAGCTGCACTTTATCTTGCTTGGTGTAAAAGGGACAGGCTCCCCAGAGGCCCTGGCCGCAGGGACCCGTGGTGCTCTCTGAAAGGCACCTGGGATGGAGGCCTGCTGTCAACAGAGGCGGGCTCCGGAGCAGGGTCCAGCTTGTCCCATCTAGTTCATTGTCCGCTCCATCAAAGGGTCTAATGGTCAGCAGAGGAGGCTAGATATCTCCCCCGTGACCTGACCTTAACGGAGTGGACTGGTTTAAGTGTTACTGAGGGTGTCGCAGAATGATTCGGACGCCAATACCCGTTTCCCTCAATGAGCCGTCATTTGGGCACGACTTCATGCAGCCTCGCCCTGACACAGCCGGCCCGGAGTGCTCCTGGGGGACCCCGAGCCCAGCAGACAGCCTGCTGATCAATGCCCTCCCACAACAAGTGCAACCACCGCCTCTCCCCTCGCCCCTCCACCCAGCCCCTCGCCCGTCGGACCAGCTCGAAAACGATCAAGATAAATTGTTTTATCTACACATAGAGGCTGACACGGAGGGGAGACCGGGGAAGGAGGAGACCCACCCAGTTTGTGTAGAGCCTCGGATTCCAGCTCTCTGCTTCTCGAGTAATTTTGATGGGAGGGAAGGAAATCAGGCAGTCTATCAGATGTAGGGCTTGGGCAGGCCTGCGGGGACCGTGGAATTGTGGATACCTTCTCGGAATAGAAGGCAGCCTGTAATCGTGAGCTTTGCGGGGCTTCAGGAGACTCGGGCACTTTCTGTGTCCGGATTAGGAATTTTTTTTTTCCTGACCAAACCACATGCATAGAAAATAAGTATAAACTGTAAGTTGTTTTTTTTTTTTTTTTTTTTAAGAAACAGTGTATTTTTCAACAGAGAACCCAATGACATAATATTTTAGAAAGATCTTTAGAAAAAGCCTTGAAATACGTTTGAAGATTTCCTGCAGGATTCTAAAATAACCATTGAAACCATTCCTATGTATTTGGATTTGACACAAAGCTAAAGAAGACAGAAAAATGTAAATATTTTCTTCTCTTCACAACCATTGTTTACTCTGTGACCTAAAATGAAAGCCAGGAACCTATAATAATATCCAAGAAAAAATGTGAAGCATATACGGATATACAGAAAAATATTTTAAATCTATTTGAAATTGTGGATAAATGGATTAAAATGTGTGAAGATTATTTCCCACTAACAATAATGTGAATTTTCTTATTGCTTTTAATGAAATATTTCTTTATTAAATAATTTAAAGAAATCATCTTTTTTTTTTTTTCAGGCAGAAAAGGAAAAAAAATGTTAAACTGAGACTCAGATTCCTCATCTGAAAAGCAGGCTGATGCCTGAGTATTTAAAAGAGAAAAAAGTATATCAAAAGACATTTCGATTTCAAAGTACTACCTTGTGAACTTTTTCAGTGTCCCTTTTGTATTTTCTGAGAAGCAACTAAAAACCCATCAAACACTTGCTTCCGGATGTTTGGCTACTAAGAGCTGTCTTGACTCAAAGGGGGAAATTTTTTCCTTTCATTTGCTGTAGTAAACTGGGAACATAAATCAACAAGAAAAGAGTAAAATAATTCTATTTTTGATAAAGACTCGTCATTGCCTGGTATTTTTAAATCACTTTATCTCTAATTTATTTACATAGCCATTCAATATGTCCCCACGTCCCCACATAATTATCTGCATGAGATAGCTTTCCTTCTTGGCTTTATTCTTTTTTTTTTTTTTTTTTTTGGATTTTGTTTACACCGATCCGAGAGCAAAGTAAAGATAGACTGTGTTTGTGCTATTTCAAAAATTTCAAAATTATTAGTTCCTTAAAGTTGATGTTTGGAAAAATGTATAACCTTAGTGGATTTATCCGTGATCAAAGCAAACAAAATTTTTTAGTACATTTTGTTTTTTTGCAGACTGAAGTTAATAACAGATCAACATCTTCCTTCCAGGAGGCGCAATTATTTATTATATTACTGCACTGAAAATGTTAAAAAAGAATTAGTCCTAACGTGTCAAAAGTCAAGCTTAACAAATTTAAAAGCAATGAAATGAAAACTCAGCTAAGCACAAAAGGGGCCTTTTGAATTTCATGAAAAGCTATGCCCAGAAAGGAAGAAGCAGGGTCTGCGACTCCAGTATTTGGTTTATTAGGTCCAGCGCCTGTCTTCAAAGGGGTAGTACAGCCGTGTAGCAGTTAAGGATTTAGAGGAATTCTGAGAATTCGAAAGCTTTTTTTTCCCCCTCAAAATGGATTCCGTGTGCACTTGAACCATAAACAGTGATTTGGGATCTCTTACTCACTTGTTTGCCTTTGGCTGCGTCTGTACATTTAGGTAACTATGAAATTCCAAGTCAGAAAAGGTAGAAAAATCAAGAAAGCATGGGACCAAGCAGAGAGTACCTATATTAGGGACAGAAAAGTTGGAGCTTCTGCTGAGGTGAGGGAGGGCAGGTATGAGTTTTCTCAGAGTAAAGCAGCATTTGGAGTGACTATTTGCTCAAACATCAAGTTTTTCAGTTGTTTTCAAGTAACCTTGAGCACTGTGGCTCTGATCACAAGTTCCAGGATCATCAGTAAAGCCGCATTTTTAGTGCATTTTGAAACAGGAGCTACAAGAATCTGGTGGGAACAACCTGAAGTGCCCTGGAGAAGCACACAGCCTGGAGGGAGCCAGGACTTGCCACCAGGGCAGACATGGTTTGTGTCCATCAAGGACAAGCCCCTTTCGTAACTCAGGATTTAAATAAAGCATTTCAGACCTGTGCGTGAACGAAGAGAACAGAGAACACTTTGTATTGTGAAAACCAAATCCTATTCACCGTCAAGATTACCGGTGAAGGCTGTCCACCTCAGTAGACCCTCCAACCCGAATTCTGTCCCAAATGTACAGAAAACCGAGCCCTACGGTTAGGGAGGAAATCAATAAGGCTCTCGAGAGAGCTGGTTGTGATAGGGGGATCCTTGTCCCCGAAACCAGAGGAATAGTCAAAGAAAGAGAAATTTTTGGGAGGCTCAGAGAAAGAAAGTCTGAACTTGGAACAAAAGAAATGAAATAGGATTTCATTTAAACGGGGTTATTACTTTCTTTTTATTAGCTCTGATGTGCGGTTTTCTTTCTTCCTCCCCCCCCTTCCCCTCTCTCCCTGTTTAATTTAAAGGCAGTTGGGTGGCATGGGGCTCACTTTGTAAGTATGAAAATACGGTAGTATACTAGCAGATGTGCGGGCGGGAGGGAATGGGGCATGCACCCTCGCTGCAAAGATCACTGGATTTTTTACACAAAGAACAAATCTGTACGTCCTACATTGTCATTAGAATGGAAAGATTTCTTTTTCTTTTCTTTTTATCATTTCAATATAAAAAAAAAAGGCCCCCGCTCAGGCTGAGGTTTCTGCTTTTGCAGTGTTGGATATGTTATTATTATAAAACGTGGTTATACTCTCTGCTCCTCGCACTAACAATGGGGACAGGGGTAGGGGGTGGGTCGGAGGGGCCTGGAATGACAGAATGAGAGACACACAATAGCGTGGCCGTGACTCCGAACAAATAAATAAAACATGTGAGTCGCAGTCTCTGCTGCACCTCCCCCCGACCACCCCCTCCTGCCCCAACTGTGATTAAATTTGCTGTGGTCATTTCCCAAATGTCTGCCTGATTAAAAAAAAAAAAAAAAAAAGACCAAGGCGAAGAAGACCAAGAAGCAGCAGAAGCAGCTTCAGCCCCAGCAGCACCCAGAGAGGATTCTCACACACCGTGGCTTTCAGCGAGGACCCTTCCTGGGGCTGGCAATCTCCACTCCTGTCAATCATTCCTAAGGGCTCGGACGCGCGTGCCACTTTTATTAGCGAAAATGCTCCCCATCTGACTGCTGTCTTCCTCCTACTCCCCAAAAAAGAGGAGGAAAAAACCCTGTGGACGCTTGGACAACAGCCCTGCCCCCTTAATAAACAGCTACCCCCTAAGGACCCCCAGCATCCTCCCGAACCAGCTACCCACACGGTGCTCACTAGCGGGGTTTCTCAGACTCCTGCCTCTAGCCAGCCACCCAGCAGCCTATTGGATGCACAGACAGGGAGAAAAAGAGTTATATTTTGATAAATCGAGGGTGGCGGAGGGTGGTTTGGTTGTGCAGCCCTGTTCTCTAGTCCTAGGAAAAGCCAAGTCTGTTGCAGGGTGGGATGGGACGGGGTGGGGGGGGTTAATATTGCGAGTAATGGCAACTATGTTAATATCCGGAATTTTCAGTGTAGCATAAGTACATTTTGTTTTTCCTTTTAGCACGATTTATAATTAAAGATTGTAATCTGGCTTCACATTGAGTTAATAAACCCTTTGATTGATTAGGATTCATAAAAATTGCCATTTCCCGCTGATGCTTTGTGTTTCTGGGGGTGCTTCTCTGAAAAGCGGGGTTAAAGTGAATAGGAAGCAGCCATTGTTCCGGCGGAGCCGGGCCAATTCTGGGAACTCGGAGCTGCTGTATTCCATTTGTCCTCGCAGTGTCTCGTTGTTCAGCCGAATTAATGCAGACAGGCTCTGCTGTGCTCCAGGTTAGCCAGTTTTAGGGGAAAGTTCTTCTTTTTTAAGAATTTCACCAGGCACTCTGCCCACTTGTTCTTCGCTTCTGGGTCATGACCTGGGCTTTGGTTTATGCAAATAATAAATAAAAACCACAATGCATTCTCATCAAATTGATACATAGAAATGTTAGGGACTGTTGCAAAGATAAAGGGGAGAAAAGTACAAAGTAAATCCATATGGATGTGACAAACCCTAGAATACTAAGCGCCAGATTTTCTTTGCAAAATTCAACTTCAGAGGCTGTGCGAGCCGATAAATTACCCGTTTGCATTAATGGCCAATCCTGCAATATGCGGGAAGTGTCCTCCTCCAGCTAAAGGGATGTCTTAGGAATGTAAACACAAATGAATAAATAGGAGAGAGAGAGGGGGCGGGAGGCAGCCAGGCGGTGCGCTAATGCTATTTATCGAGTTAAATAATAGACCCTGCCACCCTCTCCTTCCAAAACCAAACCAAAATTAAGAGCCAAATCAAGAAACAATGATAAATTCTGAGAAGAAGAAAGACAGCACATGTGAGCGAGAGCCTGTGATGTGAAATGTCCTGTCAGGAAGGACCCCTCTCATTGTGCCCTGATGTGTGTGGGGGGGGTACAAGAGAGTTCCCGTCCGCCCACCCTCTCCCCTCGCTTATTTTTATCAGGGGAAGAAAAAATGAGTGTGTTCAGCTTCCGAAGGGCCTCACTGTGGGGACTGAGCCACGGCAAATTCCTTTTGTGTTTCTGGCTCTGAAGGGACCTGCTATTGTTGCGTGCAGAGACTCCGGTACAAGCGGGCAGGCAGTGGGGCTGCCGCAGAAACCTCCCCCAGGGATGCCCAGCTTGTTTAGGGATCCATACTGCCTCTCCTCCCCTGTCATCCGCCCGATGCCTTGGCACGACTAGCATTTTTGTGCACTCTTATCGCCGGTCAAAAGGGGTCCAAATACAAAACCGTTTTAGGGATCATGAGAAAAATCAGAAACCATGTCCTGAGAGCTAAGGAGGCCTGAGGAGGAGGGCTGGCAGGTGGCACCTTCACTCTGGTGGTCAGCCTGGTGTTCATCTGTGACATTGGGGACCCGTCTTGCTGGCTCTGTTGCCAGACATCATTCTCAAAAGCACTTTGAGTCTGGGTCCCACCTCCTCAGTCCTCTTTCCATGGGAGTTCTATTTCCCCACAATACGCCACCCACTGGCACAAGGTAGAGAGTCAGCAAAATGGTGGAATGAACCCAGTTTGAGTTTCCAGTCAGACCACAGTACCCCAGCTTCCAGAGGAGACCCCACTTAGCCATCACTGGCCTCCTGAATTCTGGACCAGCACACTTGATGGGTGGGCTTTTAAAGATGACTAATGAGGAAAATTGACCCTAGGCAGGGGAAGGCCTTCCCCATGACCACACAGGTTTTACCTTAGTGCACTCCATTTAAAAAAAAAAAAAAGAGAAAGAAGAAGAAGAAGAAGGAAAGAAAACAGTCTGACACACACATTTGCAGCAACATGGAAATAAAATAAATTTCAGTCCCCCACCCCCACCGTTTCTCCCTAACCCAGGTCCTAGGGAATGACAGCAGAGAAGGAATAATTCCCGGTGCAGCGTGCTGCATCAGTTAAAGGTACCTTTGAGTGAATGTCAGCCCCTTTCTACCTTAGTGCCAGCCGATCGATGCTTCATTAGGGCTGAATTGTCTTTTGCCCATGCAACCTTGAAAATAGTCCCTTTAATTACCTGTGAGGAAGTCGGGGTCTCCCCCTCCTCTCTCTTCCTCTCTGTCTCCTTCCCTGTCCCCCTTTGCCGCTGAGGAAGTGGGGTATGGAGACAAGGGTCATTCACATTTATTTACAGTCTGTATCCATCACTCTTGGAGAGAGAAGCTGAAAGGAGAAGAGAGAGTGGGGGCAGGGGAATTTGGACAGGACAGAAAAAAAATGGAAAAGAAAGAAATATTGGGCCCTGAGGTGAGAGGGCAGGGTTCAAGTCCAGACTACAGATCTATTGAAGAGGCTCCAGCCAGGCAGGCCTCCACTTGACTTTCTCATCAGACACAGCTTTATGGATTCTCCGTGTTCCCCTTTATATCAAGGCTCCTTACATCTCCTCGATGCTAATTACCAGGAGGCGCGAAGTGCAGAGCCAAGCCCTGCCTGTGCCTTCAGAGGATGCAGGACCTTCGGGGAAAGGGCTTGGCTCAGCGTTTTACAGGGGCCAAGAAGAGACGCTCAGTCCGGTTTAATCCCTCCCACAGAAACCAAAGGTTCTCCAAATAATTGTAGGCCTGGCGAGGAGGGGCCTGGACGAAAGCGCATAAATAATCCTGTTTGTTATGCTCTATTAAAAATTCAGAAAGATTTTAAATTCAAGTGATAATCTGGTCATCCTGAGGGATATGCTTGTATTTAATAGCCAGGCGTTTTTACCTATTCAATTATGATGAGAAATATTCTAATGAAGTTATAAACCTCATCTGAGGAATGTTAATCACCTGAGTGAGTCTGTGAGAGCCGTGTTGGGAAACACACCTGAACAGGCTGAGCCTCTCCTACAGCAGCCATCCAGCTCCGCGTGTGGAGCCCTCCTTCCCTCCAGTCCCTGGGCACTTGGCAAAATAAGTCTGAAAACTACAAAGCTCATCGGTCGTCTCTCCAGTGGCCTTATTCCATCCTAGCCAGGAATCAGGGGTCAGGACTGCATTCTCCCAAAACTTACACAAGAGGCTAAAGATATATTGTTTTACCCCTTTCCTGACTACACACACACACACACACACCACAGAGAGAGAGAGGGGGGTGGGGTGGGGAATAGGAATCTGAAGGCTTAGGGTCCCCAGATAAAATATAGGATGACAGTTAAATTTGGATTGTGGACAAACAACAAATTAGGTATTTAGTATTAGTATATTCCACGTGTTGCATGGGATGATGGGATACTTTTCTACTAATACATGCACTGTTCACCTAAAATTAAAATCCAACTGAGTTGCCTTAAAAAAAAGAAAGAAAGAAATACCATTTAGGTCTGACAGCCCTATGAGGGTTCTTCTTCCTTCCAGATATTTCCTACAAACAGCTGAAGGTAAGGGTGTTGACTCAAAAATCCATCATCACAAGAGGATTTATTCAGATTTTGGGGGTGTAGTCTGTGACCCTGAACAGCGAGACGCACTGTGCTGATGTTCCTGCTCCTTCCTGTGTTCTAACTCAGCCTTGACACCTAAACTCCATCACTTCAAGGCGTACAATGGCCACCGCCATGCAACTCAGCAGTATGAAAATGAAAGTGAATTTTAAGAAATCTATGACAAAATCCGGCTGCCGTTTGCACATGCTCAGTGCACACCGGCCTTACCCTGTTGTCACCCAAGTGGTGCATCAGGACGCACCAGGATGCATCCAGGCGTGTGTGTGCAGCCTCAGCAGGCATGACCTCTGCTCCTGTGTCGATCAGTCCAGCCGTGGCAGTGAGCCCACCCATGCCCGAGATCAGTCTCTGTGATGTGAGTGGGAGAACTGAGTCAGGACTTAGTCTCCCCAGGTAGCTGTGTCCTTGCTACACAGGAGTGAACGCCACCAAGGGACTACGAGATGGCTGGGTTGGTAAAGTACTCGCTGTGCAAACTTGACGATCCGAGTTCTATCCTCAGAACCCATGTAAAAGGCTGACCGCAGCAGTGCACATCTGTAATCCCAGAGCTGGGAGGTGGAGATAGGAAGATCCCTGGGGCTTGCTGGTCTGCCAGTCTAGATGAGCCAATGAACTCCAGATTGGAGGGGGAGACTCTGTCTCAAATAATAAGGAGACTTATTGAGAGAGACTCCAACGTTGACTTTTAGTCTCTGGGTACACAGGGACATATAAATGCTTGTACACACACCCACAGAGAAATGATAATAAGGAAGAACTTCCAGGCAGGGAGGCAGGAGACAGGACTGAGAAGGGAGACAGAGGAGAGTGGGTGTGCAGGACTACAAAGGGTCTCTCTGCACCCAGCATCTCCGTCTCTCTGAGAAGCAGGGGTAATGGCAGGGTCCAGGCTTCAGTCTCAGTGCACCGGGGTCTCACACCATCTCTCAGCTGGAGAGTCAAAGGACATCTTCAGAGCCTTTATTTAATCTGCAAAATAAATTAGATTTCTAGGTATGTATTTTTGACTGTGAGTTTTTAATACTTCATGCAGTGGGGGATGAGGAGGAGACCATATCAAATCCCACATAAATTTTCTGAGCCCAGAATAAATATCTGTAAAGATGGAACTGTGTTCCAGGGTGCAGGTGGACGGGGGCTGGGCATGCAGAATGAGGCAGCAGGTCAGGCTGACCTGACACTTTCGGCTAACTGCTGGGTGGACAGGGACAGAGCTGTCAAATCTGAGGAGAACAGAGGAAATGTGATCTTGGAGATGACTGCCACCCTCTCTTTCCAAAGCACATGTTGTTTGCCTGGATTCAAAGACCGTTTACAAAGCATAGGGCAAACAGTTCATCCCCATGTCTCGGAGCTCAGGCCGCTCCCAGCCATGTCGGCAGCCGCCTGATCTGTCTGTGCGGGTTCGCTGTAGACTGTGGTGATTGTGGTCTTGGTTGCAGGGGACACGTATGTTTACAACACCAGTGTCAGATCTGGAAAACAGTAAAAGGGATACAGGATGTGTTTGTTTTTTTCATAATTGTGTGTGTGTGTGTGTGTGTGTGTGTGCACGTGCACGCACACACATGTGTGTTTGTCTTCTTGGGAGATGAGCAATGTGATTTCTCCAGGGAACAAGATAACTCTTCCTCCTGCTCCCTTTTTGCTGATGATTAAATAATTTATGCTTTTACACATTCCCACTGACTAAGTGGGAACTTCGGGGCATGGACTCTACCTTTTCTTAAGGAAACACTGGTGGGATTAGAAAGTAGAACTTGAGGACTTTGGTACCCTAGAGGACAAAGAAGCATTCCCTCCACTTCTCTCCTGTGAGAGAGCACGTCTACCCTGAAATGTGAGAGCACTTTCACCACTGAACAGAGATGAGGATTTCGCGTGCACAGCAGATGTTTCTGTCTCATAGGTGGCCGGGTCCACATGGTGTAGGTGCACATGTCCCTTGGGGCCATAGAAACCCTGTCCCCTTGGGCTTGACGCCCAAGAGATCCAGCAGCCGCATCATTGCCAAAGCAAATCACATGTCTACATTAAAAACCACAACAACAGCCTCCACACAATCGCCCCAGCCACGGAACACACCGTTTCAAGCTGCCCAGGAAGAGCAGGCGTGAGATCCAGGGTATAAGCCTCTGTTCTCAGAGCCTTCTGGGATCTGCTGTGAATCCCTTCCGTTATCTATACCTGTGCGTGTAGGGAGGAAAGCAGTGTGCTTGTATATACTGGGCATCAAAAAGCAATTTCTTGCTGCAGTGACTTTAATGTATTCAGTAACCTTCTGTTTATTTGAGTATTATTTGCTGAAAACACTCGGAAAGCTTTGGCGTAAGAGTGTAGGAAAACCTTGGCTGGGTGTTGATACAGAGCCTCGCTCTTCACACACCAGCAGGCTGGACCACTCGGGCAGGCAGTGGAGGAGCTGTCCCTCTTCGCCGTAAGCATCAAATAAGGTCAGTGGTACCGCCGGTACGCTGCCTTCTTTTATGGTCCGTGTTATCGAGGAGACTGTCAAAGTTTCCTGCTTTTGATATCTTGACCCACCGTGCTGCTCGCATGCTGCTTTGTGCTTTCGAGATTTAAAGAAACAGACAGGGAAAGGAGTAAGGGAGGGAGTTGGCCTTAGGTGATAAACAGAGCTGTAAAGCAAAGAGGAGGAGGAGGGAAGGAGAAGATGGGGAAGAAGGAAAAATATAAAAGGAAACTGTCCAGGGACAAGGAAGTTTGGGGATGCTCTGGGCTTGGGGACTGGCAGGAGGGGCACAGAACTAAAGAGGGTGTGACGTGGGCATCAACCAGAACAAAGCAGAACAGAATCCAAGGCATTTACAAACTCATCTGTACCGTGGCGCGCATGTTCAGATGCATGGAGTATGGTGTGGGATGATGGGGTCGAGAGAGAAGGACCTGGAAGCCTCTGGGTGCTCTTCCGGTTTCCAGAGGCAAAAACGTCTGTTTGTAACATGTTGCAGGGATTTAGAATACTGTGGTCTTATGGAATCTTGGGTCTCAGTCTCTGGTGGGTGTGGGGGAGGATGTACCTATGTCCCCTGCTTTATCTGTGGTTGCTGGGAGTTATAACGTGTCTCAGCTGGTGATGTTGGGTTTAAAGAACACCCTTACTGGGGTGACCAGTACAGCGTGCTCATTTGCATCGCATGGCCGTGTGAAGTTGGGGTGATAGTTGAAGATAAGGCAGGAAGCAGGAAAAGCTGTACTGGTTGATGTTGGGAGTTTGTCCAGTGATCCAAAAGGGCCGATCTACCTGGTGATCTTTTTCCATCCGTCAAACCCTCGGTCCATGCCTGTGTGGTGATTTTGAGCCACCATGACGCCCTGTGTTAGCTGGCTGACCCACGCCAGGAGTGTAGATTTAGGGACTGGAGGAAGAATAGGAGCTTCTGAGAGGTAGATGGTTCTTTCTTTCCCATTACCACTGTCTGAGCTGCCGTCTTGCTTTGCTGGGAGGTAGAATCACCTGCCTGGCAGGAAGAGAAACGGTCCACCAGGAGTTTCAGTTTTTGGTGTACAGTCATGAGCTGCTTCTGAAGTGATTTCAGGGCTGGCCTTGAAGTAGAGGGTGGCTCCTCCCGGTTTTCAGTAGACTTTATGCCAACCCGTCTTACAGTATTACTTACAAAGTTATCTCCAAACCCTATACAACAGAGAAAGCAGAAGGGAGCGGGAGGTGAGCAGGTCGTGACGGCCCGAGGACGCAGCGATGGGACGCATTTTCCATGACACGTTTTAGGGGGTTCACGGAAGAAAGAAGAGAAAATGATCTTGAAATGGTTACACATTTGGGAAGTTCACATGTCAGGTAGACACATCCTGCTCATGCTCAGCTCTCAAAATGTTCTTTCTTCCTGTGTTTTGAGACAGTGTCTAGGGAGGTATCCCAGGCTAGCCTCAAACTCTGTCTCCTGCCTCAGTCTCCAGAGTTCTGGTATTTGAGGTGTGCACTGACAGGATGTTCTTACATGGCTGCCTACCTCTTACACATCACAGCATCAGCAGCATCAGCAGCAGCAGCATCATATGTGTGATGATATATGATACACGTCACAGTGCCCATGTAGAAGCCAGAGGTTAATTTTGTGGATTCAACCCTCTCAATAGCCTGATCTCACTGTTTAATCAGAAAATAAAAACCAGAGTACAGAAATGATTATATCATCATACCTGTCCCTCAGTATCCTTAGGGAATGGGTTCTTCCCCAAACCCCCTTCCCAAAGAATATCAAAATCCTAAGTCACCCAAGTCCATGAGATCATTTACTACATTATTTGCATTTAGCCCACATAACCCTCCAATATGTTAAACTCTCTCTAGATTATTTATAATAGCTCACATGCTGTAAACTCCATCTGAATAACTGTTACATGTTTAGGGAATAATACCCCAAATAGTCTCTGCATGTTCAATACTCAGGATTTTTCCAAACCATTTCGCTGGGCAGTTGGTTGAACTGACACAGCCTGTGCAAGGTGCTTGGATGGGAACTATGACTAAGGGGGACTCACCCTGTGGTTCCAGAACACATATAAGGCAAGTGAGCCCCACATATGAACTACGGAGACAAGGATTCAAGTTACTTAATGACATCCTTTTCCAGGCTCCACCAGTAAGTCCCAAACATCTAGTTGACACAATTTGAAGACATTACTGTTTTGTGAGGAAGTCTTTAGTGTTTCCACAGCAAGGAGACAGGTGATCTGCTCTGGGGCTTCACTACACATAAGGAATTAGAGCAGTTGGTTATGGCTCTGCATCGTCTTCTGTGGCTCCAGAAGAGTGAACTTCTTTGGGTGTGGAGAGAGGTTTGGGCTGGCTAATCCTAGGACCTTCAGAGATTGTCCTTTCGTTAAATATAGAGGTGCTCCATTTCTGAAGGTGTTAGAGCTATGCCCTATCCCCATGAAATCAGTAAGTCCTGACTTTAGAACTGGAATCACAACACAAGGAAATGCTTTCTTCTCTTCGAGCCTGTAGGTGCTGTTTCCAGTGTCGAGCTAGAAGCCATTAGCTGCTGAAGGTTTGAAGATAAACGACATCCAGGAGAATTGTCTACATAGGCTTGGCCACTCTGTTGAGAGGGTAAATTCAATTGGTTGTGACTGAGACAGGTCTCCTTTTCACTCAGCATGTGATAAAATAGATAACTTATGGCTGGTATCTTTGGGCTACTGAGGTCAGATCAACCCTAAGGCAAATTAACATGAAGCTGAAAGGTAGGATTGGCCCTGCTCACTGAGCGAGTTTCTTTTCTTTTCTTTTTTTTTTTTTTAATAAAGAATGTCATTGAATTAACCTATGCAAATACATCTTCCCAAATAATAAAACACAGATCCTTTGGTTAAATGTATGCCTACCATGTATTGCTCTCATTTTAATAACAGCAGATTAGTCTGTTCTTCACGGAGCCTGGAAATGTAGCCTCTGACAATCTAGACTCTGTGGGCTACACAGGAATGACACAGAGGAAACCTCTAGTGACAGGGGCAGCTTTAGAGAATCAGGTCTGGTGGCTGCAGCGTTTCCCAGATGTGACCTAGGCACACCACAGAGAGCACACGCAGCAGCACTGTACAGTGGTGTGTTAAAGTATACTGCGATACAATTGACACACAAACCCGTGACTTTCTAGATATTTTAGGTTAGGTTATAATGAAGCTCCCCTTTGTACGATACAGAAAGAATGGTCATTTCCTTTCTTGGATACGTTGACTTTGATGGGATAAAGTTATGGGTAAACCATTAAAAAATGGTACAAGAATTCTGGCTGTTGACCAGTGAGGCACATTCAGGTGCCGCTGGCCATTGTAAACAGCACAACAGCCTCCCAATCCCCACCTCCAGGAACATATTCCATTACTTTTTACTCATTTAAGATTCCTATTTTGAAAGATTTTAAAAATAATTTTTCCTGATGTAAACTTGGTGGTTTGAAGGGTTCTTTTCACCTCACAGAGGGGCACGCCTTGTGCAGTGATTCACTTTTCCACTTAAGATGTCTATGCCTGCTGACAAACATAACCAGCAGGACTGACTGCGTCCGTGTGACTCAGGCCAACCCCAATCCACAAAGCATAATGGCTCCTTAGGACGTGCATTTGCATGTATCCCAAGCCACCCACGGGTCTATGGCGATGGATAGAGAGAATGCGGAGCCCAAGGACCAAGCATCTGGAACAGCAGGGCTCAGAGCCTGGAAGATGACCAGCATCCGAGGCAGAAGTCTTTTTGGTTTCTTATTTATGACCCTCTTTGTAGATCACCGTTATTTCTCAGCAGCCCGTCTTTCTCCAGCGCACTGTCCCAGTGGAAGGCGCATTCCCACCGTTCCCAACTTTGTATGAAGGACTGGCTCTCTGAGCAGAGACTGTTTCTGGAGCGGAGGCTCTGCCATCCCCGCCTCAGTCAGACGTCCATTCTGAAGTCACCAATGATGTGCTGACCCCCATCCACATAGGCTCTCGAGGAAGTATTAGATTTACAGTGTTTGGCACAGAGGTTGTTAAACACAACCATCATTAAAAATTAAACTCATAATTGAAAAAATAATTATCTAAATAAATGACTGCCTGGTTGTGATACT